>VXBW01003457.1:1268626-1317488 GCA_013400375.1 Thinocorus orbignyianus | reverse complement strand
TTCTTTTGATGCAACCCAGGGTACGGTTGATGCTCTTAGTAAAGAGGAGTTTAGGTGGGAACACCGTGGATTGAAATTGCCCCCCAGATCCTATCCTAAGCATGCGAAGTAACGTAACCTGGAGCTACAAAGTCTTCTGATGCGTCTCCTCTTTGCTTCTTAGGCCTCATAGTTCTCATCTCCTCCTTCACCCTGGCCATGGGAGGCATTAACGCAGCCCGGACTCTCCACACTGCTCTGCTGGAGAACAAATTTCACACCCCACAGTCTTTCTACGACACCACCCCGACCGGCCGGATCATCAACCGCTTTTCCAAGGACATCTACGTGATCGATGAAGTAATCCCACCAACCATCCTGATGTTCCTCGGAACGTTCTTCACCTCTTTGTCGACGATGATTGTGATTATAGCAAGCACTCCTCTCTTCGCTGTGGTTATAGTCCCACTTGCAATTGTGTACTTCTTTGTTCAGGTAACTGGAAGAATACCTGACTGCCACTGCAGTGACTCTTACCCCATTGTTCGTGTTTCTTTTTAGGAAATACAGCACGAATTTCAGGGGGAAATTGAAATATCTGAAGTAACTACATGTTTATGTAAACAAGGCATTATGTATCTCTCTCAGAAAAAGAAAACTCTTACGAAATGTGGTCGTGAAATAAATAGACATAACCTTTTTTTGCTTTTAAGTAATAACAAATAAGCCTGCTGCTAGAGAGAGGGCTGCAGTGCACTTCAATATATTGAAGTGTGTATATATTTGACATATTGATGAATTTTTAAGGTGTCAAGGAGTTAAAATGTTGAAAATAGAAAGCATCAATTTTATTGACTTCTGAGCAAAAATGAAGCTTATTTTATAGACAGTAAATAGAGACCTGATAATGGAGGAGCAGATTCATGTTTCATTTTCTTGGAAAATGAGGCTCCTACAAATGGATTTTGTTAGGCTCTGTCAAATAAATTTAAAGGGGCATAGATAAATTCAACTTAGTATAGAAATTACAGTTACCCAATACTCTGTTGTGGGATGAAGCAAACATTCATTCTTGAAATTATTCTTAATTATTGAGAATATTTTGGAGGGTTGAAGTGAGTCAGTAGCAATTGCCTTTAAGTCTTTAACCTGAAAAAATTCTTCATTGTTGATTAAAAGAGAAAGTATTTCATGTACCCTTCAATTTCCTCCCCAAAATGGCAGCGGTTCTATGTAGCTACCTCCCGCCAGCTGAAGCGCCTGGAGTCTGTCAGCAGGTCTCCCATTTACTCACACTTCTCGGAAACAGTGTCTGGGGCCAGCGTCATCAGAGCCTATAGAAGAGTGACATCCTTCATAGACATCAGTGACCAGAAGATGGATGAAAATCAGAAGAGTTACTATCCTGGCATCGTATCAAACAGGTGAAAAGGCATAATTTTCCTTCCCTAAGTTTCCATTTAGATAATCCTGTGTGTGTATAACTGGTCTGAGCAACCACTGACCTGTCTGTGTCTGCCTTTTTACCAGGTGGCTGGGCATTCGAGTTGAGTTTGTGGGGAACTGTATTGTCCTCTTTGCTGCCCTCTTTGCTGTGATTAGTAAAAACAGTTTGAATGCTGGCCTGGTAGGACTTTCAGTGTCGTATGCATTACAGGTATGTGTTACAGCTTGCTATTCATTGGTGGGTTTGAGGTTTTGTAGATGGTATTGCATATATTGGCAATAATTGTAGGTGGTTGTTAAAGCTGAAGTTTAGTAAGGGAGGAAGAGAAATGAGTTGCGGGACATCTGGAAACAGCAGAGATTTCTACAGAGTGCTAACAAACCATCAGCAGCTCATGTGCAGTAGGACTTCAGGGCACCCTGGGAGCCTCGAGGTTGTGCTGTACCCCAGTATCCCCAGTGGTGCCATTCAGGAAGCTCAGGAGGTGTCAGGGGCACCCACCAAGAGCAGGTCATTTGAGCAGCAGGGGCTTAATGTGACCTGCATCATGTTTGCCATGTCGAGGTAATCACAGGTGGATCAGTAGGATTCAGAAATGGGCACGATAAACTGTATTCACCCAAGCTGTGGACAGTTTAGCAGATTTAATTTTGCCAGAAGCTTTCTAGATACTCTGAGGGGGCAGGATTGCTGTTAGCAATTTTCCAGTGAGGCTGATGACTAGGGGAATGACTTCCAACCAACTTCTTTGGGAGGACCATTTGTTAAATCACCGTGGGAGGCGTATGCTTCTTCACATAAGCACCTGATTGTAGTCTGCTTCTCCCAGTAACTGCCAATGCAAAGGTAATTACTTGTAATATTAATGTGAAGCCATTTCTTAATAGCAGTGTCTGGTTTTGTTGTTGTTATTATTAAATCTGTTGTTCCTCTGTAGGTGATGATTTGTTCCTTGTTTTCTCCAAGGTGACCTTGTCTCTGAACTGGATGGTCCGAATGACTTCTGAACTTGAAACTAACATTGTGGCTGTTGAAAGAATAAAGGAGTATTCAGAAACCGAAACAGAGGTCAGCTACCAAGCATCAAGCGTGCTCACCAACAAGCGTGGCAAAATATTAATGCACGCATTTACATGGTCTTTCTTTAGACTCTAGAGAGACAGATCCTGCTCTGAGAGTGTTATCATTTAACCTGAACAAATGTCACGCTCTGCACTGTAATTTATGCTACCACAGCTCCAAATTATTACTGCCATCATGCAGCCTGTGCTTAGCATCTCATTTGCTGCTACCGTGAGTGGCTACAGCACAACAGAGATGAGTTTCACCATCAGGATACTGGTCCCTTTGGGTTTGAAAGGTTTGATGTGTAGTCGTACCCGTGTGGATGGTGCTGTGATCCTGCTGGGGAGTGCAGCTGCAGTGCAATTACCAGCCTATGCACATGTTTTCAATAGTATTTCTATTTAATCAGCCTAATCAGTCCTCCTCTCCCATGAGAGAAGAACGTCTCCAGGAACACTGTACTGCCTTGTCCAGGAAAATCATCTACCTTTGTTGCCAAAGACTTTTAAAGGTGGCAGATGGAGCTGTGCTGAGAAATCTGCTGCTGTGTGGATGCACTGGGTTTTTGTTGTGCGTGATGGGAGACTAAGAATTAGGAAATGGAGGATCTGAGGAGAGCTTCAGTAGAGAGATCAAATATTTAATCTAAAAGCTAAAAGGAAGCTGGACAAGATATGTGATACGTGTTGTAAACCAGAGCTTGAGCTGGCATGAAACAGGCAGTGTTCCATTAAAGTTAGTGGAAAAAATGTAAATTTATGTCCATTGAGGACACAACAGAGACCAAAACTGGTAGATTCTTAGGAATGCATATTTTCCCCCCATTATTATAATTTATATGATAATTGGGATTTGATTTATTAGATATATTTCTAGTAGCCCACTAATGTTAATGTTTGTATCTGAGTTTGAATTATTTCTTCTTAAACCTGTATGAGGCATTTCTGACTGTTTTCCTTAGGCTCCCTGGATCATTGAGGGCAAGAGTCCCCCAGAAGACTGGCCATCCAGGGGGGAGCTGGAATTTGTGAATTATTCAGTGAGGTACAGAAAGGGCCTGGATCTGGTGCTAAAGGGTCTGAACCTCCACATCCACGGTGGAGAAAAGGTGAGTTACCAGCTGCATGTCTCAGCTAGAACTTTGCTCTGAGCCACCACTGAAAACCCTGGAGTAGAGGACAGGGTCTAGAAGTACACTTGCCCCAGTGGTGGGGACCAACGCAAGCTGGCATTGAGGGCACCAGCAGTGAGAACCATGCTGTCAGTGTATCAGCATCCTCAAGGCTAGAAGCAGTCCCGTGCAAGCAAATCCCATGCTTCTCTAGTTGTGGCTGCCCCATCTCTGGAAGTGTTTAAGGCCAGGCTGGATGGGGCTTGGAGCAACCTGGTCCAGTGGGAGGTGTCCCTGCCCATGGCAGGGGGGTTGGAACTTGATGATCTTTAAGGTCCCTTCCAACTCTAACCATTCTGTGATTCTATGATTCTTTCTGAGCTTTCCACATTAAGATGCCCTACACCACGTAGGAGGCACCATTGCAAGTGACAAAAGTTCAGTGGCAAAAATGCTTTTCTGAAGGGCGCAGATGGAAGAAAGGAATTCCAGCTTTTTCTACTCTCTGGCTTTCCCTGTGAAATTTTTGGCAGGGAAAGAAATGACGTTCTTTGCTTTCTTAATCAGTAAATCGTCTTTGTTCTGGGAGATTCATTTCTTCATGCTTCAGTAGAAAGTTCTGGGGTTTGCATGCTGGTGGCAGAACAATTAGCATGGGAAAGTCCTCCACTTAACAGGCTGTTATTAAAAGAGAAGAGAGTTATCCTTGTACTAAGCTGGTGGGGTGACAGCTGTCTTCTGAAACGGAGATAGATATTTTTACCTGAAGTCAGAATTGCTCTCTGAAAAGTCTTTATTTCTTGTCCTGGAGCGACTGGACTCCTGACATGGGTACTTCAGCCAATCACTCACAGTCACAGAGGGTGGTGCCAGGCCCAGACACGTGTTTATATGCAATATCATTCAATTTATGGGAATGGCAATGTATACATCACAGCATGCAACACGGGTTTCTAGGGAAGGGTGGTTACATCGACACCTTCTGTCAAACCTCTTAAGAGGAATCTGGGAGGTTTGGGGGCTGTTTTTGTTGGATTTTGTTTTGGTTTTAACTCTGTGCTTTGTTGTTTAACCTGCAATTTGTTGTAGATTGGGATTGTTGGCAGAACTGGAGCAGGGAAGTCCTCCATGACGCTCTGTCTCTTTAGGATCCTGGAAGCTGTAAAAGGGGAAATTAAAATCGATGGTGTGAAAATTTCAGAGATTGGTCTCCACGACCTTCGATCAAGGCTAACAATTATTCCTCAGGTACTGTTCCTGTGTGTCACAATGAAGGAAGTATCTCTTAATGGCTTAGCAAACCATAAATAATGGTTTATCCACAGAGGAAAACGCTTTGTTACACTCAGAAAATTGTTTCAGAAGAACAAACTATTTATACTTTAAGTGGTCCTGTCCTGCCATCCTTATAAGCTGGTGCTGGGTGATAAAACAGGATTTAGGATAAACCATCTTTACAGTTGGAACTTGAGTTTGAAGTGTGTAACACAATGTATTTTCAGAATGGGTGGGATTGGGAGGTGACCTGCCTGCAATGCAATGGGGACATTGAAGCAGTAACTTGTAATGTCTGTACTTACAACAGCTGAATTGCTTGTCTAATGAAGGTGGGTTTTATATCCAGGACCCTGTTCTCTTTTCTGGAACATTGAGGATGAACCTGGATCCATTTAATAAATACTCAGATGAAGAAATATGGAAAGCTCTTGAACTGTCTCACTTGAAGAGGTTTGTGAGCAGTCAGCCGTCCATGTTGGACTACGAATGCTCAGAAGGTGGAGAAAATCTGAGGTAAGGGATTCTTGGACTAGAAACACCCTGAGCTTTCAGTCAGCCCTAACGGCACCTGAGCACAGGTTTACACTGTTGAGTCTGAAATGATTTAGCACCTATTCCTGTTTCAAGAAAACCACTAAGGCTCAGGCATTTGCCTCTGCCATCTGATTCTTCTTTGCTGCTGGGAGGGATATGTCCCGAACCAAAACCCTGTTTTATCAGTAAGGAGGGAAATCTGAGGATGACAGGGATTAGGAATAGGCAATCCCTTAGTTGTGGTTTGGTAGGAAGGGAAATGCCATGATAACATATGTAACTGCTGTGCTGAATCAGAGTCCTCTGCCTAAACTGACACTTCAGCCACATTTATTTTCCTTTATTATCTGGAAGACCCATAAGACATAAACATGGATGATAAAACGTCCTGCTTTGATACACCACGTTGGCTCCTGAGACTGGTGTGACCAGCTGATGCATGCGATGAGCGTTCAGCTCCTTCCTCCCCCTGCAGAGACGCTCGCAGGCTGTGTCTGGGGGTGTTTGTAGCAGGGCAGGGAGTAGACAGCAGGGGTAGAAAGGACTTTGAGCCTCAGAACATCTTGTTGCAGTAGCACTGTAACCATTAGTGTCCCTGGCTTTTGTCACAGCGATAGCAAGGTGGCATTTGGTGGTTTTATGAGTGCTGGGTCGGGCAGTGGGGAATAGCGCTGCAATTGTGTTAGTCCCAGGGCTGACACACCAGGCTGTTTGCTAAAAAATTGGGGGTTTTTTGTTGGGTACCTGCTCCAGTGTGGGGCATTCTGGGCGTTGGGGAGCTGAGGGCAGTGGGGCCTCATTTGTGAAAACCCTGTCTGTGTTGGCAGCGTGGGCCAAAGACAGCTCGTCTGCCTGGCCAGAGCGCTGCTGCGCAAGACACGGGTCTTGATCCTTGACGAGGCAACGGCAGCCATCGATCTGGAGACGGATGATCTTATCCAGATGACCATTAGGACCCAGTTTGAAGACTGCACGGTGCTGACCATCGCGCACAGGCTGAACACAATCATGGATTACACCAGGTACAAAAAAAATCCCTGAATGGTGCATTGGCAGGGGGTGCTCACCGGTTTACTGGGAGTGTGAAGAGCACTGAGAAGGATCTGGTTTGTCTCTAGACAGCCACACTGATGTCTCTTGTTGGGTAGAATGTAAGCCGTGATGTTTAAAGCCATATAATCCTAGAATATCCAGACCCAACTTTGCTTCTCTTGGCATCAGGAACAGGTTCTATACTCCCTGCCCGGAGCTGTGCCGGGGCCAGTGCCCAGCTGCAGTAACAGCACTGCCCACAGGCTTATGGGTCCTCTTTTAACTATCAGCTGCTGTAACTTTTTCATAGAATCATAGAATTGTCTAGGTTGGAAGGGACCTTTAAGATCATCTAGTCCAACCGTCAAGCTAACTGATAAAAACCATCACTAAACCATGTCACTAAGCACTGTGTCAGCCTGTCTTTTAAATCCCTCCAGGAATGGTGCCTCAACCACTTGCCTGGGCAGCCCATTCTGATGCTTAATAGCATTTTAAGTGTAAAAGTTTTTCCTAATATCCAATCTAAACCCCCTCTGGTGCAATGTGAGGCCATTTCCTCTTATCCCATCGCCTGTGACTTGGGAGAAAAGACTGACCCCCACTTCTCACTCTCTACAACTCCCTGAAAGGAGGATGTAGAGAAGGTTTCCCCTCAGCCTCCTTTTCTCCAGACTGAACACCCCTACCTCCCTCAGCTTCTCATTATAAGACTTAATCTCCAGACCACTAACATCACGTTATATTAATTACTTCAAAATATATTACTGTGTGTCGTGAGCTTTTATCTCCTGGTACTAGGTCTTCATTTCCAAAGCTACCAGTGTGCCGTGCAGGGGAGGGGTTTTTTTTTGGTTATGTTTTATTTTCCCCTTATTACCCCTGGGAGATAGTGACTGTCCTGTCCCTTTTACAAGCAAACAGCAGCTGAGGGAGAATGTTCATCATCTGTTGTGTTTCAATGTGTGAAAATAATCAAGCGGAACAAAGGCAAGGCGAAGGCTAGAGCAGTTTGCTTCCTGATAAAAAGGGATATCGTGTTTCTTGCAGGGAATTTTCTAAGGTATTATTCCCTCCCCCCATCACGACCTTTTGTTTTTGTGCAGGGTTCTTGTTCTGGACAACGGAACCGTGGCTGAATTCGATACCCCCGCAAGCCTTATCGCAGCAAAGGGTATTTTCTACAGTATGGCCAAAGATGCTGGACTAGCATGAAAAGACAAGCCCTTGGGGGGTGGGTTTGAGTTTGTTGTTGTTTGGGTTGGTTTTGGTTTTGGTTTGGTTTGTTGTTTTTTTAATATTACTGACTTGCCACAACAGTGACTTGTGACTTGTGAATGTACTGTGATTTACAGAACAGTTTTTGTAGTAGACTAAACTTGTGATATGTGAACAAAGTATTTTACAATTATAAGGACCAGAAAGTGAATTTTATATTTTTTAAATATTTTCTATACACATAAAGTATTTTATTATATGCCTTTTTCTTTTTCCCCAAAGAATGCCAAACATTCTGCCAAGAAAATGTATGTATCGCAGGGCAATGTGTACTGCATTCAGGTTTATAATTAGTAAATTATATTAATGGTACAACATATACCTTGTTTGTGTGTTTTCTGTGTAAGATGCATTGAAGTAGAAAGAGGGGCCCTTAGTTAAGCTGTGACTCAGCTGAAAAACTGAAATAATGTGTAACCCCTGAGTGGTTCCAACCAGCTCCTTTCGGTGTTTCCCCCAGGAGAGGGCAAGGCAGTAGAAGGTGATGGCTTCAGGGCTGGGAGCCATCCTGGCACCTCTGGTAGCCCTGCCCAGGGCAACTTTGATATTGGAAAATTCCTCTGCAGCGTAAGAATTACGAGTAATGTGTATTTAAGACCAAACCTACAGATGGCTTAATCTAAATCATTAACTACAGCAGCATTTCTATCAATTTAGCAGACTCCTCATAGCCCCGCAGGGACAGGACTGGCACAAAAGCGCTGTAATTTTGCCGTGTCTCTCTTAGGCATGAAGTCACTGTAAGTCTCCAGCTGAACGCCATGCGCTGCCCAATTTATCTCGTTCAGCACTTACTCACCTGAAATGACGTGTGATTTCTTTTGCAGAATAAGTATCTACCTTATTATTAGCGATAACCAAGTCTCCTCAGATCAAAGGGGTGCTGTGTGTGGAGCAATATCTGCTGTTAGAATCCCGCAGAACGTCTCCTGCTAAAGCTCTTCTCTTCCCCCACCAAGCGCTCTAGAAACCCAACCAGCAAGAAGATGTTCCTTTGCTTTTCTGTAAGTAAAGTTCAGGTAAAACTTTGAGAAGGCAAAAAAAAAAAAAAAAAAATCATTTATTAGAATCATAGAATCATAGAATGGTTCAAGTTGGAAGGGACCTTAAAGATCATCAAGTTCCAACCCCCCTGCCATGGGCAGGGACACCTCTCCCTAGAGCAGGTTGCTCCAAGCCCCATCCAACCTGGCCTTAAACACTTCCAGGGATGGGGCATCAACAACTTCCCTGGGCAACCTGTTCCAGTGCCTCACCACCCTCACAGGAAAGAACTTCTTCCTAATATCTCATCTAAATCTCCCCTCTTCCACTTTAAAACCATTACCCCTCGTCCTGTCACTCTACTCCCTGACCAAGAGTCCCTCCCCAGCTCTCCTGGAGCTCCCTTCAGATACTGAAAGGCTGCTCTAAGGTCTCCCCGGAGCCTTCTCTTCTCCAAGCTGAACAGCCCCAGCTCTCTCAGCCTGTCCTCGTTGGAGAGTTCTTTCAAATGATACTTCTTAAATAGAAACAAGGACCTGCAGCCAAGCATTCATTTGACATTAACATTTCATAGAGCAGGGCACAAAGCAATGACTTATTTATCGTATGTAGCAACGTAATGATTACACACTGATCAGATTGGTAGCAGGGTTCAGAGCACCTTCTGTGTATAAACTGCGTCAGGTATAAAAACCCTCCTCGGGATGCACAGATAGCCATCAGCATCTCTGGAAGGAGGAAACCATCGGCCCCACGGCTGGGCTGGGCTGGGCAGTGTGCACTGGCAGCCCAGAAAGCCAACTGTATCCTGGGTTGCATCAAAAGAAGCGTGAGCAGCAGGTCACGGGAGGTGATTCTCCCCCTCTACTCTGCGCTTGTGAGACCCCACCTGGAGTACTGTGTCCAGTTCTGGAGTCCTCAACATAGAAAGGACATCGAACTGTTGGAACAGGTCCAGCGCAGGGCCACCAAGATGATTAGAGGGATGGAGCACCTCTCCTGTGAGGACAGGCTGAGAGAGCTGGGGCTGTTCAGCCTGGAGAAGAGAAGGCTCCGGGGAGACCTGAGAGCAGCCTTCCAGGATCTGAAGGGAGCTCCAGGAGAGCTGGAGAGGGACTCTTGGTCGGGGAGTCTAGTGACAGGACGAGGGGTAATGGTTTTAAATTGGAAGAGGGGAGATTTAGATTAGATATTAGGAAGAAGTTCTTTACTGTGAGGGTGGTGAGGCACTGGAACAGGTTGCCCAGGGAAGTTGTTGATGCCCCATCCCTGGAAGTGTTTAAGGCCAGGCTGGATGGGGCTTTGAGCAACCTGCTCTAGGGAGAGGTGTCCCTGCACATGGCAGGGGGTTGGAACTGGATGATCTTTAAGGTCCCTTCCAACTCCAGCCATTCTATGATTCTATATCCCGGTACTCGCACTGGTTGTGCTGGTGGTTGGACGGGACCATGCCGAACCCCCAGCTCTCTGTGCCGAGGAGACGGCCACAGGCAGCGTGAGACAAGGAGCAACAGGTTCATTAGTCCATTATACAGAAATTAATACACCACCAGCAATTTGATATTAAAAAAAAAAAAGGCAAAAAACAGATATTGCCAATGGCTCAGAGTGCATTTGACCTCCAACACTTCTCAGAAGAGGAAGTTTTGTTGTGACAAAAACGTTCTACCACAGCCTGAGGAGCCCGAGCTGTGGTCTGCTTTAGCTGGCACAGGGGGAGTGTGGGTGATCGCAGGGATCTGCGCTTCTAGGTGACCGCTGGGGATGGACCAGGAGACTGGGAGAGAGCTCCCTCTTGTGCGCTCAGTCGCTGCTGCTGGAGCTACTGCCCTGGCTCAAAGCACGAGTCACTGGGTGAGAGAGTGGGGGTGAATTTGGGGACAGTTCCCGTGCTACAGGCTGTGATAAAGGTAACTGTGGGAGAAGAGCAAACTTCTCTACCCCCTCACAGCCCCCGAGAAAACTGCTGGGGCTGCGGTGGAGACACAGCGCCCGTTGGGGAACACATCTGGAACAGCAAGAGCTCGTGATGAGCTGGCCCCAGCGTTACCCCCACTGGTCTGGGTGCTCCCTGCTCAGCACCGCTGCTGCCACAGGGCCCCCTTACAGCCCCCAGCACTGCACAGCCAACGGGCTGGAAATCTTCAGGCAGGGGAGTGATCAAACCCTTTGGCTGCTGTTGCTTCCCAAGAAATTGGGAAGGGGGAGACAAAGAAATAAGGGAAGGTCAGTCCCCTCTGGTATGTTCTGGTTGCCTCTTGCAGCTCGTACTTTAGTGCCTTCATCTTAATTCACAGCACACGCTCCTACAGGTGGGCTGCCAGAACAGAACTCTCCCTCGCACCCAAATGGCTGAGCAAATACTAAAACCCTAAAAAAAAAGGACAAAATCCAGTTCTTAAATAGTTTTCAATTTATTTATTCCAGAATTTCATAGCAAAGTAGTCTAATTCTGACTTTTAAGTAACGGGAACAGAAAAGTGATAATTTTCTTTTTTTTTAGTAAACAACATAGGTAAACAAGTCATCAGGGAAGAAAAGAGAATACATTGCATAGGAGCATCAAGATTTAGTATCAGCCCAGAAGACCCCGGGCTTTACACAGGCAACTTGAAAGGTTCAAGGGGCGATCCTTCTCAGGCATGTCGAGGTAAAAGGAAAATAAAATTACAAAATTACAATTTTTGTGCTTTTAAAAGGGAGAAATTAAAGCAGCATTGGAGAAGCGTGTTGGCAATACAGTAACAAAAATAGTATTTCAAATTGCATATGTCAATACTAGATATTGACAGACAACAATACAAAGGATTTTGGTTGAAAGCATTCTTACGACTTGGATAACTACTACTTTTTATTTTCAACCTGAGAAATAGGGAAAATTGTAAACAGGGATTAAGAAATCACAGGTAATAAGTCACTTGACAGTATTTAAACTAGACATGGTTTTGTGCTTCTTACACAGATTTAAACCCTTCTGGTTTTTTTCATTCTATATAAGACACAGCTTAAACCACGTGATCTAAAAAGTGAGGGTTAATGGGAATGGACTCGGTACAAACAGGAAATGGGTTTCATGGCAGGTTCTTTAGCTCGAGTAACTCTGCGATTTTCTAGCAAACAAATTATTAGAAGAGTTTAAGGTAAGCCTTTCCCTGAGAGCTGCTAACTCTGCAGTGTTTCAAGATTATCTTTTTGTAAGGAAAAACGTTTCATTAACAGATAGTTCTGCCAGTAATTCCTTTGCATTACGCTACTTTCAGATCAGACTCATTACTCTTAGGTTAACTAGAGGCTGTAACTCTGTGTAACAACTTCAGTTTATTTCAAGGTTAACAAAATAGATTATTTTCTTCTCACATCATTAGCCCTTATAGTACTGTATTTCAAACGTAATTTTAAAATGAGAGATACAAAGATTTTGGTTTATTCTTTCAACAATTAATACGTGAGTTCTGATGCCTTCTTGTTATAACCACTCCGTTCAGAAAGCGATGGGACTCTGAAAAGGAAGTTTTTGTCGCTTACTGTTAGAACGAGCTCCAGTTCCTGGAAATCCTGTAGCCTTGCAACATCTTTGTCCTTTAAATGAATACAGTAGGTTGTTAGGTGATAAACTGTCCACTTTTGCAGAGGTGAGTTAAAATAAGAGACTCATACTAGCACAATATATATATATTTATCTTTAAATATGATAATTCTTTACAGTAAACTGGAAAGCAGACATCCCGTTGCATATTATACTTATTCTGGGATCCCAGTCAGCTACTCACCTCAGTCTATTTTTAGAAGGAATCAAATACTGATGGAGAGTGCAAGTGATTAGTGGAATTGCACTTGTCAAGATCTACTGCATGCCACCCCCAACTCCTCTTTTATTTCCCTTGGGCAATCCTTAGAAGCTCATGAATTGATTCTGGCACCTGCCAGGAGAGGGGAGGGTCCTGCGCAGGCTCCTCTGGAGCCCCCCAGCGTGGCGTGGCTTTGGCAGGGCACGAGAGAGTGACAAGAGCCACCCCCATGGCCAGTACCAGCTGCAGGCTGGGCCCCTCGGCGGCAGCTCTGCTGCTACGAGGTGTTAAACACAATGAGCTCTGGATCACCTGAAGGAACAATCACTGTCCTGCAGTCCTACCCGAGAGCCTGAAGTAATTAGAGCTGGAAATAAAAACAGTCATTTCAACACCACCACCCTAAGCTGACAAGTGACAGAGCTGCTTATGGCTTGTTCGTTGTTTTTTCTTCCCCTGCTTTCTGACTAACAAAGAGTAAGTCATTTTACAGCCAGCGAAGATGCCGTACAGCGAGATCTATTAATCTGGTACTAATCAGATTAGCTCTGCCACTGACGCCAGCAGTGCTCCAGAGGGACTGGAGAGTGAGAGAAAGGTCAGCGGTCAATCAGTAAAGCAGGTCAGCAGGTCCCTTTGCTGGTTGCTGCACAGGCAAATGTCACTGAAGTGAAAAGATGGTGACATTCAGAGACCCGCAATGGGAATAATTCTGCAACAGCTTTCTGGTTTGTGACCAGACTGCCTGAGGTCCTCACTGAAGGGACAAAACTCAGCTGAGAACGACAGCCCTCGAAACACTGATGGCAGGTCAGGGTGTGTGGTGCTGCACTGAAGTTATGAGCGTAGCAGAGAAATCTGGTTATGAATTGGTTTCAACACCAAATGTTTATGAAAGGCAATGACCAAGAAAACTTGAGAACCTTTTTACTAAAAAAACCAAACCAAACCAAACAACTGCTGAGTGCAGGAAGCTGAAAGGAGGATTTTTGTTTTGGTTGGAGTTCTTTCCAACACGGGCCTATGCAGGTGACCAGCAAATTATTCCTCTTTAATGGTAATCTAAAGATATTTTGTATAAGTTACTGCATTTCAAAATGTAGAGTTCTTACCTTTCTTAACATTGTATTTGGTAATTTTCGGATCTTCTGTACGTGCTCAGGGTTAACACCCAGCTCCCGGCAACTCACTCGGAGCAGTTCCTTATAGGTCAGTTCTTGTCTGTCCAGCTCAATCTCAATGAAGTCATTTTCTCTAAGGTTGGGGTTTTGTATTCTAACTTTAAGCACCAGTTCTATTAGAAATAAGAAGATACATTAATATGCAGATGTATAAAGGAATATAATAGACTAACTTACAAATATCTCTATATTTTATTAACCTTTGTTTGTATCATTTGTAACAACAGAAGACTCCTAAGAAAACAAACAACTGGGCTTGTATGACCACAGTTTTCATTAGCTTGGTTTTCATCAGCCTGTATGGAAAAAATCATTACAAATCTAATACAGAGTGTGTGTCTGTGTACATGTATGAACCTCTGAGTGAATACTCAGTTTACTGGATTGAAGCTAACTGAAAAGCAGATTATATTGGTTATCCATTTGCTGAGCAATCCAAGATGGCTCGTACCGGCTTTTGATTCTTTTGGGCATTAGTTAACCTTTCATTGCTAACCCATGGCATGGGAACACCTTTTGTTTCAAGAATGAAATTCTGAACTGAAATTCCAGATTTTCCTCTCTGGGCAGGCACTATTTCCCTGCAGAAATGGCAAATCATGTAATAGTTCATGTTGAGACTCAGGTCGGCAGACGGAGCCGCATGAGGTTCTCTCCTGAGCTGGCTGGCTGCATGCTCCCATTCTCTATGAGAAGCTTGGAGTGTGCTATTTACAGAATTAGATTACCCTGGTGTCTGTGTGCTTTTATAGCATTTGAGACAAACAGCAAATGTTTTCATCAATATTTTAATAACAGTTCCAGCCGAAGCAGGGTATCTGCCTCTTTAATTCCTTCAACTGTTTCCTGAATGCCTGAGCGTGGGAACCTGGAAATCCCTGGCGGTGCTGGGAACACAGGGAACCCCAATCGGTCTGTTCTCACTGTTCACGATGACAGAAGTTCTAAGACAAGGCAAGAAGAGCTGTTACCTTGCATGTTAAGCGGGAAAGCTCCTGTGAAGAAAACAGGCTGAAAAGCTGGCACAGGCCCCACGTTCTCTTGCTGAGGTAGGGGCTGATTTGATCCAGCTGGCAAAGGGGGACCTCTGCCCCAAGACATGGACCCTGGGTACAGGGGACCTCTCTGAAGGAGAGGTGGCGCATGTGGTGGCAGCGATGGCATGTCCCCCTTGCCAACTGCCTCTGGAGCAGCAGTGCCACGCTGGGACGCTGCACGGGGGCATCTCTCCATGTCCGGTAAGGAAGAGGAGTCGGTATCTTGTGGTTCTGAGTGTGAGATGGTCCCATTCATGGAGGGATCCGGAAGACTGTCACTCATGGTGTTATAGACGTAGGGAAAAGGTGGGTTCGCCAGGTAATTAGGGATAATGGGCAGTTCTGAATCTTTCGTTAAGTCTGACAGTTCATCATCGTCCACTGTAAAACAAAAAGAAACAGTTGTCCGAGATTGATTTTGGGGAGGGACTCTTTGTCAGAAAGTGTAGTGACAGGATGAGGGGTAATGGTTTTAAATTGGAAGAGGGGAGATTTAGACGAGATATTAGGAAGAAGTTCTTTGCTGTGAGGGTGGTGAGGCACTGGAACAGGTTGCCCAGGGAAGTTGTTGATGCCCCATCCCTGGAAGTGTTTAAGGCCAGGTTGGATGGGGCTTGGAGCAGCCTGCTCTAGGGAGAGGTGTCCCTGCCCATGGCAGGGGGGGTGGGACTTGATGATCTCTAAGGTCCCTTCCAACTCTGACCATTCTATGATTCTATGATTTGAGGGGGAAAAAAAAGTATTGCTGTTGCACCATGGGGCTTCTTTTTTTCAATAGGAAGGGAGTGGAGTCTTCAAATCCCCACAGGATAGAAGACAATCGAGAAACACTACTCCCTTTTTCTACAATAAACAGAACTGTGCTCAGGTGTTGCAATAGAGTAAACACCAAAGCAGAGGCTGATTGCAGTAATTCTGTGGGTGACATTTCCTTCTAAACACTGCAAGGCCCTTGGGTTGGTTTGTTTTAATCCGTAGGCAGCAGGTTGTGACACGGTCGCCGGTGGTGTAACTCTGTCACCTTCATAATGTATAAGGCAATGAAAACCAAAGGGTAAATGCCGTTCGATATTAAGGCAGGGGATAAAGGGAAAAGAACATGCAGTACTGGGAGAGCTGAAACATTACCAATTCAACATCTGGGAGACAATAACGAAAACAAAAACAGACAAGGGAATACAAAGGGGAGGGAAGAAGTTGTTAATTGACCACATTTCAAATTACTTATCACCTCTAGCCGCAAAGCCTGCTCCGCTCCAACAGTTACAAAAGACGATAAAAATGCTCTACCCATGTCCTCTAATGAGCTGCTTCTCTGGGCTGCTAATTTCCCATTTATTCAACACGGTGTCTGAGCTCCACACAGCATCGGGGAAATAAAGTGTTGCTCATATAAGAGTTTCATACAAATTGGAGAGATTTTCTCCTGTTGCTGTTTTGTAAACGGGAAGCTCTGTCTCTCTGTCACTGGTTTAATCGTGGCATTTCTCAATATACACTTTTTCTAAGTATCTCAGCATTTAGAAAAAAAGTTTGGCTGGCTGGATATGTAATTTTTTGGTAACCCTCTTTTTTTAAAACTCTGATTTCTTAGCCAGTAAACGCTCCAGAAATCAAATCACAATTATTAATAAACCTGAACACAGGATCTTGGTGTGAAAAGAAAAAAAAAAGATCAGAACATACGTTTGGCCATAAACTGCCTTTTACTACAGGTGACAGTATCAGATGGTCAGCAGGTTTACCTCCCAGCATCTTCTTTATCTCCCTCTTTGACGTTAGCTGGGCCGGCCTCTCTCCCTTCTTGGTGTGGATCTCCTTGTCGGCGCCAGCACGCAGCAGGTACGCCACCACCGCCGCGTGGTTCCGCTTACAGGCCCAGTGCAAACAGGTCCTGCACATGGAAAAAGGTAACATGGTTGGAAATCCTAAATTACCACAGGTCTTTCTTGCTGCCTGTGAGAAGAACAAGACCTAATGCATGTCTTAACAGGAAAAAAAAAGGTTTGAATTGCAACCTTCCTTGGTAATTTACACGGTTTTGGAGCCTGCAGTGACACCTGCTGATGTAGTTTTCCCTTGCTCAAGTGCCCTTGATCCCACGTTGCCATAGGCGTACTTTTAAAGTTCAAGATCTTCTCATTTTATCATTTATAAGGCTGCTAACCTTCTGGAAAAAGAAATTTAAAAAAGAAGACTTCTGTTTTTACAGACTGTTTTTTAAGAAATGTTTCTCAAACATTTTAATGTTTGAAATAATAAGTTGTACTTTAAATCCTTGTGCATGTATATGTGAACTAACAGAGATACTTCCCTAGGGTGCTATTTTTACTCTTTTTACTCTTTTATTTTTTACTCTTTTTAAGTGACTAGCACTTTTTGGGAAAGTAAAATTATTTAAAATACTGTAAGCATAGTTTCTAAGCACAGCTCTTTGCCCAGCTGCTACTCACTGCCCCAGCAGTTCCCAAGCTTTGATCTGCAGACACCTAGATTTCTGCAATCTGTAACCAATGCACAGAATGAATCATTTTTCTATTTTTTTAATTATATGCAGTTGCTGAACTAGAGGGGCGCAGCCTACGACCTACTGAGCAATATCAAAAACCCCTGTATCCTCTCTCCAAGGTTGGGCTGTGTATTTCAGCTAGAAAGCGTCATTTTAAAATGGGAGAGAGTAATTTTGTCAGCAGAGAGTATTCCTGAATTTTTAACACCAGAGATCCCACAGAATCTGAGACAAACTCCACGAAACTCAGACCAGGTTTCTTTAGTGTGCAGTGTTTTCTGGCCTTTTCACAAATATCTCCTTGTGAAATGAGTGTGAAAGACCTGCATGGATTTAGACATAGCCAAGTTGTAAACTAGTTTGGACCAAAGTGGTGGGGGAAGCGCAGGCAGCGTGGCTGTGTCTGCTCTGAGCACAAAACCTGCAGGTTTGGGTTGTGCAGAAGGTCTGGAAGACTCACTGGCCTCATCCAGGGATCCATCCTGAACCTTCTGCATGGTCTCAGGTGGAGACGCCCCATCCACCCTCGGACCTGACATGCATCACAACGTCAGTACTCGGCACCTCCCGCAGCAGAGACTCTGAGAAACTCACTGGAGGAATTTAAATTCTCCAAGCAAACTTAAGTAACAGTGAAGATCCACTTACGGGCATTGTTACAAATTACTGCATCATTACTTTTTTAAAAAAACTGTATTTTTTGACATTTTCTTTCATCAATTCCACTTTTAGATACAAACTCATTTTGATGACAAGCAGCTGTTTATCTTACACTCTAAGGCAATTCAGCCCCTTATGAATCAGTTATCTGCCACTTAATAGATTTGAACCTCAAGTTGCAAGTGTTCCACACTTCTCAAAACTCCTGATTGAGCTTTCACCTTTAAAAGTCTAGCTCTTTTTCCAGTTTTAATCTTCCTGGTTTTAACTACAACTTCAGGACAGTTAATACAGGCTGAAAGGAACTTACAGGAAACAGTTTCCAAAAATTCCTGAGCATTCCCTGTAAATCCTGCTTCAAATATAATTTTCTGTGCGTGTGTTCATGTATAGAGTCTCACTTGTATGAGTGTCTTACAGAAAAGTTTCAGGTTTAGTGTCATCAGGTGACACCTGAATGAGAAGTCAAACCCAAAGTGCCTATATATATCACTGTAACAGCCTGCAAGTTCTCTGCTTGAAAGGGAAAGTCATTTTCAAACCTGATTTAGGGGTTAATAAAGTATTTCTGGTTATACATAAGCACATGTTGGCAAGCTGAGATTTGCATTTTGACTGCCTGTGCTGTCTCAGGCTGCCAGAATGGTGTTCTGGAAAAAATACACCACCAATATAAGGTAACAACATAGTGACCTGGAGAAGCAGCAAACACCACAGGGTCCAAGCAGGAGGCGGGAAGAGGATGCATGTTTTTAACAGCGGTTACCAGCTGCATCACCATTTTCTCTTCTTTGGAATAGAGAGACCATCTATCTGTGTGGCTGCCCCATCCCTGGAGGGGTTCAAGGCCAGGCTGGATGGGGCTTTGAGCAACCTGCTCTGGTGGGAGGTGTCCCTGCCCATGGCAGAGGGATGGAACTTTATCTCTAGGGTCCCTTCCAACCCAAACCATTGTATGACTCTGTGATCTATACACAGAGGAGTACCTGGCAGCAGACAGACCTTTTAATTTCATTTTAAATTCAAACCGGCTGGCATTTTGGGTGAAGGAAGGAAGGCAAGGGCAGCGCCAGCTCTGCCCACCCTGAGGAACTCCCCGCCTCTCCCCGGCAGCCTGGGGGGGAGCCTTACCAGCCGTTGACTTCGTTCTGGGAGTTGATGCTGACCCCCAGCTCCACCAGCCTCCGCACCTCCTCCGCGTCCCCCAGCGCCGCCGCCTCCCGCAGCCGCTCCTGCCGCTCCCGCTCCCCGCCCGCAGCCGCCATCTCTCCGCCGCCCCCGGCCTCCTCCATCCCGGGGCGACCCCTCATGGCTTCGCCGACACCCCCGGAGCGACCGGCGGGGAGACAGACCGGGGAGCCCGGTGTCACCCCCGCAGGGCTCCGGGCCGCGCTCCGCCGGGGGACTCTATTACCGGGGACAACGCGGGCCCCGGCATCGGGTTCCGGAGGCAGCGGGGACCGGCGGGTACCGGAGCCACCGGGGTGTCCCCGCACAACGGTGATAACAGCAGAACCCACTGCCCTGCAGCCCGGGTGGGCGTTCCGGCACCGCCGGGGGTCCTGGCGAGGAAGCTGTCGTCATCTTTGAGCGTTCTGGGTGAAATCAATTAGGCGCTGAAAAATAAATATAAAAATAAAAAAAATATAAACAATCCACATCTGCCTGTAAATCAGCTGGAAAGCTTACAGGTAAATGCTGTAATTTGGCGTTATTTGCTTTGAAAAGCTGGGTTTGGTCATTGCGTCCAAGTTACGGGAGAGAGAGAAGAGCTGGTGGAAGTTTCGCAACTGTAAAAAGTCCAAATAAGAATTTAAAACTCAGAACCGTTTCCGTTCCCCTCTGCTCCGGGTGCCCACGCCGGCTCACTGGGGGATCTGCAGAGGTTGGGCTCCGACCTCCCAGTTTGCCTTCTTGCTGCAACTGGAGCAATGTAAAGCAACTGGAACAGGAACCAGTTCTGCCCCCTCCTTCCCAAAGCAAACACCCACCCCTCCCATCCCATCCCACCCCCAAAACCCAGACTGCTGGATGTGGAGGCTGAAAACTCACACAGGGCGTGTTGCGTGGGTTTCAGTTGGGCTCTTCCAAGAGTTCTGGTGGGTGGTTAAACCATCGTGAAATTGCACAGCTGGACAGGAGGCTGTGGTGCCCAACGGCGCTGGGGGATGGCGGGGTTCCAGAGGGAGCTCTCAGTGGAGGTAACCTTGGTGCCCGCCTGAAGCCCCTCCTGGTTTTGAGCTGCCACCAGTCCTGCCCTGGGTTTTTACAGGATCAGCACTTCAAGATCTTCAACAGGATATCGTTCAATTAAAAATTTAATGACTGTGATTTCCTGCACACGGGATGGTCAAACCGATTTGGAGAAATTGGGAAATAGTTGGAAATTGGTATGCGAAGCTCAATAAAGATGAGGTACAGTCACATCCAGAAAGGGAAAAAAAAAAAACAAAACAAAACAAATGAGCAGAAACTGGTTTCAAGATCAAACAGTTAAGATTCAGGTTAGGCCTGAGGGGCTTTTTTCCCCCCAGTGTATAGGGACAATTATTAAGGGAGCACCCACTCAAGAGGTCAGTAACTGTGTGTCGGGGTGGTGTTGGTGCCATTCACCCTGCCAGGGAGCAGAGGGGACCGTGAAAAACCTCCATCTGCTGCCCAGATCCATCTCCTCTGCTGCCCACCACGAGCAAACCTCCCTGCCATGGCTCCTACCTGTGTGCCCAGGCCATGTCTCAGCCCCATGGCACCCTGTGGGGCCAGACAGCGGCCTGCATGGCACCAGGCCTCCCTCAGGGTCTTTCTCTGTGGCATGACCTCCCCATGGCAGTGCCTCCTCACCCATCAGGCCCCTCACAGAATTGTTTTGGTTGGAGAAGACTTTGAAGATCATCCAAGTCCAACCACATCCCTCAGCACCATGTCTACCCGCCTCTTCAATACCTCCAGGGATGGCAGCTCAACCACTTCCCTGGACACCCTGTTCCAACATTTGGACAACCTTTTCTGTGAAGAACTTCTTCCTTGTTTCCAAACTAAACCTCCCCTGGTGCAACTTGAGGTCATTTCCTCTTGTTACTTGGGGGAAAGGACTGGCCACACCTCATGACANGCTCTAAGGTCTCCCCGGAGCCTTCTCTTCTCCAGGCTGCACAGCCCCAGCCCCCCCCAGCATGTTCCAGGCCAGGCGGCAGAAAGGGACCCATTCCCTCCCCGGTCTGCCCCCACCACCATGGGCCTGGGCCTCATGCGGGTGACGGCGGCGGCCTCCGCCGGGCCTCAGCGGCACCGCGCGGTGCATTGTGGGCAGGGCGAGGAGCCGCGCCGCCATTTTGTCTCTGTCGCTCCCGGCGGCGGCGGCGGCGCGGTTTGTTGGGGAGGAGAGGCGGCGGCGGAGCCGGTGTTTGGTGAAAGGGGAGGGGGGGATTCGGCCAGGAGGACAAGATGATATCGGCCGCCCAGCTCCTCGATGAGCTTATGGGCCGGGACAGAAACCTGGCCCCAGATGAGAAGCGTAGCAACGTGCGGTGGGACCATGAGAGCGTGAGTGAAGCGCGGAGCCGCCTCTTCCCTCCCTCCTTTCCTCTCATCGCCCTGGCAGGGCCGGGGTTTGGCCGTAGCGACGCGGGTATCGCATCTTCTGCCGGCCCGGGGACAGCGGCGGGGGCGAGGGGAAGGGATGGGGTGCTGGCCTTTGAGGGGGGGTGCGGGCCGGGCCCTCGGTGCGGGCCCCAGGGCTGCGGGGCTCCATGGCGGCGGCGGGGCGGGCTAGGCCCGGGCCGTTGCGCGGGAACCTCGGTGAGCCCTGAGAGGAGGAGGAGGAACCGGGTGGCCGGGAGGGAGGAAGATCCCGGCGTTGTGAGGCTGTGTGACAGGGTTTGCGCTGTTGTTTGGGCTGCTGGGAGGTAGAACGGCCTTGTGTTTGGGCTTGGGTGCAAGGCCGGGGAGGCTGCGCTCGCTGTGGCGTGTTCGCCGCCGAGGGTCGGTAAACGGGACTGGGGGTTTCTGAGAGGCCTGGTGGTGCCTGGGATCTCCCCTGGGGAAAAAGGAATAATATCGTGATTGGGAAGGGGAGGCGGGGATTGTGGAATTTTGCTTTTCTGAAGCCTGTTGGTTTGTACGAAGGGAGATGAGGTAGATGTTAGTAGTTTGGAAGACAAGTGTCTCTGGATCTCTCCCTGAGAGTGGTGCTGGGGAAGGAAACGGAAGGGAACTGACATTCTGTTTTAACTGTGTGGAGGTTATAGCAGAAGGAGAAACGATAAGACTTTTGACACACAGGATTTTGCTGAGAAAAACTTGATTCCTCCTGTGCTTTCTCAATTCCAAAGCTCCCGGGGAGAATTCACCTAAACAATAGCATTGTTTAGTAGTACTTACGTTTGTTTTTTTTTAACATGGTGATTAATCAATTTTCTGCAATAAATAGTTCAAACAAGACTTCTGTTTTATTATTACCACTCTTGTTGTAAAGTGGAGTTTCTAGGTATTGTTGAGCTTTGATGAATGATGACTTTTAGTGACATCCATCGTAGCTGTAAATAAGTAATCATTGTTATTTCAATAAGTTAAGGGTAGTAAAAAAGTTCCTCTAGCTGCTTCTTTGGGTGAGATGAACACTGTGCTGAAATGCCTCCCCCCCTGTGCCCCTTGTTCTATTTTTTGAGTTATGGTATATATGTTAAAAGGAAGCGTCACAGTTACAATAGTTTGTTTATTACCTGCGTGATAGGAATTTCTGTGGTTTAAGCTGCAAAAAACATTTGGCTCCTCCCCCTGCGTTTTCTTGGGACGTTGTTAAAATGGGAGGAGGGAGAAATACTTGCTTTTGGCTGTTCTAAATTGCGTTGAATCACAGAGGTGGGAATTTCATGCTTTCAAACAAGAGTTATCTCATCTTAAAGATGGCTAATACATGTTTTAATTTGTCTTGGAATGCGTTAGATAAGGTAAAATACATGTCTTGCCTTAGACTCTGCAAGTGCAAGGAACTCATCTCCTTGCCCCCTGTTGGAAACGTACTACTATATAGGTAAGCTGTGCATGCCAGGAGGAAATGGTCTGTTCAGGAAGTTTTCATGATATTTTAATGTCTCTGTAGACTTCTGTTAACAAAATATAATTAATCAATTGAGTGTTCACTTATTTTTTTTTTAATTCTGTACTCAAAATAGGGAGTTGTTCAGCTTTGGAAATAGGAAGTAAATGGCTTGAGCTGTGTTGGTCCAGGTAGAATAGCTAAGGAGATTGTTTGAGTTTATTTCTTAAGGTGAGAAAGATTCCCCTCGCCTCTCCTTTAATCAAGTTTGAATTACTTTTTTCATCTTCAGATGAGAGATTGACTATAACCGTAGGAATCTGTCTGTCTCTGGGCTGTTCAGTTTTGTTGTTTCAGAAAAGGGGCCTTGTTTCTTCTGTCCTTCTTTGGCAATTTAGAAAGTGGAGAGCTGTCCTCTGTCTGAGGCCAGTGGGACATTTACAGGTTTAGGGTTGAGCCTTTCAGTCTTGCAGGAACTGCTGCTGTTTGCATTTATGAAGTCCGTAGGACCATAATTAAATGTTTCCTCTCTGAAAGGAATGTTTTTATAGATTCCTGTAGTCAACTGACAAGTTAATAAAAAAAACATAAAGATGTGTTTCGGTTTCATTTCCTGCATCACCTAAAGATTAAATTTGTTACATTGGCATGTTTGAAAAGACAGGAAATGCTGATAAGTTTCAAATAATAACATTAATTCGTTTGCTTCACTGCTTTTCAGATGAAATGTGTGTGCTAATATCATCTCTTGTAAAATTAAACATATCAACATGTAGCCTTTTGGATTTAAGTATGTTGTACTCATAAAAGTTTAGGATTTTGTGTCACATTTCATCAGTTAGATGTGGAAGGTTATCAAAACAAGGTCATCTCTATTTTCTTTATCATTTGTAAATTGCACCTAGGTAGCTCTCAAAAACTATGTGGAAGATGCAATGAAATACAAGATAGGAGTAGGGTGTTTTGAAGGTGTGGAAGCAGGGTGTGATAGCTGAGTATAGCACTGCAAATCTTGTTTGTAGTTCTAATGGAACACATTGATCATGTATTGTAAAGCCTTTTGTGGAGCTTAAGTTCTTACTTTGAATCTTTGACATGATTAAACCTTTTAATCTTAAAAAATTGAAAGCCCAGTTGCCGTATATTTCAGTATTGCAGCAGGTATTAGTTGATCAATTCTAGTTTTGGCACAAAGAAATTATTGGTACCATATGTTTTAGTCTTTCGGTTTACTGCCATATCTATAGACAAAGTATATTTCTGGAACAGTAACTTTATTGATTTGTGTGTTCTTACTTTAATATGCTACCTATACAAAACCAATTTCATGTGGAAAGGGCAGTTGTGGGAGAGTTCTGGGGCTGTTCTGTAGCACAAGAAAGTGCAGCACTGACTGCCCGTGCTTTGTATAAGACTTTAAGGATGTGATGGTTCCTTCTAGGTGAATTCAGCATTTTCAGAAAGTGGAGAGGGGTGAAAGAGCTGTTACAGACAAATGACCGTGAGCAATGATTTTTCATAGGAATGCTGTTTCTCAAAATGTGGGGATCTGTATTTAAAATATGGTTTGATGATACTGGGTATTTATATTATGTTACACTTCTTTTTTTAATGCCAAAGACCTAAATTGGTTTGCATCTAGATAGAATCTCAGAACTTAGTCTTCCACAGGGCGAGGACTTAAGTGTTACTTGTTTTGAAAGAATATTAGTAATGACAAATTGCCTGTAAGAATGGTGTTTGGGAGAAGGGCTTATGTTTGGTTGGGTTTGGGTGGATGGGCATTGCTCATAAAATGCCTGATGCATATGAACTCCAGTGATAAAGAACTCACCTGTATGGATGAATTTTGTAGTTCCTGGTGTATAAACTCAACCTTCTGGATTTCATTCTCAGCCTTTTTACTAGGAATTGTCTACCTAAAGGAATTTGCTTACATAATTGTTTATTACAGTAATACCAATACTTCTCCATCAGTAAATACTGGTGGGGTTTAGTTGTGTGGTTTTTTCTTTTTCTTTCAGAAAAGGAGCATGTTAGTGTAGAAGTATAACTGACAAGTTAATGTCAATAGTTTCTCTATGTAGGGAAGCTTTGAATTGGTTCACAAACTGTGGAAGCCATTCTTTTTGTCAGTTTAGTCAACTTTGAGCAGAAGGATAGGACTTTCTCACCTCCAAGGGATTTCAAAGATTAGTGAATTTGAGAGGAAGAAGTGGCAAGTTCCAAGGGTCCATCTGTATTTGTCCTAGTGCCTTAGCAAAATGCAAGACCCTGAGGGCTTTGAGACACATGCTGTAGCGGTTCCTGCTGCAGTAGTTTGTCAGTAGCATTTCTCTCTGATCCACCTTCTCGGTAGCGAGTCACCGCAATAATTGGCAAAAAGGAGTAAGTGCTTGTTAGCTGTGTAGGTGAACACCAATTCTAAACTGCCTGTTGCTCTGTATTTCCATATTTTTTCTGACTTGTACAAAGAGCAGCACTCTGATAAGCCACAGATGAGTAATGCCATTTGAAGCATATCACCTCTGCTTCAGTCCTTTAATGGCTCTGTGATGCTTTGGCCATTTCTTGGCCATTTCTATTCTTACTCATCATTGATTGCTTAAGACCAGCTGTAAGTGCAGCTGACTGGCACCTACAGCCTGTTAAGGCAGATGTTCCACACGGTGAAGCTAAGCCAGAATGATAACTTTCGAGATAGCTGCAAGAATTTCTCAAGTAATGTTTTTCTATTGAAGCAAAATCAGTTGAATAGCATAATGAAGCAGGTATGAGAGAGGGAGAAAATTGCAGCAGACGTACTAGTCTGAACCACTCCAATGGAAGTATTTCTTTGCAGGCTGCCTCTTCAGACAGAATGTCAAGGAATTCACTAGGTACCATAGTATCCAAAGCTAGTTAGGATAAAATTAATGCAGCTTTTCACTGTGTGTGGTATTGGGTTTTTTTAATGTGTATATTTAAATAATTAATGTAATGTGTAGCGCATGGTTAAGCATCGTATTTTAGAAATTATCACAACGGTTTTTGGCGCTAGTCCTCAGCCATAAGAGGAGGCTTTTCCTAGCAGTGCTGCATCATGAAGTTGTGGATTTCCCCCCTCCCTGGAGGTGTTCCAAGGCCAGGCTGGTTGGAGCTTTGAGTAACCTGGTCTAGTGGGAGGTGTCCCTGCCCATGGGAGAGAAATGGAATTAGATGTTCTTTGAGGTCCCTTCCAACCCCAACCGTGCTATGATTCTGTGATAAAATATTTTTAATTATTTCTGGTGTTGGTTTTTTGATTTATTTATTTTTCTTCGTTGTATTTCTGCCCTTTGTAACTTTGCTCCTTTTGTTGATACTTGTTTCAAAACTGTTACAGACTAATTTTCATAATTTTTGAGCTGGTAGAAGACATTCTGCAACTCCTTTTTTACAGCATAATACAGTCAGACCATTATTATTGTGCTCTCTATGTGTTAGGAAGTTATCTTATCTGTCCCTGAAATTTTCGGGGGGAAATGCATTTTCACTAACCCTTATATGTGAGGATAAGAAAATGCAGCAACAAGAGAATGTAGAGAGAAATTACATTTCTATTGACTAGTATGGGAGTTTGTCCCAGAAACTGCTCCCTTGGAACAACATGATATTAAAACAAGGGATATTGCAGCTTTCAGAGAAGGGAGCAGATTTGGAAAACAGATTTTGTACAGTAACTTTCTCCTTACTTCCTGAGAAGAAAAAAACAATGTGATTTTGTGTGGTGGTTTCTCAGCTATTCTTGATAAATTGCTTCAGATGGGTGCCATAGTGTCCTAAGCTGGATCACAGGCAAAACACTCAAATTATATAACTAAAGAGATTTTTGTTTTGTTTTGTTTTTTATGTCCAAGGCTTGTTAGTAGAAAGCTTGAACCTGTAAGGCAGTCAGTCCAGTTTTAACTTCTGTAGTCTAGCATTTGGCATGGTAAAATAAATGATTGATCTAATTTGACCAATGGGTGTTGCAGACATTTTGTTGAGGTGTTGACGTGGGCTAGGTTTTGGGTCTCTCTCTTGACCTGCCTTTGTTAAAATACTTCAGAATGTATCTTAGGAACAGTATATTGCAAATGTTCGTCTGCAGAATATATGAGAGTATTGGAACTGAGCTGCAATACACAGTAGCAATTGTTAGATTTGCCAAATATTAGAAACCGGTGTAACATAAAAAAGATACTTGAAGAATGTCCAAGGTCGTTTTGGATTGACACTGCCATCAGTGGTAGTCACATCCAGGGGAAGGGTCTATTGAAGGATCAATTATTTAAGATTGCTTATGAAATTAAGGGTGAAAGTATTTCAGATTTTAAGAATTTTAGCAGTTCTGATGGATAGACAGGAGATATTTCTGAGAATTAACTGATCAACTTGACCAACTAAGCTCATGCTCATGGGTGAAGGTGAATAATTTTTTAAATAAAAGCTGGTTTTATCCCATCATATATGAAATATTTACTTAATTCAGGTTTTTTCCAACTTCTGGTGGTGTTTTATAAAAAAGAACTTGACTTGCTAATATAAAAATAGGCTATGTAGAAACAAAACAAACCATTTTTTAATTGGCAGGAAACCAGGTTAAAAAGAATGTCTTCTGTGTCTGCCTTAAGAGGTACGCAGTGTCTCTGGAGAGTGTTCTTAAAGTAGGGAGTTTAAAAACATTGCAGTGGAAGGTTTTGGATACTTATCTGTGTGGTTTTTAGTCTTCTAATTGACACAGAATCTTTGAGGCAGTACCTTAGGTGTGAATGCTGATGGCTCCTGTTCTCCCAGCCATTGCAGAAAGCCCTTGTAATCACACTGAGAGGACCTTGCTTTCCTGCTCCCATGGCAGATGTTATTTCCCCTTGTGGGTTTTCAGGGTAAAGGAATTTCACAGAAAATTTTTTCCTAGTCCAATCTG
Organism: Thinocorus orbignyianus; assembly: GCA_013400375.1. Classification (NCBI taxonomy): domain Eukaryota; kingdom Metazoa; phylum Chordata; class Aves; order Ciconiiformes; family Thinocoridae; genus Thinocorus; species Thinocorus orbignyianus. The sequence continues at coordinate 1,289,640 of VXBW01003457.1, read as the reverse complement.
ATTTAGTGCCTTGGAAAACATCAAATACCAAATTATATTTACAAATAGGTGGTACTTCCCTGTGATATTAAATATTTAGTGGTACAATTAAAAAATAGCTTTATTGGAATGGAAAGTAAAATTTTTGGTGTTTTGTCTTCGGAAGTACCTTGTAGTGTTTACTGCTACCAGATAACATGAAGATAGATGATGTATGGATGTGTTTCAGGAATTTTGCAGTGTACAGAGGGGATTTGTACACTGTATTTTTAGAAACAGTTATCTAAAATTGCTAATTCACAAGGGAAAAAAATAATGCCTTTTTCTTTTTCTCCTCTGTCAGGTTTGTAAGTACTACCTTTGTGGCTTTTGCCCAGCTGAATTATTTACAAATACCCGTTCTGATTTAGGTAAGTCTGTAAGTCTTGTTACTTTCATTCACTTACGTGTAATTACAGTTGAACTCTTGCTTGCAAACTACATTTCTATTGTTCAATGCTGTGTCAAAACCCTCTGAAAACAGGCTTCTTGGAGTTTTTTCTAAGGATTGCCAGTGATATAATATGTTAAGAGCAATTATTTTTTCAAGAGCCTACTTCCTCTCAGTGAGAAAAGTATTTAATTTATTTTTTTCTTTTTTCCTTACAGTGTAAGTTAAATTATTGTGTATGGGGTGCCTTTTCTCCTCCTGAAGTGTTGGCTTCTAGTTTGGTTTATTTTACCTGGGCAGGGTTTTAACTTAATTGTGTGCAAGTATACAGTTTTGAGCTTCTTTACTTTAGAGACTTACTGAAAAAGTTATTACAGAAGGCCACCTTACATTACTAGTAGCTTTCAAGCGAAGTATGTGGACAATGTGTAGTTTAGAGATGGTAACTAGAAAAAACAGGCTTGTCTTAGGATTAACTTTCAAGTCCATTGAAGAGTTTGGTAGGCTGGGGAAGGTGCAGAATTTTAACATGACTGCCTTCATGAACACAGGCTACGTACCTCTGAATTTACTGGGAAGATCAATGTTTTAAGTAGCAATTTTTTATTTCAAAAACGACTGGGTCTTAGAAAGTGCTGCTTGTTGAAATTATCCTTTATATGCCATTTTACTATTTTTTTTCGAAGGCTCTGGCCACTTACAGTATTATTTTGTTTGTGCAGTTTTACCAATGTAGAACTTGGTCTGCAAATTCTATTTTATGTGAAGACTTTCTGTGTCATTCAGAATCTTCTTTGGTTTTATAATTACTAAACCACGTTGGCATTCTTTTTCTTTAATGTGTCTTTCAAACTCCAAGGAAAGGAAGGGGAAGGGCAGGCATAAAAGTCCCCGGGAAGTGTTTATAGCTCTCTTCTGTCATGGTGCACAAACAAATGCTTTTGGAGTGTGAATACAGCATTCAAGAACAGAAGCTTAAACATTTTGTGTGGTCTTTTTAGGTCCTTGTGAAAAGATTCATGATGAAAATCTACGTAAACAGTAAGTATGTTGGTTGATATGTTAATGCATAGTGGTGATAATATGCTTGAATCTTTTAAAAAGCAACCCAGCTGTGAGAAACTAATTGCTTTTTCATTTACATAAATGTTTATCTAAATGTATAATTTTCTTTTACCTTGAGCAAGAATTTATAACATTGCAGGTTTTGTTGTTTTTCATATGTTATGGAGTGACTTGAGCTTTCATTTTTAAAATATTTTACAGGTATGAGAAGAGCTCTCGTTTTATGAAAGTGGGCTATGAAAGAGACTTCTTACGCTATTTGCAAAGCTTACTTGCAGAAGTAGAACGCAGGATTCGAAGAGGCCATGCTCGTTTGGCGCTGTCACAGAATCAACAGTCTTCTGGGGTGAGTCTGGAAGAATCATTGAGGCAATTTTTCCTCTAGATAGCGTCTTTATACTCTTTTTGAGTAAAATATATGGTTTTCTAGAAGATTCCCATTAGTTAAGTCTTTTGATCTGCTAGCCAGCAGATCACATCTAGCCCTAATGGGCAAGCCACGTGGCTCCACAGTCAGCAAAAGTCCCTCTCTGTTGCCTCAGAATCTTTATCTGTTCTTCACACACTCAAGTGTTGCCTTTACCCTGTTAACCTCAGTTTACCTTCCCTCCTGTAGTTGCATATTCCTCCTTCCCTCCACTGGGAAGCTCTGTCATAGTGATACCACTGAAGTAGGCAAGTACTGGGTCTTTCAGCAGCTGATGAACCTAAAACCCCTTATCAGATGCTGCACTCGGGCAGCACTGTCTTTCTGCTCCAACACCACCTTTGGCAGGCAGTGATGGAATTGTGGAAGTTTGAGAAAGAGAAGATGTACAGAAGTATTTCTCACTTCCAAGCTGCATAGTGGACAGCTTTTAAGGAGAAACTTAAACTGACTGGGAGAAAAATTTCATGTGTTTATTCCACTCATTTTTTGTCCCCTGATTGATTTGAAGCAGTGACTGTGGCCTGTGCTCTGAGAGTTTCCTGATAGGGAAGCCTTACTCCATGTTACTGCCCCAAGTAATTGATCAGTACAAAGTCCTGTTGCTTCAGAAGGAGCTGTGGACAGTATCTCAGTCGAGAGTTGTTGAGTGGGGAGTAGAGCAAAGGTTGTGGGAGAAGCAGGTGTAGGCCTATTCTGGCAGCTTACAGAGAGACTGTTACTAACAAGTACGTTTTGGATGAAGTGAGATTCTTTTTGTATTTGTGCTCAGAAATTAGATTTCAGAGCCCACAGAAATTCCAAGTCATACTTGAGTGTCTGCAAGGATACGTAATTGCTGCATGGCACTTTCAGAGTTTAAATTTAGAACTTTGAATTCAGATGTCTTACCTTTTATGGGCAGGGCCTTGAACATTTTTGTTGATTTAGGAGGAATTAGTGTGACTGGAACTTGCTTCATGCAGCAGGAGTTGGAGTAAGCTGTGCTGAGGAGTGTTTTATGTTAGACTGGACTATTATTAGTAGGCCCTCATGGGAGAAGAGGCAGGAGGATGTTATTCCTGAAGCACCTCTGGAATATGAGAAGACAACCATTTGTGTGTCTTAAAGTTGTTTTAACTTCATAAAAAAACCCACACTTGTACTGTTTGACAGGGAGCGGGACCTACCGGTAAAAATGAGGAGAAGATTCAGGTTTTAACTGACAAAATTGATGTACTTCTACAACAGGTGAGTGGGTTTTGCCCCCTATAACAGAGATCTCTTGCTTTTGTTACTTGATTAAACATTATAGTTGAAATTTTTTTTGTTGTCCTTTAGATTGAAGAACTAGGTTCAGAAGGGAAGGTGGAAGAGGCACAAGGAATGATGAAACTTGTTGAACAGTTGAAGGAAGAGAGAGAATTGCTGAGGTCTACAACTTCAGTAAGTGATGTGTTTGTAATTGTCAGACTTATTTCAGTATTTGGTACAAAATTACATTCTTACTAACCTTGTCCTTACACTGAAAGCATGCAAGTTCTGGGCAGAATTTTGTAGGCAATAACAGGACATTTCAGTGTGTTAATCCGGTGTGTTGATGCTACCTTGAGAGCGGGTTTCATGCACATAAATTATGACATTATTTACACAGCAGTCCTGCAGGTGAGCTTGCATCTTACTGGAGTTCAGGTCTCAGTTAAACTTTGCCATGCAGCCTCTGCAATATTATTTTACTGAATTACCAGTCAGACTGCAGTGCAGAAAGCCCTTGTGTTAGGGCTGTGACTAGAGACAGGCACCTCTCTGGCTTGAAGAGCTAATGAAGCCAAAGGGAATGAGCCGAGTAGCAAGCTGCTGTCAACAAAGAGGAGTTTGTTTAAATATTACATTTCAGTGTTTAATAATATCCTCAAATTGTGATTCCTGTTTTATTTTTTAAAAGTTCTTAAATATTGCAGGCAATAGTGTTTATGTCCATATTGTATAATTTATGAACATCGTGTAGCATTAATCACTTGGGTCTATGTTGACATTCTAGTGTGTTTCTCATACGTCTGTTGAAACAGTGAATTAATTCCTCCACCATCCTTGCCCTGCTCCTCCTGTGGGTGCAGTGCTCCGAGGACAAAGCATGCAGTTACACTTTTTAGCTTTCACTAGTGCCTGGGATTTGACAATAATAACAATGAAGTTTCTTCACTGGCTTCTGGTTAAAACTTTTCTTTTGCCTTACCAAATATTTTTCTTTTGCAGACAATCGAGAGCTTTGCAGCCCAGGAAAAACAAATGGAAGTTTGTGAAGTTTGTGGAGCCTTTTTAATTGTAGGAGATGCACAGTCCAGGGTAGATGACCACTTGATGGGAAAGCAGCACATGGGTTATGCCAAAATAAAAGCTACTGTAGAAGACTTAAAAGTAAGCATCTCTTCACTTAGTGAGCATAAAAAATTGCTCAGAGACTTCCTAAAGCAAACAAAGGGCTGTCCAGTGGACTCTTTAAGTTTGTGAAATTCTCCAAAGGTGGTATATAAAAATTAAGTGAAATCCTGCTGCACGTTCAGCATTGTGCTTGCACTGACATTTTTGTCATATGTGATTACGCGAGGTATAGGCAAAGATATATGTCCAGGCTGGGATTTTTTGTGGCCTTTGTAAAGGACTGTATTGTGGCCTCTGTTTTTGTGAGAATGACAAGCAAAAAAGTTCTGCAAGACAAAGGATTTCTGTTTCAGAGATTTTAGAAAGTGCTTCTGTGTAGATCAGCCTTTGGAAAAATAACCCAAAATACTTTAAAAACTTAAATTTCTACATGCTTGGAATGTGTAGACTAAGTTACACTGAATGATTTGTCTTGAGTAATCTTTCTTTCTTTCTGTGAACTTTTTTAAGGAAAAGTTACGAAAAAGAACAGAAGAACCTGACCGTGATGAGAGGTTAAAAAAAGAAAAGCTAGAACGAGAAGAGAGAGAGAAAGAGAGGGAACGGGAAAGAGAAGAGCGGGAAAGGAAGAGACGACGTGAAGAAGAAGAAAAGGAAAAAGAGAGGGCTCGTGATAGAGAGAGACGTAAAAGGAGTCGTTCACGGAGTAGACATTCAAGTAGAACATCTGACAGAAGATGCAGCCGTTCACGAGACCACAAAAGATCAAGAAGCAGAGAGAGAAGGCGAAGCAGGTACGTGCGTGTGTGTGTGTGTGTATGTTGAAGTATCTTCATAGAACTTTCCAAAATGTAAAAATCTTGTGGGGCCTGGGTCCCATCACTGATTTTTAGCTTTGCTGTTCTCATCTCCAAGTGAAGACATGCTTTACTGGTACTAAGGCTAAGCAAGTTTTGCTGCACAATCACTTGTCTTCTCTCCATTTTTGGAAGTAGATGACATCATTGTGGTTGAAGTGGACTTAGGAGGGAGCTTTGAGCAGACAAATGCTCCCAAAGAACAGGATCTTGTTTTATTTTTTCCTTAAGTTGGTCTTGAATTCATAACAGTGGATGTTTTTAAGCTGTGTGGTTGAATGTTTGCATAAATGAGGAAGGCAATATGAAGCCAGGTCTTATGTACTAAGAAGTATTTATATACAGTATGCTAAGACTTGTCTTAAGTATTTGTTTTCTGGAAAAAAAAAATAAATTAAAAAACCAATGTATTAAAAGTTCTGCTAGTTTACTGTTGTATCTTATGAGTTAGAAAATGCCAGCTGACTTTTACATTTTTGAAATTTTCTCTTAATGTTAAGGAGTCGTGACCGAAGAAGAAGCAGAAGTCATGATAGATCAGAAAGAAAACATAGGTCTCGTAGTAGGGACAGGAGACGATCAAAAAGCCGGGATCGGAAATCCTACAAGCACAGAAGCAAAAGCAGAGAGAGAGAACAAGACAGAAAGTCAAAAGAAAAAGGTATGTTTGTGTGAAGACTGAGTTCCTATCAAGTTCTGAAACTAATCTTCCCCTAAAGTCTCAAAAGTTCTTAGTGTTACAGTGAGTGACTGAAAATTGTTTTTAGCATCAAATCAGTTCTGGTTTTATAAGGTGTACGTGGTGCTGTTGACCAATTTGAGGCATTTTGTTTGTTGCAGTTATTGTCAGTGCGCATGCATGCGTACACCCCAGTGTCCACCTCTATTCTGTTAAAGTAGTTATTAAAAGCTTACCACTTTGTCTGCAAATTAAGTGTGTGAGGATTTTGATGTATTTTAAGATATGTTTACTGTTTACCTTTAGAAAAACATAAGCCTGTTATCAGCTTTTCATAAGAGTTGAATACCTTCTATTCCTCCTGTTAGCAGCTGGTATGTGTTTTGTGGGAGATTTTGTAGCTGGGTTTTCACATGTGCAATCTATTACTTCTGTAGACTTTCATGGGTCCTTTGTTTTCCTTTAACAGTGCTTTTATATATATTTTTTTTCCTAATCTATGAATGCAGTCCAAGATAAATCTTGCAGAATTTCTGTAATGCTCTAGATTACAATTTCATGCTCTCTTCCCAATCTCCTGTTCTTCCCCACATCCTTCCCCCTTGTTGTTTTTTTGTTTTGTCTTCCCAAATGAAGTGAGATTTGCTTTGTCAGTATTAGTTCTTGGAACACTCCTATATCAGTACATGCCAGGTGCAGCAGCATTGATGGTGACTCACTGCTTCATCAAAGGCTGGCGTTCAGAAGTTTTACCTTTTAAGTAGGATTAAAAAGAGCTACAGAGAACACTACAGGTTCACATTCTGTTAAAAGATACTCATTCATTGTTACTGTTAAATTTCCCCCTTTAAAAGTCTTTTGAAACTTCTGGAGGAATGTAAAACAGACTTCTGGCTTAAACCACTGGCTCTGCTGGGGTGCTGACTAATGTAGAGTCTGAAACAGCCACCCCACTTCATTATTAGAGCTGACTGTCAGTAATGGATTAAACAGTTCTGTTATGTTTCTAAGGTACTTTTGAGGTTCTCTGGAATGAAAGGTGCTATGTGCATGTTTCCAGATTGCATAGGCCTATTTGCCCTAGCCTTACTTTTCCATATTTATCCAGTGGATTAGTTCCCAGAAAGTTGGTAATGCTTCATGTATTTTTCTTGCCTGCCTTCCTCAGACCATTTGTTTTTTGTTTTTTTTTTTCTGGTTTATAATACAGTGCATCTTTAGTATTGATTTTTCTCTCATTTTGCTTTGCCCTTTATGAGCAAGTGGTTTTTTGCTGCTTGCTCTTTGGCGGGGGAACTCATGCATAGTGTTTCAACTCAGTATTGTAGCCTATACCTGTCTATTTATTACTTTATTCCTACCTGGTACTGTGCCTTTTTTGCCTACTTTACAAACAGACTTCTGGTACTTAGTCAAGAATGTCCTCTTCGGTATTCTGTGTGTATGTAGGCATATAAAAAACTGTTCTTGTTTATTCAGATATGGTCTGTTTCTGAGCTTAATGGCTTTTCAGTTCTTTCCTTAATCCTTTCATAAACATATGAGCTAGTGAACTTTCTTCAGCATCTCAATATTTTTAGTTTTAACTTGACTGATCTTGTTGCTGGCCGTTTATTTGCTGCTTGCTACTTTCTTCCTCCAGAAATGGGAACAGTGAGGTGATGCTATGAGCTGTGATGAAAATGCCACCTGGGAAAATAAAAAAAATTTTTTTTTTGACTATGTAATTGTAACATTTGTAGAAAAACAAATAGGCCTTAGAGCAGGACTGTAATGCTAAAGAAGTTTGTGGTTTTCCCTTTGTTGGGGAAAAGAAGGAAAAAACCCAAACCAGTAGTCTTTACCAAGCAAGCATGGAGTTTCTATGATGAAGGAGCATCCTTATGTTTGTAGTGTGGCATTGTAGGTACTTAATTAAATGAACCTCTAAAGCTGCCTACTTATCTGAAGCGTGTGGCTGGCTACCTGCTGGCTGCCTACTCTACTGTTTGCACAAAAAGAAGTAATGTAGAAGTTTATTATGTTTACTGTTTCATTGGGAATACTGGCTTTAGAACCTAATTGTCTTGATATCCACCATTGATCTGCAATTATAAAAGTAAGCATCAAAGACCTGGCTGTAACGACTCATGGTGGTGCCTTTCATCTTGGTATCTCAAAACTGCTTTATAAACATGAATCTTAGCAGGGGAAAAAAAGGCACAGTTGCCTAAGACTTGCCTACTGTTATACATGAATGCCATGTTTTTCTGTATTCAAAAGTCCTGGCTTCTTGTTCGCTAAAATACTGTGGAATACAGTGACCTTTAAGACTGTAAGAAAAAAGTATGTGTAAAGGTGGAGACACTTAATTTCTGACTCAAGTTGAGGAACTGGGGTACATTTGCTAAAAGAGGGAACCTGACAGCTGTAAGCACCAGCTCAGCATGAGCTTAATATAAACTGCAGAATGCAACTAATGTTCAGATTCAGAGTAGGTGAAATAAACAGTTTGTTTGTTTGTTTAAGAAAAGGAAAACGTATTCTGCAAGTTACTTTTGTTTTATGAAGGGTTAAGAGGGGAACCTGCCTCCAGACCACTTTAACTTGGCTCCTTACCTTCCTTAATCTGGATCCGTATACTTACGTAAAAATAATTACGTTTGTGATTGTGTTTTCGTGTCAGTGATTAAACCTCAGCAAATACTGTCAGAACATCCAAACCCTCAGTAATACTGGATATTATGTTTGACTGATTTTTTGCATTCTTCGAACAGTAAAACCATTCGCATTATCTTGGTAAGAATTCTCACAAAATATATCTTAGTTACCCACACGAACTCAATCAGGAAAATGTGCATGTGTTGAATCAGGAAGCAAAGTCAGTATTATGTGATTATAACTAATAGATCACAGCTGAAATATACACAGTTTCAACAGCAAAATAATTGTATGTGCTTTTAAAGAAAGAAATCTTACTGATTGAAAATACAGTGGAGGAACTTAACTGCTTGCAGATACTCCAGGAGTTGAAAGAAGTTCAGTTGTTGGACTATTTGTTGAATACACTCTCTCAGTTCTGCTTGGCAAACTGGAGATTTGCTGTTGTATACCTATTTTATTATTATTAAAGTTTTTAGAAGAGCTTCATCTTTCATACCACAGTTTAATAGTAGGCTTTTAACCTTAAACAAAAGTATCCTTCCTGACCAAATTCAAGAATCAAACAAGACAGAACAAAACCCTGCACACTGCACATCCATAGGGCTATTAAGATCTACCGTATCTACATAGGACAGAAGATAAGATTATTGGACTGACTACTAGTCCTCTGCGGGGAAACAAGACTACTATTCCTCAGTGGATCTACGTGTGCATCGGAGATACCTATAAGACACAAAAAGAAGACTTTTTAACAAGGTTAGTTAGAGTGCAATCTACCTGCGGAGTTGCAAAACCGAGGGCAGCCAGATCCAAAATTATGAGTTCTTCAGTTAGCTTTTTGGCATCGCTGTGTGCTTTCTCCAAGCACCGTGCACTGGATGTGCTGCTCCAGGTGAAACCTCAGGCCTAGCGTTCATTAGGCAGTTGCCCTCATTTTGGTGGTCTGTTTTAAAACAAAGAAGTTGGGATGTTGCTTCTCTTTTAAAGCTTAATTTCTACTTTGTCTTCTGGAATATGAAAGTGTGTTATGCCAGCCTAGGTGATAATGTTATTTAAAACAGCTTTTTCAGAGTGTTTGATCTGTGTGCTCCTGTGTTGGGGATGTATATATATATATTTATATTATTTTAATTGCCCGGATAGCAGGGAATAATCAGAAAAAAGAGCATGAATGTTGTTCTGTATGATGACATCTGAGAGGTTGGTTTTTCAGATTATTTTTTTTTCTCTCCAAAGTGTCTTTACTGATCAAAAGTTGAATATTACGGTGTGAAGTAATACAGAAAGAATTGATATTTTTATTAAATTTGCAAATACTGAAGTGAAGTCATGGGTGAGGCACACAGCTCTAATATTGAATGTTTTTCATCCCACGGAAATATTTTTACTTCTGGCTTCCTTCCTTCTTTAAGCTTATTAAGGAAAAGATAAGTTTTACAGCAGTGTAGCAAAATCTTCTGTCAGTTTTCCAATTCATGATGAAATTGTGCGGTCCTTCCCATCTTGCTGTTCCTTTGCCTTTGAAAAATAGTGCTTCCAGACTGTCTCCCTGAGCCTTTTTAACAAGTGGATTATAAATGACTGCCACTTTTATAAAATCGAGAATTAATAATGCTGACAAGTGTGCAGCTCCTGTGACATACTGTACATTAAAGTTAATTTTGGTTGTCACGGTGATCCCCACCTGCAAAGCTAGCAGTGCTTTATATTGTTTGTTTACCCAAGTACTTGGCTGTTTGGGATGGCCAGTTTTTTCAATTGGCAAGTATTGATTTATTTGATAATGCACCAATGCATTGTCCCATCACTCTTTTCTGATTCTTTTAAAGAACCATATTTAATGAGAATTGCAAACCAAAGAAGGCCATACGCTAATAAGTTAAAACTTGGGGACAAAGAGAGTCCCGGGATAAGTAAGGAAGCCGTGCACCATAATTACACATTTGCCTCACTTCTTGACTGCCTCTTTACCCCCAGTTAGTGTATCTCAACAGGCAGCTCTATGAGGAGGTCTGTCCTTTCTCCTCTTTTCCCCACCCTGTACTGTCCCCTTTGACCTTTTTTTGTACCCTCTCCATTCCAGCATGGTAGTCTGAAGCCTCTTTCTGTAACTTTGAAATATTACTGTTATTGCTATAGAAAGTAATTATCCCATTTTGTATGCAATATCTATCTCACATGTGCAATGTTTGTTTTTACTTTGAAATCCATGGTCAATGTCTTCTTTCATGGCAGAAAAGAGGGGATCTGATGATAAAAAAAGTAGTATGAAGTCCAGTAGTCGAGAAAAACAGAGTGAAGACACAAATACAGACTCGAAGGAGAGTGATACTAAGAATGAGGTCAATGGGACCAGTGAAGACATTAAATCTGAAGGTGACACTCAGTCCAATTAAAACTGATCTGATATGACCTCAGATCAGACAGAGGTAAGTGCATTATTTCAAACTTTGATTAGGGCTTTTTGTTACTGTTTAACAGTGCAGCGTAAGTATGCACAGATGAAGATGGAACTAAGCCAAGTAAGAAGACATACTAAAGCACCTTCTGAAGGAAAAGACAGTGTAGTCCTGCAAAACATTTTGAGGTACATTGTTTTGTCTCAGCTATTTTGTAGCAGACTCGTGCCCCCATTAGTGTGCCTCTTTGGGACATATTTGTAATATAGCCACCATAGAAAAATTAATTATCCTTTTTTATTTTTAGGGATTTTGTTATGGTGTTTTTTTTTTTTTAAAAAAAAGTTGAACTGTTTTTGTATTTAAGTCCATATTGTGTTGGTACATCAGCAGGAACTTTTGCTTTAATACTTAATATTGGAGGCACATGTTGGACTACTTTGTTTTCATATAAACTGCTAGTATTTCTTTGTCAAGGATGTTTCTAGTTTTTTTTTGCTTTATTGCCTTGCATTCTAATGCAGTTTGTTCTGTAACTCGAGAGCCAGTAGCATTGGATTGATGGAAGTGTAGGGTTTATGAATTATTGCAGCTGACTACCATACCTCACACAGCGTTGGTGTTGTGAGCGGCCCATGAAAAGCCAAATTAAAAATCAAGGATTCAGTCAAACTAAGCAGGTACTCATGCCAGGTACTCCTTTCTCTACCCACATCCATGTTTGAATGCTGTTGCCTGTAATCTTTAAGCTTACTGTTGTGTTTTTGATTTTCGAGATAGTGAAAAGGACTTTTTTTTTTTGTGTATTGTGTGAATACTGTTAATCTGATGTTAACAGACTGGAATTTTCTTTCAACTGTGTGTAGGGATGCAGTGCTGCCCAGAATTAGATATCTTTAAAGAGTTTAAAATGCAATAAACACTACATAATAATCGCCTTGTTACTTTCAATGCAATTCAAGTCTTTAAGAGGTATGTGTTTAATATTTCCTACGGTGTAGGAGAATTTGCAGTCAGCCATAGCACAGAGAGGTGGAATGGCTGGTAATAGGTTTCTAAGGCAAATGTAAATGCAGAGACAGATGCCACCAAATGATTACAGTGTTCATGGCGAGAATGTATGCTGAGAAACTTTGTTGGAAATGAAAGAGCTAAACAATAGGAAATACAAATACTGTATTAAAAGGAAAACTTGGAAGTTTTTTCCCTGCTCTTGACATAGCTTTCTTACTCTTACAGAAGGTCTTTAGTTCTGTACCTGAAATAAGGAACTAACAATGGAGAGTACAGCTGATAAATGAGCTTCTTGCACCAGAAATTGTTACTGTAGTTTTCATTATTTATGCTAGGAACTCTTAAACACTTAATGTTGATTATTAAACCATTAATGCTACATTATTGCTTCTAAAGCCAGTCATGTTCAATGTTGCCATTTTTGTAGTTAAGATGACTGCTAACAACTGGGCCAATATATAGGAATGGTGAACTAAATGCTCTTAATGCTGTCTAATTGTCTGTTTTCCCAAAATTTTGCATTATAGGACTACTACATGAAGAGTCTGTGAAGACAGCAGAAGACAGCTTAAACTGAAGATCTGCTTTAAAATGAGGTGAAAGAAAGCTGTAGTGGCGTAGAAAAATATAAAGTTGAGTTAGAATTTTTTTTTTTTTTTATAAAATTTAATTCAGGACTGGTGTTTCCTCCCAGAGTTCAGAAAGATGTGTTGATAATAGCACATATGCTACTGAGAATATAAGTCCTGTATCCTTTTTTTTCTTTAAGACTTTTTAAGATAAGAAACCAACATAACCTGAACACATGGCTTGCTCAGTGTTTAATTGCAAGTTTTCATTCTTGGACTTTAAAACACAAGAATAAATGTTTAGTATTTGTGTGAATCAAACTAAAATGAATCCCATTTTTACAACTAAGCTATTCCTAGCTTCTTGATATACGAGAAATGGAAATAAAGTATCCTTGAATTTCTGTTACAAATTTGATTGTCTCTGTCATTGAACATTTAACATTTAAGTAAGTTTCTTCCCTAATAAATCTACTCATGTCTTCAAGCTTAGTCCATTAATTTGGATGTTTAGTTATTCTGTGGTGTTTGTGGGTTTGGGTTGGTGTTTTTTTGGTGCTCTCAGGTAGTAGTTCATTTCAGGCTTGCTTTTTCAGCAGTTAGATGGTAGCTGGGTTCTGTCCCCCCTAAGAAGTGCGGCTCATGCTGCAGTTGGTTAAGGAATTGCAGAAATCTCACAATGCAATTGTAGGCCCTAAGCCTTTATAAAGCATTCGACTTTAGCAGCGTTGTTGTAAAGATGCCACTGTTGAGATTGGCCATCAGACTGTAGCTTGGAATATTAATTAACAAGTGTATGCTGTTGGTAGACATGCAGGGTCTCTGTGTTAGACCAGATAAAAAGGAAAAGAGACATCCCTTGTGCTTTCTCGTAAAGCTGCAATGCGAGCAAGGGTAGTTCTTGTTGGCAAAGAAAGAACTGTAGTGGGTACTGGTCAGCAAGAGAGACAGTAAAGTGCGCTTTGGTGCTGTGTCCTAAGGCATTGAAAAAGTGTTATCCTTCATATTAGTATTCAGGACCCGACTACATGAAACTGAAGGCACACACAGACTGAGCACTGTTGTAACTTGCTGCTTGTAGTGCTGCTGGGCCTTGTGTTGTCTGTTTGTGTACGTGCACGTGTGGTAGGACCTAAGTGTTGGTCCCTCTGGTGAAACAAGCTGGTTTTTGGATAAGGAGGGGCTACCGTGTGCTGACTTTTATCTTTCTAAAGCAGACAACCATAGGGGGGCACAGGGGACTGAGACTAGTTAGTGGGGTTCTTTTTTAAAAACTTAAGAAAAACTAATGCAAGTGGGAGCAAGTGTAATTATAGCTAAGTCCTAATTATGGATATTGCATAAACACCTGTTTCTTTTGAAACTTGTGTAAGAGACATGATTCACCTGCTGCCTGAATGTGTTACTTCTTTCAGCAGCTAAACTGTTTGTCTTGTGCATTTTTATTACAGGACTAGCATTTTTCCCTTCCTTATCTTGCACAGGTATAATGATATAATGAGGTAACTTGTAGTAAATTGGGCTGGGATTCAGATTCTGACATGTCTGATAGCGGAGTCTTTCTCTAGTGTATTGAAGATGAAGGAAAAATTGTATCTTTCAGAGCAGAGGAAACAGTGGTGCATTTTTAGTAACTGCGTTCAGATTTGACTGCAACAAAGCATCACCACAAGAGAGTAATCTGTGTGAAGTGTCATCTTCAGAGCTCAGATTTTCTTGGAATGCTATGCAAAAAGCAAGTTGTTTAAGTAAGCATCTCCTATGTGCTTTCTCCATACTGGTTTTGGCAGCCTGACAGTCTCTTCTTAAATGTTAAAAATGTACCAGCCCATGACTTTTCAAAGTTGTGTTAGAATTTTAAGTCTGCTGTCTGCTCCAGAGTGCCATGTACCATCCCCACCCCCTTAAAAAAGCAGAGATCTAGGTACTTGAAACAACTGATACTTTAATATAAGTGCAGAATAGCAATGTCAGTTCAGTACAAGTTTATAGTGCAAACAAAAGTTGTCCTTGGAAGAACAGTAAGTTTTGTAAACTTAGTTTCAGTTGTCACACCAATGGTTTATTGTTCAAAGGAGAAAAAAGAAACAAAACAACAGAACCCAGTTAATGTAACTAGTGTGCCTTGCAGTTTGATAAACTCTATAAAACATACAAAAATATTTCTCTGAATGCATAGACTTACTGTTATTATTACAGTCAGATCATGATTAAAGTTTTAGTGTGATTACATTAACAGTTATTCTTTGTGGAAACTAGAGCAAATAAAGCTTTTTTCTTTTTTTTTTTTAAATCAGCTGCTCCTATAGCTGAATGCTCAGTAGTTAGTGGAGGCAGTCTTTACACTGATTTCCTAAAGAAAGGAACTGAAAAGAAACTAGATACTCTTAATTTTGAGCTATTGAAGTACTACTGTTTTTCAAAGAGTTATTGCACGTAATCTGAACTAGCTTCCAAGCTATGCTGAAAAAATAAAGACAGATTTATTAAAATAAAAACTCCTTTCCTGTCCTGCAAGAGAAACAAAGTGGGAGCCACAGTTAGGAAATTTTACTTCATCCTGTGTCACAGTCTCAAGCTTCCCAGAGTTGAATCAGCCTTTGAAGTAGCCCAGCTCCTGGAGAGAGAGGGCCAGGCCTGAGCAGGGGGAGTTAGCAGGGTCCAGGTGCTGAGATGGATAGAGAGCAAGTGGGAAAGGATGGTAATTATTTTGAATGCACTAAGCATGCATTTTAAGCCTAGAGTAACATGGCAAAATCCTGAACCCAGAGCCAAGAGTCTCTTCTGCTGGCAGAAGGGGTTTCTCTATTTCTATATGCCGTGCCTTTACTCACCCAGCCTGGAGGAGCCACGTCAAGGCTAAAGGGGCTGTGCTGCAGGAGCTAAAAGGCAGGGTGGCAGCCATGCTGTTCCTACAGCCATCCTGATTGTACTAGTTCTGGCCTGAATGTCCAGATCAACAGTCCTGATCAGCAGCAGATGCTGCATCAGTTGTGCATAGACTCTAACACAGCTTCATAAAGCAGAGATGGAAAGAAAATCAATACATTTGGAGGGGGTGGGGGCGGGGAGAAGCAGCTCATGTCCAGAAATACCAACTCTCCCTCACCCACCCCAGTAGCCAGTTAAGGTTTTGGTGCAAAGGTCATCATCATAGTTTTTGGTTCAAAAGGGAAAAAAAAAAGCCTCTTAAGATATAACTTTGCAGACTATCACGACAACAGGAAAAGCTTCAGGCTGTTAATTCTCCAGCAATGTCTGGAATGAAAGGGGGCGACTTCACCGTGTGTTTTAATGATGAATTTTGCTGTTCATGAAACCCCAGATAGATGTTTTAATTTCTGATTTGCTTAAACGCAAGTTAAGCAGTCCGTAGCTTAACCAGAATCTGTTTGTTCCCCCACCCCAAAAAAAAAAAAGAAAATCAGTTGGAAGCACGTGGAGGCATTCAGCCCTTTCAGTACTCACCTGGCTAAAACTTCAGACACTGTAAAAGTGACAGTAGACTGTGCAATATATAAAGTTAGAGGTTAGTTATTTGCTAATGGTGTATATTTTCAGTTTAGTATAACTAATCAATGGTGTGCTCCTTACAGTTGTGATACCTCAAGAGTATACTGTTGTGCTTCTCCTGCTTCTCACACAGCAGATATTAATTAATATTAACCACACAGCCTGGAATTGGTCTGTGAGGGTGGGCTATAACCAATCTACCTGATTTAACAGAACTGACTTCTTGTGTGAGTAATGCAGAGTCTTCTCCCGTTGTTGGGGAAAACAAATCAATAAAACCACGGGCACAGCTTTGTGATTCTTTCCCTGTCTCTCTCCTGAAATATTAGGGCTTTCTTTCGAAAGGACACTTTTAATTTGCTTTGTGATATAAAAGCTCTTTCATTGAGAGAGGCTTTCGTCATTTTTTGTGGAGGTGGAGGGATTAATTTGCAGTATTTCCATATGGGAAAGAAACAAACATTTAACTGTGGACATCTAGTCCACTTATTTTCAACCCAGGGAACATATTTCTCCTGTCACTTCAGAGCACTAAATATTTTTATCTTATCTCCAGCAGGAAAGACCACACGTCTTGGTAGAGTCTTCATTAAGGGTCAAGAGATTAAGGACTTGAAAGTTTCACATTTTTAGAGTTAATTTTATGCCAAACAGTTTAACTTTTAACTTAATTGGGAAGTTTAAAAAATCTGCACACACAGATGTTTCCTAAATATCTTTTTTGTGAATCATACTTGGTCAAAGAGTGGGAGTACTCAACATGCTTTTCCTATCAATACTTTAGTCTTTCCTGCCCTCTGTTTCCAAATACAACCAATAAACTTCACTGGAATACATTGGAAGCATGTGATTTTAGTAGACAAATGAGGTATCCCTTATCTCAATACAGTATCAAGTAAAAAAATAAAAGCAAAGGGGATATTAAATATAAAAGATAAACTATTAGTTAAAATAGTAACCCTAACAATAACTTAAGGTTTTATACACGCTTAATTCGCTGCCTTCCAGAGGCAGCGGCATATAATTACCAGGTTTTCAGACTCTAGGTGCATCCAGAAGAGTCAGTAAGTCAGTTTCGATGCTCTGCTGTTGTAGCACGGTCTGTCAGTCAGAGTTGATGCAGCATTTCTGAAAGGAGAGCTGTCGCTTTTCACAAGAACTAACTCCAGCTCTTGGAAGTCCTGAAGTCTGGCAACATCCTTGTCCTTTTAAAGAAGGGACAGAACTACGCATTACTCTTAAACATAGCTAGTTGTTATTATAAATAACTGATAAAGGAAGTAAAAATTAAAATCCCAGGAAGGGTCATGCCCAATGATAAACAATGAAAGGGATTAAATCCTCGCAGTAGACTTTCTTTCAAAGCACGTTTGGGGTTTTTTCTCTCCTTGAACCATAGGCTTTTTTTCCTCCTTGAAACTCATTATGATGCGACTGTGCTTAACTAAGAGCCCTGACCAAATGCTTTTCATACACAGACCTCCAGAACAGGTATTTTTGGAACAGAAGAGCGTGTTCGTTGCTTAATGGCATACGTTTAAATTATTCACATGCCAATTTTGGGTTTTTTCCCCTTATTATTTGTTCTTTTTAGGCAAGCAAACAGTGAAGTGGTACGTGGCAATTATGTTAAAAGCACGTTAATGCACTGTTTCTGATACATGTTTTTCAAAAAGTCAAGCCATAATAGTTTCATGCCCTTTAAGAGCTGAAATAACTCTGTCTGTTTTGACAAGAATGTTTTTCAATAAGTTACGATGAAGGTTTAAGGGAAATTCAATATCCTTTAGAATCTGTGAGCTTTTTTAACACAAAGCTATCCACATTTTGACAATTATTTTACAGAAATATTTTCTCTGAAGTCCGCAAAGTCAAATGAATCTCAGATTTCAATTCTTACCTTTCTTACTACTGTATTAGGTAATTTTCTGATCTTCTCTACGTGTTCTGGATTAACGCCCAGTTCACAGCAACTCACTCTGAGCAGATCCTGGTAGGTCAGTTCTTGTCTGTCCAGCTCAATTTCAATGAAGTCACTGTCTCTGAGGTTCTGGACTCTCACCTTAAGCACAAGTTCTGATTGAAAACAAAACCAAAAAAAAAAAAAAATTAAAAGACTTTTTACCTCAAAGAAAAACCCAAACCAACCCAAACCTAACACTGAAGTATTTATGACTATCTTTTGAATTCAGGTGTATATAATACTACACCTATTATCTCACTGAGAAACACCATGCCATAAATGGAAGCTTCCATTTGAACAGCAAGAAATATACAGGGGAACTGTCATCACAGCGTTACAAATGTGGCCCATCCAGGCACAAAGTCACGCTGTTGCCAGACTCCCTGAGATGCACTTGATGCTATATAATACAGTGCAAAATTTGAATTTTATGTTGCTCGGAGTCATCTTTCCATCCATTTATTTTAAACCTGGTAATACTTCACAGAGCGTAACAGTTATTTTGGCCAAAGAATTCAACATCTCTGCCTATGCTCCACTGTGTGGAAGCGGAATGATTCTGTAACTTCATTTTTCACCCAGTACCAGAATCATGGAAGAGAAGAGAAGGATGGGGGGAATCCCCCTTCATTACCTTGCATGTTATACGGGAAGGTTCCAGTAAAGAAAACGGGCTGAAAGGCCGGCGCGGGCCCGGTGGGTGAGTCAGTCTGGGCAGGGGTGGTGGGCGAGCAGAGCCCGGGGCTGTGTGTCTGGGCCCGTCGGCAAATGGGGCCATTGGGGGCTCCGGCTTCGGCGCATGTTGGTGCCACGAGAGCTGGTGTCGGGGCAGGCAGCTCCACTGTGGCCTCCAGCGCAGGGAAATCTTCTTCGCTGTTGCATGATGTAGGGGTGCATATGCTTTCAACCTGAGCTGCTGAGGAACAAGGACTGGTCTCGGGCTGGGAAGCAGAGGAGATGGAAGCGCTTTCGTTCTGGGATTCTGCCAAGCTGCCTGGAATGCCGCTGTCTTCAGTGGAAGCACCAGGGAGCGATGGGTTGGCCAAGTAGTTTGCAACGATTGGCAAATTTAAATCCTTCACTCCTTGACATTCAATTTCTTCCTCTATTAATGTTCAAAAACAAGGGGTAGGGGATGGAGAAAGAAAATGAACCCACCGTGTTACTGGATAAATCTTTCTCATTTTGACTATAGTTAGTTTTTTCTCTTTTGTCTTAAAACTACATCACGTTCTGAGGCAATCGAAGGATGATACTAATGTGCTATAAGCACATAACACCTGGAAGGCTGTAAACAGAAAGCAAGAAGTAATTTCTACAATGTATTCTGTTTTTTAAAAGCAAATTTGGAAAAAAAATAATCCCAACAATCTGTTGAAAGATAGGTCATTTCTGGCAGTGTTATTCAAAGGAACTGACTAACCAGTAGTTCTTAGTGAAATCTCATTTTGCAGTGCTTTTAATAACGCTGCTGTAAATAGTTTATTACGACTCACGCCAAGAAATTACACTGAGTATTTCCTCAGGTAAAAGCCTCTTTGATACAATACCCAGGCCAACTCTTCCCTTGCTTGAAAGTGTTGCTTTAAATGATGTTCTTGCCTGACTGAGAATTACAGGAGACTAATACTCATGTCAAAGCAGTTCAGAAAGATGTGCTCAATAGCACTACTAGTCAGACGTGTTTACTCCCCAGGAAACACACAAAAGCTTAACAGATGGAAAAATACAGCAACTGAACAGAGTTAATTCAAACACACTTGATGGTTTAGATGTTAAAAACAGAACTCGAGTCATTTGCCGTGAGCCAAGTCCAAGAGATGAGCACCTTGCACAAAGAAAGCACAAACTCCCATGCAAATAACATGCTGTTCCTTCAGTTCTGCCTGTTGCAACCTCAGCCATGACTTAGCTGCAACTTCATTTAAGATTATTAACCATGCTGTAAGAGCATGTCACTGTAGACAGCCATTTAAGTGCAATTAGCAGAACATAGAAAATTAACATTTCCAAAGGGGAAAGACTTTCAAATCCTACTCTGGAGCACAGCACCTAGAAGCTGATGGAAACTGGCACTGGTGGTGGTGAGGAGTGTCACGCACAACCAGCTGGGTTTGCTGCGCATCCAGAAAGTGTTAAGATGACAGAATCAGGGGGCCAAAACATATCATCCTGCAAGTCACCATGTAGCAAAATGCTCAGAAATTGTTCCTGCTTAACGCCAGCAAATAGGATGGTGGCAGCAGCAGCTCATTTCCCAAAGCATCCAGCTCTTCAGCCTCTTGCTGACATAGCTCAGAATAACAGGCCTTCCTACCCAAAATTCCAAAATCTATTTGCCCAAGCACGAATTACAGTTATAAACCAGAGCTACCTAACAAGATAAAAACAGCCCTGGCCAAAGTTTTGCCAATCCACTGCCTCAGATAAAAGCACTAAAAACGCTTTAGTCTTCAGACCAAGAACTCTAAGGGTGACTTTGAAGACGGTACCTCCCAAAATCTTCCGGATGTCTGGTTTGGAAGTTAACTGTGTGGCCAGCTCTCCCTCGGCGGTGAGGATGTGCTTGTCCGCCCCGGCATCCAGCAGGTAGGAGACCACCTGTGCCTGGTTCCTCTTGCAGGCCCAGTGCAGGCAGGTCCTGCGGGAGGGAAGCAAAGGCTGGGTTGTGCTGTCAGCCCCACGCACCCGCTCCTCCTCGCTCGCCCATGACCAGCGACAGCATCCCCAAATAAAGTTTCCTTCACTGCATCACTTGGGGTGGGGTTTTTTTTAAAGTTTCTGCGGGGTAAGACCCTCTTTTACCGTGCCAGAGGGTGAAGAGCTGCTGTCCCAGAGCTGGACATGGACAACTTTAGAAGAGGTTCTCGAGCAAACACGCAGTGACAGGTGGAGGGAGGGTGGCCTCCTTTTATTATGATCCTCTTTAGCAGTAAATCTCAAAGCCGCCTGAGATTAGCATTTCCTTTTTTGTCCGTAGGAAAACTCAACCAAAGAGCCGCGTCCTGCAAGCGCCTCTGCCCTGGGCCTCCATCCTCGCTGTGGGTAGCCCCGGCCATGTCTGCCCGCACACCCCGCTCCACATCAGGGCAGCGCCGGCCTCCCTAGCCCGTCC
>VXBW01003457.1:1222417-1268617 GCA_013400375.1 Thinocorus orbignyianus | reverse complement strand
CGGGCAGGGCTGTGGTGAGGGGACCTGGCCTGAGGGCAAAGCGGCCTGGTCCTCCGCCGGCCTCTGCCTCTGGGGTGAGGCAGGGCCCCGCAGAGGGTGAAAAGAGAGAAAGTGAAGCGTTTCCTATGAAAGCCGCCTCACCCGAGCTCCTGGGGGAGAAAGGAGGAGGCCGCCACTCGGTATCGCCTGCCTGGCGAAAGCGCGTCAAACTGGCCGTTGCCCTGGAGCTGTGAGGCTGCCATGGGCCAGGCAGGTACCCCGAGGCCTTGTTCAAGAACCATAGGGTGGGGGTTTCCTGGCACCCCCCCTTCCCAGCTCCCAGCCCTGCTCCTCTGGCTCGGGCTCCCAATCAAACTGCTGCAGCCCATGTTGGGCAGCCCCTCTTAGCTGTGTTTGGCATCAGTGTCTGCCACCACTGAGAAACTGGCACTGAGCTGGGTTGTGATGTGTTTTGGTTTTCATCACATCTCTTATTGCGTACCTTTCTAATTATTAATTTTAACCTGTTGCTTAATTTAAGGGCTTGGGGTGCTGCCAATCATCTTCCTTTTAATCAGCCAGGAGAGGCCGGGGGCTTGCAAGAAAGACCATCACAGAATTGTCATGGAAAGGACCTCTGAGATCACCGAGTCCGACCATGCACAAACCCACAACCCAGTCCCTACAGTCTCGGCCACCAGAGTGTGCCCTGAAGTGCCACATCTACACATTTCTTAAGTACCTCCAGGGATGGTGACTCTACCACCTCCCCGGGCAGGCCCTTCCAGTGAAGTCATTCTTCAAAATATCCAGCCTCAACCTCCCCTGTTGCACCTTCAGACCAGTTCCTCTGGTCCTGTCATTATTCCCTTGGGAGAAGAGGCCAACACTCACCTCTCTACAACCTCCTTCCAGGTAGTTGCAGAGGACAATGAGGTCTCCCTTCAGCCTCCTCTTCTCCAAATTAAACATGCCCAGTTTCCTCAGCCTCTCCTCATATGACTTGTTCTGTAGACCCCTCACCAGCTGCATTCCTGCCGCATCCCTGTGAGCCACCCTCAGGAGGGCAGGGGCACAAATGGCCCCCGCATTGTCAACTGACATGACCAAGGTGACCCGGTGCCATTTTTATTTATTTATTTTAAACACCAGATCACACGCCCTTAATCTTACACAAGAGATGGCAACGAGCCGAGCAAAACTTTTGCCCAGCTCCTACCAAAAGACACGTCCAACTCTATGGGAAACAATTTGGTTGGAGAATGGTTTGCAAACAAGAGTTACCCAGCAATAACTACAAATTCAGACCTCAGGGACCTGGACAACCAGCCCTCAGCTGGCTGCTGCTGTCACCTAGACCTTTTAATTTTCACTTGCTTCCTTTTTCAGTAAAAGCTGTCTTAAATGCTCCACACTTTTTAACCCATGACCCCTTTTGTCTACTTTTGGCATCAAGTTGTAAGGCAAAGACACGTCACACAGACATGGAGACACAGCGACACGCTCTAGGAAGCAGCACGCTATCTTACACACTCTGAAAGCTTTAAATCCCCACTTACTAAGCTTGAGAAAAATCCAAGAGGATAAAGTGGCAAAATAGCCTTTTTCAAAGTCATGGGTGACCTCTCTGAGCAGGTTGGGAGATGAGTCCAGGAGCAGGCCTGAAGACAAGAAATGCCAGCCCTGGTTCCTCAGTAGCACTGCAGAGTGCCACTAGATGTCACGGTGGAACAGCAAGAGGGGAGCCTGAAGCCTGTCTTTGCACTTCTTGCTATAATTGTAAAATGCCTTTAAATTTGCCTCGGCACATCCATGGTGTCTCCATTCGGCTTTGATCCTGTGGGTTTCAAAGCTCTGCGCAGTGCAAGGGGACATCAGACAGTGTTTTAACAACAAGTGCAGGGAAACCCTGAGCAGTGAGCTGATTCCTCTAGGATTTGGGGGCTTTCTTTTTTATTATTTCTTCTTTTTTTCCCTTTTTTTTCTTTTTCCTTTACTTGAGTTATTCTCCCAAAGGCCACTCCAGGGCTTTTAAGGACTCGAAGCCAGCGGGCGATGCACTGGGACGGTCTCTCTCACGCTCTCTGGGGATGAGTACCCTACTTTCTCCTCCCCCTGCCAAGCCCTGTTAAATGCAACTCGGGTTCACCATCGCTTGGTTACACAACGTACTTCTCCCCAGAGTCATAAGATTTCCTCCCACAAGAAAGACTGTGTAGAAGAGGATTAGCAGTGAGTTCACTTGACTCAAAACTCCCCACAGCCGCCATGAGCCTTCCTGTCCCCTCGCCGTTGATCAGCACTGCATTTGTGCACGCCAAACCTCAGGAAAAGCCAAGAACAGGCTCTTTCCCTGCTCCTTCCCTCCCCTTTCCCATATGGCAGCTGGGTTTGTGCCCGCGCTCAGCGAGCCCCCACAGTGCCTGTACCTGTGCGGGGCACACGTGCCCACGTCGCCCTGCCAAGAGCGGCAGGGGCTGCACGGGTACTGATGATGGGAAGGAAGGAGGCCGAGGGCTGGCCATCGCCTTTGGAAGCTGCTGGGAATCACACCCACGGCTGCGTGCCCATGGCTTGGCTGCACAAAAGTCAGCAGTCACTTCAGCTCCCAAACGTGGCTGCTAAATGTCCTTTGCCTTCAGCAGGAACACGCTGAGCTGCAGCAGGAGTGTTTTGTATGTGGAGCCCAGATCCATGATATTTTGGGGTTGGGGGGGGTGGTTTTTTTGGTGATTTACAGGTGCGTGGTGCTCCCTGTGCCTTCGCCACCTAAGGAGGAACCAGATCCGCCAGCCGTGGGCACAGCACCGAAAGCTTGCGGGCATTGGCGGGGAACACTGAGGACGTGCCAGAGACATCGCTTGGCTTGGACATCCTGCTGCTGCTTGGAGTAACCACAAGGGAGAGTTGGGCCATTCTTTGTCCTCAGAGCAAGTTTTCCAGATTGTATTGGTTTAGTTTTAATATCTGTCTTTTTGCAAGCTTCTGACTGTGACTGAGCCTCTGGATTGGTTCTTTTCTCCTTTTCTGGAGAAACCATGGTCTGTCTGTCTGGTTTTTGCGTCTGTTTTTTGGTTTGGACTATTTTTTTTTTTTAAGGCTCATGAAGTTTTTCATTCCTTTTGTATTTCAGGTTTCATTCCCCAACTCCTCCAACCACATTCTTAGCCATTTTAAATTATTATTAAACATCTTTTGAAAGGCTTAATTCCCAGTTGCACAGTGATACAATTGTGTTTGAAACACCCAGTCCCCACCCAGCCCACACAAATATCCTTTCTGACAATTTCAACCAACCCTGAACTTGTGTGAGGGTATTAGAAGCAAGATTTAGGGGTAGCCAGAAACCTTAAACATAACACTTAATATGCACGCGCATGCAGAGAGAGAGATTTAAAGCCATTACAGTGTAAAGGCTCAGGGAAATGGCAGGACTGGTGGAGAATAAAGATAGAATGAATTAAACATCAAGCCCAGTATTCACCTAGATTTAAATTAATGTGTGCTGCTTACCTTGGGCCTTTCGCTGAGTGTTTGGATGTGAAGGAGATGGTCTTAGAAGGAGAAGTCAAAGTCACACAGGAGAAGCAGTTTCTATTAGACCAGGTTTTGTGCTGATCCCATGGAAGTCCCAGTGGGAAAGTTTGTAGGTGAATTCAGTTAAATTCGGAGCTCCACGTTATCAAGTCTGAACCTGTGTCACCCAACGCTCGCTTTTCTGCCTATGGGAAGAAACATGCAGCACAGGGGCTGATTCATCTCATCCTGGGGCAAGTGCCGAAGAATAGCGCAGGCAAATCATCCTCTGGAGATGCCTATTGTGTTCTCCCTACTGTCACAGGAGCCAAAGGTAACGAGCTTTCAACCAAATAATTTCCAGCTGTCTGGTGTCAGGAAGAGGAGCACCTGAGACAGGGTGGCTGGGGCCCTTCCTTCAGCTTCTCTATTCTCCATGAGATAAAGAAATCCTTCCAGTGAATTGCAAAGTTGCAGGGAACTCACTGATCGCCTTTCTTTTGACCTTAAATGGTGGCTTTTTTCACCAAATCACCGAGCAGCAAGGCTGATAGCGGTACAGAGGGCTGGGATTTAGGACAGGTCTTGGCCACCTGGAGCATCCCTGGATGGCCGTGCAACCAGCTATCCCATGGGCTGTTCAGCCCTGCCGCGCATCCCACGGGGGCTCCAGGGCAGCTTAGATTTTTCAGGCACACACACACACGGATGCACACACCTGCAGCACAGAGTGAAATTTGATGGGGGGTTGGAAAATGACATTGATATTTTGGGGATGGTCACCTGCAGGGGACTGATCAGCTCAGGCAGCCAACTCCCGTCAGAAATCAGGCACGGTGCGCAGCTCGTTGGGTTTTTTTTCCCATGTCTTAATTTAATGTTGTACTTATTTGTAGGACAGATAAATAACTTGTGAACAAACAAGTGACAGAACTAGAACCTGAGGGGGTTGGTACATCAGCTCAGGGGTTCGTGATTAAGAAGTCCAATAGATTTTGACAACAACTGGAAATTGTTTGGTGGATTAGCATCTAAAGCCAGTTTGGCTTCAAGTAATGACAAGCCTGAGCCACAGCGCTGAGGATCCAAACTTCTCTCCTGAGGGTTGTTGTTGCTGGTGTTGTGGTTGTGGGCAAGGTCCTCAGGCGTGAGCCCAGTCCCCTCTGAGCTAAGAGATGTCCTAACCCAGAACCCCAAGCAGACAAGGGGCTGTCTTTGCTTTTTCTCCAGATGTCTGCCTGCATTCCTCTCTGCCTGTGTCTGCAGTCCCTCACTTTGCTGTCCCAAACACATGAAACAGGCTCATCTGGGGGACACAGGGCAGATGTATGTAGCTGCCCAACTCCTGCATAGGGCCATGTCCCATCTAGGTGTTTGGAGCCAAAAGGCTTTTGTGGATCTTGTCCCAGTTCATCTCCTGCAGGAGCTGACTTCTGTGGAACATGCTGTTAAGATGATGGAGATGGTTCACCTGCGTTCCTAAGAAATTGTTCTGCAGAAGCAAGGCCTATGCTTGTTTCTGTGGGGCATTCTTCTTTAGAAGAAGCTGGCCCCATGCAGGAGACCAGATGAAGGTGTCTAAATTCTCCTTAGGTTACTTTTTGGCCGTCAAGGAGAAAGCCACCAAGGCAAATCATAACTGGTTACACATAGAGGCTGTGCCCTGTGCACTCTTCATGGTCCTGAGACATGGCCAGTCAATTAGAAACTCTCCATTGACTTGGATGGGCTTTCAACCGGACTCCATGCAATTCATCAGAGTAATTAGCAAAGCTGTAACCAAAGAGGTCTCCATGGAGATTGACAGCATCACCTCCCAGCTGGTACATTCTCTGCCTCCTATTCTAAATTTGTTCTTGCTGTCTTCCTGGCTCCACTCCATAAGGTTAGCTAAATCTTCCAAGGTTTATGCTACATCAAAGCAGTGGAGAGAAGGACAAAGGGCGTTGGGAGGGGGCAGAGAAAGAAATAACTCAGTGCCTTAAGGAAAGCAACAGAAACTGTTCAGACATATATAGTCAGAGTTTTGAGAATGGGATTAGGCAGAACAGCACCTCTGCCTGCCTGTCACTTGCAAATTCTTGCTAATACTTTAGGAGCTTATTGGAGGTCAGCACCAAACACCCAAACAGACTAATCTGTATTATAGACACATAATCAAAGTCACAAGGTTTTACATAATATATATTGGTGACACAAGAAGTGTTTGTTCGAAAATTTTTGTCATCAAGATTAGTGTCCATGAAAGCCCCTACTGTGCACTAACCTGGTTTTCTATGGCCATTGGTACGCCAGATTCCTCGCAGAAATCAGGAAGGAGCTGAGAAAGTGCAAATCATGTCTATGTTCTGAAACAGTAACAATATTGGGTTTCTAGCCATGGGAAAATTAAAAAAAAAAAAAAAGAAAGAAAGAAAAAAAGAAGCATATGTCTGTGTGTGTGTGTGTGTGTGTGAGCTAGAAAGGGTTGTGCTTAAGCTGCAGCTTAAGACACACAAACAAATGGCAGTAGATGCAATTTTTGCATTTGTCATTTTTTTCAGGCAGTTTTGGGGTTGCAGCAAATCACACCCTCACCCTCACACATCACTTCTGCGGCAACAGCAAGGAGGAGGGATTCAAAAGACAAACTGATGTCACTTGACCCACTTGTGAGATTTGTGCTGCCCTTCAGAGAGGTGGAAGCTGGGGCACAGAGGGAGTGAGAGGTCTGGGCTCACAGAGTAAGTCAGTGGCAGAGACAGGAATGGGTCCTGTGTAGGTAACAATTCCATATTGACAAATCCAAGTGATTGTAAAAGGAAATTAGTTTATGGAAATTATGGAAATATCTGATTTTTCTACCTTGCAGAGCTTTGTAATTACATTGTTATAGAAATATCTGTAGATATAAAGAAATTTCTGTGAAGTTACAACAGAAGAAACACAAAAAATGAATTCAAGACTGTTTTTTCTGTGGACAAAGTCACAGCTCATGCCATGGGCTGCAGAGATGATATAAAGATTTTCCAGGCGCGTAGCCCACCTTGTTCTCAAGGCTAATGCGCAGCAAAGCCAAAGGTGTTGCGAGGGCACCCCAAATCCTCCTGTCCCACTGCAGGAGTTCACCCCACCAAGCTGAAGTACCTAATTAGGAATCCCATTGCCCTAAAATCCCCCACAGTCAATGAGGAGACAGCAAGAGTGGTGCCAGCCCAGGCATCTGCAGAAGAGAAACCAGAACTTGGGAGGGCTGAATCGTCCTCCAGATTTACTGCAGTTCACATGCTGCTGCCATGTGAACCCAGGGCTGAAATCACTCCGGCGGCTTTTACAGGGCTCCTGAAAGCTCCTTTGTGGAAGCAGAGCTGACTGAACTGGCCTTCAGGTCAAGGAAAAATCAAGCGCTGGGTGGGATTTCCAAGAGTGTTTGGCTGGAACCTCAGTCCGCTCCCCTTTGAAGTCAGCAGAATATTTACCATTGACTTCAATCGGAGAGAAATCAGGCCATTACAGAGCGCGTTTGAAACGCTCGCCTCTGACGGTGCTCCCCTTCCTTTGTACCTCCCTGCTCAAAGGCAGCCTGCTGCCTCTATCATTAAAACACAATCCTGGCAATCGGTTAGCTAATGCGATGAGCCCAATGTGCAGGCCCTGGAGGCACAGGAAAATTGTAACGATTAAACCACGTGAATCTCTTAAACGTTACCTACAATCGCTCCGCCGGCCCCCATCACGTCAGGCAATCAGGGACCAGTTATCTTCAAAACTGCATTTCAGTGATCCCTGCTACGCTGTAGGCTGCAGGTGGACTCTTCGTGCTGCAGACAATATAAGAGCAAAATAAAACTGTACGTTGAAGTAGCTGCAATCAGAAAGAGCAACAATAGACAAAAAGCCATGAAGCACAGACAAATACCGCACTGCCAGGGCAGCCGAGACGGATTTCCTACTGGAGACATCAACGGAAGGAGCTCAACACTGCTCTGCAGACATCAGTTGCACCTCTAGTCTGTGTTCAGCTCTGCTGATGAATGAGTGCCGGGAGAGGAGCGCCCTGGTCACACCACATCTGCATTTAGTCTTCTTCGGGTACTTCACGGAACAGCCCCGGTGGCCCAGCGGAGATTTTTCTGATGGCCATCATCTGATTTCAAGCAACACAGCCCATATGATGTCTTGCATCTGGGGGTAAAAGAATACAGAGGGCAAACCAAAACAAAATAGTTCCCGTCTTGGAAAGACTCAAGACACCCAGCTTCCCAGGTAGGGGACTGCTCGTGGCAGAGGTGCTGCTTGGAGCATGGTTAGAGGACAGGCTGTGCAGCAACTAGGACCACGAACAACCAGCAGAGCCAAACGAAGGCAATAAGTCTTCAGTTAAAAAGAATTTTGTCCTAATTTAGATTTAAATTCCAAGGAGACAGAATTGACGCTGAAAGGATTTCATGGTATTTGCAGAAATGGAAATAGTTCCATTTTCTGAAAAATAATTATTGTTTATAGCGAAGTTTTGGATACCAAACCCTCAGAGGAGCACTGGGACTTCCAGGTTGTGTGGAGAAGCCAGCACTTGTTGCCTGATGAAAAGCCCAGTCGCTGGGAGCTGCTCTGCATCTCCTGGAGAGGCTCCCAGCCACAAGGAGGGCTTCCAATCTTCGACAAATTCAGCGGTTTGGTAAAGTCTCAGAATGAAGCACAAACCCGAGCAAATCTCACAAACACTCAGCTCAGACCTCTCCCGCTAAAAGGTTCACAAACTTTCTGAAAGGGTCAGCTAAGAGTGATGGTGAGATGGTACCTTCATGCCAAAATTACAGCGAATTAAGGTTCACAGTACAAACCAGAAGGAACCCTGGGTATTCAAGGAAGGGAGTTGACAGCTTGGGGGGGGGAGTGTGTTTAAATCCAATTAGCACAGCAGGTTAAAACCTTACTCTTTCTATAAGTTGAATCACATCACAAACAAAAGCAGCGTGACATTTCTATACTGAACTAGCTTTTTGCCAAGTAAATGGTACCCATGGGGTTGGAAGCAGGGTCTTGGGACTCCAGCCTTTCATGGCTGTTGCTGTGTGATACTCAGCAAGTCGTTTCCTCCCAGCTTTAAATTCCTAAAAGTAAATAAGGGAGGTTAAATCAGGGTCATTTGCAGACTGAAGTGAATCTGTGCAATGGGTTTAATAATAATCATTAGCCTCCTACATGTGGAACTAAATTAACCCGCGTTCCTGGAGAAACATCACCAGCTTTGGTGAAAGACGTGCCGAGCGCTCAGCCTGAGCGTGCGCCAGCCCCACACCTCGCTTTTCTTCTGAGCTTTCATTCAAACAGAGCTGGATCCAAGCAGAAAAAAACCTTAAAATCATAAACAAGTACAACACGTGTACCGGTTCGACTCTGAGGTTTTCATGCTATCGCTTATACAGCCACAGTGGTGCTGCGAGACACGGGAACGTCTCCGTTTGCACACTGTGGATTTGCTGCCAGAGTTTCCTAGAGCGCTGCTGCTGAAGGCAGTCACAGGACTACAACCCACGAGCTGTGAAAACCTGCAACAGAGCGAGGTGCCCAAGCCTGTCTGCTCTAGCCCTGCCTCTGTGGCAGGGGTTTCCCCGTGCCCAGGAGGTGACAGTGCCCTTGTCCACCCTCCGCACCTTGCAAGTGGACAACCGAGAGGGCCTAAGAGGAAAAATGCTGTACCTGTGCGTCTGTGGGGTAGGGGTTTCCCCACACTCAGGAGGTGACAGTGCCCTTGTCCAGCTTCTGCCCCAGGCAAGTGCCCAACAGGAACGATGTGGGTTGTGCAGTGACGCCGCTGTGGCTGTGAGTTCTGTTTCTTGGCTTTCCAGGCTGTGGATCTCCCATTTCCCTGACTCCAAGCTTAACGGATGGAGCAGATCTCACTCTACATTGAAGGTGACAGAGAATGGGGCTGGAAGGGACTTGGACCCTCCTGCTCTAAAGCAGGATGAACTAATTCTCAACATTTGACTTTTGCAGCCTCGACAATCCAAAGGTACCAACTCCATGGCCTCCTCATGGGAGGTCTGTGGGGTATCTAGGGCTTAGCCTCTGAAAGAGAGAGAGGGAAAGAGATGGACCAGTGAAAGACAAGGCTCTGAGCCCAGCTTTTCCCTATATCTCACTGATAACTGGTTGATTATCTTCCTTTGTACCCTCTTTGCCTCTTGCTGTGCTGTTTCAGACGGAATAAACCTAGCAATAATGAACCATCATCAAACTGGCAATTGCTTCCTGCCCAGCTTACGTTAGCAGAGAAAGAGAAAGCAAATGATGATTAGTCGTATGTCTGCACTCAAAGATAAAACCCCCGAGCAGAAGCCATCTGCCGAGGCATAAAATAATAATTCTGCAGCTAGCCTTGTCTGGCTGTAATGCCATCAGCTCGCACCGAAACACAACCTATCGCAGGCCTGATGCTGAGTTCTAGCAGGTGGCCCATAACCCTATAATAAACTCCCTGACATTATTGATTTTTTTCCATCCCAAACTGAGCCCTTTTGTCTAACTACATTAACTTCTGCTTACTGAGCATCTGCGCATGAGGCAGAATGCACACAAACTGGGGCTCATTCCGGTGAGCCATCGCTGCTCTGAACATGCCCCTGCTTCCCCAAGCCTGTCCATCCACCCCGTTATCTGCTCAGATGGGTTATTTCAAAAAGTCGAACCCAGCACTTGTTAGTTATGGGCCCTTACAAGGAACTCTGGTGAAAATCCTAGGGAGAGGGAAACTGAAATATGCTTCCACTGCTAATTATGCATAGGACAGCCCCCAGAATAGGATGCAGACACACCACCGCACACCTTCAGCCCAAATCTGCCCCTGCTCATACATGTGTGCCTCCAGAACATGTGGCCCGCACACCATTGGTTTGATGTTTGGAGGTGTATCCCACCAAAATCCTGCTCCCCTGGTCATCCTCGTGGCCAGCACGAGACACCCACTCTTCACAGAGAGGTGGGAAGACACCAGGCTGGGCTTCCTGGTCATCCCCTATGCGGGTCCTGCCGAGGTTTCTGAGAGCGGGGCATCACTCAATGGGGAAGGTTTGGCCCTTAGCAGCCCGAGCCAAGGGTCACAAGCCAAGGTCCTGAGGCACTGGCTGGGTTTCTGTGTGGGTCTGGAAGCAGCGTTACTGCTTGAGGCAAGCGGTTGGCAGCTGTGATCCAAAAGGATCTGGAAGTGACATTCCCCCTCACATGCCTGGCTATCAGCTTTAACTGCAATAAGCTTTGTATACAGACTGGAACAGCACTATTTTCCAAAGAAGATGGGTTATTTTACAAGATACTTTTCTGCAGGCATCGTATTTTCACCTGTGCATGGAGAAGCAGCCCCTTAAGGAGTGTGGAGGGTGGTGGTGGGGCTGAAGGAGAGCGTGTCCTTGGGGAGCCATCCGGCAGGACATAATCTCAGAGCCCTGTTTGGAGGAAGGGGCAGGTCACTGACCCAGCCGTGCCTGGAGCTCATGCCACTTCTGGGGTGCCTGGCCACCTATGTGGAGGAGGAGGGAGACCTCAAAGACATTAAGCTAAGCATGAAGGCAGAAGAGCTCCAGCAGAGGCTTGGAGGTCCAACCTGCACCCCCAAGTGCCTGCTCCAGCTGCGAGCCCTCGCGTCAGGGCTCCCGATGCCGCAGGGTGGAAGCCACCACCCAGCAGCGATGAATCAGAGCCGTGCCTGGAGAGGGGGCGGCTTGGGTCTGCTGTTGGCAAAACCAGCGGCCAGTAGCGACGGGCCCAGACAGCACGAGAGGCCGCATCGGGAAGGGCCCCTTCGCCGAGGCAGAGATCAAGGGGCTGGGGGAGGTTTGACATCGCAGGGTGACAACTCCTGCCAAGAACCCTTCCACAGAAACACCAGCAAACCAGCCCGCTGGCTGCTGAGTCACTCCAGAGGAGGACTGCTCCTTTTGCCTGATAAATATGACCAATAGCTTGCTGTTCCTTTAGCGGTGGTTTAAGAAAACAAAACAAAACAACAAAGCAACACAATTTTACTTTCCTGCACACAGGTTGCGTTTACCTCCTCGATTAAAAGGAGGTTCACAGTTGGCGCAGCAGGGAAGGGCAGGGACATCCCAATGGAGCTTGGGAAGAGCGATTTAAAAAGTGCAAAGAAATTGTCACTAATGGCAACAGCAATAGTTAAGCCAATTCTAGATCAACAGCGCTAAGCAGGGCATCCTCAGAAGGCTTTTCGGGACTTTGGTGGAGATGGATGGACATCTGTGGTCAGAGACTGTGTGTCCCCACTGCTGGGAGCAGAGCTGGGATGTGGCTTCGTGCCATCAGGGCTCAGGTTTGTCCCTTTGCGATCCAGAGAAATCCCCATCCAACAGACACAGATCAACACTACGATCAGAAAAGGGGATTCTGGGGGAAGTGAGGTTTCTTCTAAGGCTTGAACTCATTTGGGAAGATAAGACAAAATAAGCTGGAAATTTATCATTCATAATAGAAATGGAGAATACGGATTATTTTATTTCTTATACTAAAGAAAAAAATATCCATAATTCTCTATGAACAAGAAAGAACAGAAAAACTATGCCCAGGGACCTTGACAAAGATCCCCATCCGCAGCTGGTGCTGGCTGGTGTTGTTCTGGAGCACCCAGTCTGATCCACTGAGGTCAGTGGAGTTAAACTAATTTAAACCAGGTGAGAAAAACAGCCCTCAGTGAAACCCAGGAGACAGCGAGTGCACTATGCAGAGCCTGGCTATCCGTACTGGGACTACCAGGGTCCTTGCTGTCCCCGAGCCAACCCAGGGCAGCCTGCATAGCAGTGTCCTCTCCTGGATGTGCTCCTACGGTTGGGTAACAGCAAGCAGTCCTGGCAGGGATGGAGCAGCTCTCGAGGGTTATTCAGAGTCCTCGCTGCCTCCTCTGACCTCAGGAGCTGCCTGCCCGCATTCATGGGGATATTTATGGTGCTGTTTTCCTCTCTCTCCTGGCTGTGTTCAAGTGGCCAAGGGACTGATCCTTCCTGGGGCTGAGCACTCCCTGTTCCTGGAGCCATGGAAGTCAGAGCGTCTGTCTGGTTTCTATTGGATTAGGCCAGGATTTGATTCTCTAAGAGACCTCCTGTGCAGAGGCTTTGCTGAAAGCAGGATTCCCCAGTTAACACAAGTTTCCTGTGCCTCATTTATAATGTGAGTACCGCGACCCAACAAAACCATCATTGTCATTAATGATAATTCCTTTGTCCTTTTTCCCAAGCTCCTGTGGGATGTTCCTGCCCCTCTCTGCTGTGCCAAGTGCTGCTGACCCAACGTTTGGGATGACAGTACATCAAATCCAACCATTCAAATGGCTTTTCCTTGAGCGACCCCACTGACCTGCAATAGGGACACAGATGATTTTCACGCCCTGTGGAACTGCTCCTTCAGCTGGGCTCATTAACCTCTCACCCCTCGAGCTCCACCATCCGGGCCACCAGGCACTGAATGTGGTATCTGGGTGCTGAAAGCAGAAAGCTGTGGTCAGACTTACCTGTCCCAGGAGAACATCCCTCTGGATGGAAAAGGACACAGCAAAGCAAAAGACTGCTCTGTCTGCTTGATGCAAACCAGTGTCTGACTCTTCAGAGCCCCACTCTGCTCCCCTGCAGCTGAAATGTGCCTCTGGGCAAAGGGGGTCCTTGGTCTGGGAGGGGGAAAAGACCAAGAAAGTGTTACTCCTTCCTTCTTGGAAGGGAGTCCTGCCTGAGGTGGGCCCACACTGGTGGGTGTCTCACTCAGCATGTCCAAAGCATGCAAGGAAGTGACTTTCTGGTGCCAGGAGAGGAGACGGAGACTGCAAGAGCACCATGGACCAACCAGCTCCCCACCTCTGGCTCAGTGGGCAGGGAGGTAGAACAGCCCAAAAAGACTCAGGATGGCAGGGAAATATGACTTATCCACAGCTACACGGTGGCAACCCCACGGAATGAGGGCAAATTCCCTGCTCGTATAGCAGCTGTTGGGGTGAGACCCCCACACTCATCACAGCATCTCCTCCAGCGCCCGGGACACCCACGCTCTTGGAGCCCCACATACAGCTGGTCTCAAAGCTTATCTGTAGTCAGTTTTACAATATAAAGTGTCTTTGTTTAGTCAACAGAACCACTAATACATGTGATTTTGTTGTTAATAGAGCTGTAAGAATTTTAAGTACCTCTTGGGAATGTGTCATTTTTGGTTGGCTTTTTTAGGCATCACAGGGTGCTGCGTTTGTCTTTTGTAAACAAGTACTGAATAAAACATTTTGGGCACAGCCGCACTTTGTACAAGTGTCATGCAGGTTTCTAAAGTTTCAGAGAGAATAAATCAACTGCAAACTGCTGCCTGGCGGTTGACTTCGCTCCTTATAAATAGCTAATTTGGACAACTTCTCTCCACACGTCATATGAAATTCACATACTGTGCATATCGTTAATGCGGCCGCACAAATCAAAACCGCTAGAGCCTCTTTTATGAGCCTGGGTTGCCACAGAAATGCCACAGCCGAGGGCAGATGGGCTCCAGGTTGCTCTCCCTTCCTTTCGGAGGCGTTCCTTGGGAAACACCAGCAGGTCACTGCGCCCCACTGCCTTACCCCAGGGGAGGAGCAGGAGCCCCACGGCCTGGGGCGTTGCCTGCATGGTGGCCCAGTTCACTGCTGGTTGTACTGGTTGGTGGCCATCATCGCTCCAAGGTGAATTCGGCTCAAACTCAGCCGTGAAAAACAACCCAATAATAAATAATCAACCCAATAATAAAACCAATGAATAATCAACCCAATGGAAAACTTTACTAAAGTAAGGATTGATTGCGCCGGGGTCTGGTGGCTTTGCCCAGTGCCAGGCATGGGGCAGATTCTTGGCCATCTCTCCTCCCAAAGCGCCTGGTCCAGCCCTGCCCAGCCCCACGTGGGATGCAAACTGGTCCTACTTGGTCCTCCCAGGAGGCTCTTAGTGCCGCACAGGAGCCCAAAGGCTCTAATCCTGGAAGGTGCTGAGCAACTCCCATTCCTGCCACTCTTTTCTGGATTTTGGCACGTGTTCAGCATGAGCAGGATCAGCTCCTTGCTGTAATAATCAGGGAACGAGGAGCTCAGCTTGACTGAATTTCCTTCACCCCCCTCCCCCTTCACCCCCCAAATGCAAAAATGCTGTACATTCCTTTATGCAGGTTTCCATAGAGTTGAACTTCTACTATTTTTTTTTTTGTTGTGGCTGTTAAAGGGGTCAGCAATGCACTGTACAATGGGATCTGGCTGTCAGGAAATGTGGAGGAATTCAAGGACACTTTTAACATCTTGCTGGTGGGGCTGGAAGGCAGCATGAAACCCAGCATCCTGGAAATCTCCCCTCCAAAGAGAAGCAAAAAGCCCAGAGGAACCCCGGGGAGAATTTAGGAAGACGTACTGCTTTGTCGATCCTAGTTTTAAAGAAGTTATTTCTTCCCTACTTCCTTCGTTAAAAATATGATATTCCAGCATTAATTGCTTCAATCCTATTACTTGTTCCCTTTAGCAAGTGATTGTGTAGCCCCTTGCCATGGGGAAATCCCCTGAGCGCGGGTCCGTGCTATTTAGACAAGTACTCTTTCAGAAGTAAATGCCATTCTTAGCATAGGGAAGTACTTTAGGTCTAAAGGGGTTAAGAAGGCCTCCCTGCATTCAGAAACATGCAGGGGTCCCACCGTGCCAGTTCCAGCCTTTTAAACTCTTTCCAGCTTTTTTTTCTTGCAACAAATCTGTCTGACTGCCACCAGGACATAGGAAGCGTGTGCCTGTCAAAGAAATCAAGTTTACTTTTTCTGACTTGTTAACAGAGGCAGGGTATAAATAGAGCTAACTCTGCTCAGACTATTAGCATTTCTCTTAAAATAAGGGGGTAACTTCCTAGGACCTTTAATCCATTGAGGTCCAGACCAAATCGCACCATCAACAGAGGCAGCAAAGGAGCTTGCTGAAGTTTTAACAGAAGTCAGGTGCATTTGAGTTCCTCGAGAATTTAAGGCTTACCACCAAAAAAAAAAAAAAAAAAGCCAAAAAAAAAAAAGCAACCCTGAGGAAAACAAGAACTACCTCCAGCTCGGTCACTGCCATTGCTCTGGAGAAGTTCTGAGATGTTGTTGGTGCCGTTCACTCGGTGGATGTGGATCTTTCTGGGGAAGAGCAGTGTCCTCTTGCTTCTGGAGGTCTCCCTGAAAGGGAGAGCCCTACCTCCCATCCGGTATTCCCACGCTGGGATATGCCCCAATGACATGAACCCCAACCTGTGGGTAGACGCCCAGAGCACTTGCAAGAGGGAGTGCGAAGCCGATCTGGTGAGTGATGCGCATTTTTATCTCTCTGCGTGGCAGGCGAGGGGGCTTGTCGGGGGGTTTCTTTGCACCACAGCCTGGTTCTGTGGGCAGACAGAAAGGCGCTGCGCAGGGCTCGGTGCAGACAGTGCACGTATTTAATTGACCCGTGACCTGTGTGACATAGAAAAGGTTTGATGAGTTATCAGTTAAGTGGGGAGGTGTGTGGCAGCTGTCACTTACACCGTTGTGGGCACAGCACTCGCTCTGTTTGATCATTTTCTTTGCTTTCTTGTCAAAAGAAATGTCTGAATTTGATACTCCAGAACTCGGCATGCCTTGGGGCCAATCCATAGTATTTTAGCAGCGTCACTGTGTTCTTTGATGGTGGTGACCATCATCAATGCTTTATATCCCTGGGGGAATCACGTATGAAATAGTTTGATTTAACGTGTGAAGCATCAGCCTTTGCTTGCACTTGAAACACAAAGCGTGCTTGGAGTGCAAAACAGGGGCATGATTAAAATGACCAGGCAGATGTTCTCTGTGATGCTCCCAGCTCAAAATGTGCTTAGCTTACAACCCTAAAATTCATTTTTCAACCTGTCAGCGCTGCCAGCTCAAGCTGGCATCTGAAAATACCTGCTCGTCCTGCCTCTGACATCACATCCAACAGCAAAGCTCCGGCAGCCCAAACCAGGCTGACAGCAACGTGCACCAGGCAGAAAAAAGTCATTGGGTTTATGTTGTTTCTGCACTGCTAAAAGGAGTGCGTAGAGGTGGGGGGTGGGGGGGGAAATAGAGAAAAAGGGTGGCCATGGAGTAAACAAAGAGATTTGTTCAGGTGGATCCCATGTGTTAGGAATGAAGGTGCTGTTTGTACTTTTGTCATTCCCAAAGAAGCCCCCTTTATTCCAACTACCAGGTGCGGCAGTGAATATGAAAACACTTGCAAAACCCCAGCAACGGCAGCAGAGGACGTTGTTTTAATAATTTAGTGGTCAAAAATGCTGAAAGCCAGAAGCCACTGGCTAAAACTACTGGCTTTTGCCTTGTGGCAGCAGAGAGCCCCGGGACCTCACGGGGAGCGAGTGGTCTGCGAGCAGCCAAGGGCTCTGCCTCCAGCCTTGCTAAAGCTGCGCTCTGCAGCCTCAGCCCCCCGTTCTGGTTTCTAACTTTGCTTCTGAAACCTAGTAGTGTGCCACTGGAAGTGGGGAAAGAGTTATGTTATTAGGTCATCTTTTTCCCAATAAGGAAAGGATCCTGGGCTCGAGGGAAGCTATTTAGTTTGGTAACTGAAAAAAACATCCTGTTCTCACGAAGAAAGCGATTGGGTTTCAGGGGGATTGTGGAGGTTTAGCACAGGGTGGAAGTGTGCCCTGTGGTATACATGGTAGCAGTGTTCACGGTCCCTGAAAGCAATCCATAACAACACAGCAGCTGTGATCACACATATCAAATACCTTTGCTGTGCAGAAGATGAAAATTCTGCTAAAATTAACTGCAATTTAGAGCCGACTGTAATAAATCACTGGAAGAGTGATGCTGCATTTGAAAATAGGACTAAAATAGGACAGAGAAGCCATAATGAGCTGTTTTGTGTTTGTTTTTCTAAATACCATAGAAAAATTATTTTCGGAGCAAGAATTTCCTTACTTTTGAGATATTCTATTATTTTCTCTACAATGTGAACAATTACAAATCCTTGGCAGTTTCACCTCCAAGAGTAGGCTGTTAGTCTCAGGGAATTCAAATAATACTTTACATACTTGAGTGGAGAATAAGAAGGATTACTGCCTGCAGCCATATGATACGACTTTCCATCCACTCTTGTTTCTCAGGGTTTGTCCTCAGGCATTTCGGAGAGTGTGGAAGGGGGGTTGTTGGTCCGCTAGTCAAGAAGTCCATGTGACTCTAGGAAAGATTTATGATGAGGTTAGTGTTCAAGAAACAGAAATACCTTTTCCTTCTTGAGAGTCTTCTCCTGAAGCACTTCAGAAACTCCAGGGTGTTTAGATGCTTCCTGGGAGACGCTGCAGGGATGTTTCTGCTCATTGCCAGTGGGGACACTGAGGTTTGGATCAGAGACATCTGTGGCAGACCGGGTCCCCTGAACTAACACCTTGAAAGTTTCTGGGCTTTCTGCTCACTAGGTCTCTATAAAGGACTTCATTCTATCCCCAGTAATGAGCGGGTCATTTTCTTTCCCTGCAGGAGTGTGAGACCTTTGAGAAGTGCTGCCCTAATGTCTGTGGAACAAAGAGTTGCGTGGCGGCTCGGTACATGGACGTCAAGGGGAAAAAAGGGCCAGTGGGAATGCCCAAAGAGGCAACCTGTGACCGTTTCATGTGCATCCAGCAAGGCTCAGAGTGCGACATCTGGGATGGGCAACCCGTCTGCAAGTGCAAGGACAGATGTGAGAAGGA
This sequence comes from Thinocorus orbignyianus, assembly GCA_013400375.1. NCBI lineage: Eukaryota > Metazoa > Chordata > Aves > Ciconiiformes > Thinocoridae > Thinocorus > Thinocorus orbignyianus. The sequence continues at coordinate 1,250,420 of VXBW01003457.1, read as the reverse complement.
GCCAAGCTTCACTTGTGCCTCTGACGGGCTCACCTACTATAACAAGTGCTACATGGATGCAGAAGCTTGCATCAAAGGCATTACACTCAATGTAGTCACCTGCAGGTACCATCTCACCTGGCCAAACACCAGCCCTATCCCACCAGAAACAACAGCTCGCCCTACTACTGCCTATTCCGAAACAACGGTGATTGATATCTTGCCGCCTGCTCTAGTGAACAACCCTGTCCATCAGTCAGTCTACATGGGAGAGACCGTCAGCTTCCTCTGTGATGTTACAGGGAGACCCAAGCCAGAAATCACATGGGAGAAGCAGGTCGATGGGAAAGACAAAGTCATTATGAAGCCAAATCACGTCAGAGGGAACGTTGTGGTCACCAACATTGCCCAGCTGGTCATCTACAACACTCAGCTCCAAGACGCAGGCATCTACACCTGCACTGCCAAAAACAGTGGTGGCCTTCTCAGGGCTGATTTCCCTTTGTCAGTCATCAAAGGAGAACCCACATCCAAAGAAGCTTCCCAAAACAAAACACATTTTCCAACTGATGAGTGCCTGAAGCAACCAGACAGCGAAGACTGCGGGGAAGAGCAGACCAGGTGGTACTACGATGCAAAGAAAAACAACTGCTTTACTTTCATCTACGGGAACTGTAACAGCAACCTCAACCACTTTGAGACCTACGAGAACTGTATGTTAACGTGCATGAATGGCCCAATCAACATCTGCAATCTACCAGCCCTCCAAGGTCACTGCAAAGCCTATGAGCCCAGATGGGCCTATAACAGCTTGACAAAGCAGTGCCAGTCCTTCATTTATGGTGGGTGTGGAGGCAACGAGAACAACTTTGAGAGCCGGGAGGCCTGCGAAGAGATGTGTCCCTTCCCAAAGAACACACACTGCAAAGCATGCAAACCACGCCAGAAACTGGTGACAAGCTTCTGCAAAAGCGACTTCGTTATCCTGGGCCGTATCACAGAGCTGACCGAAGACCAAGACTCGGGACATGCCCTGGTGACAGTGGAGGAGATCCTCAAAGATGAAAAAATGGGATTAAAGTTCCTAGGGAAGGAACCACTAGAAATCACGCTTTTGAACATGGACTGGAGCTGCCCATGTCCCAACATGACCACAGTGGATGGCCAGCTCATCATCATGGGAGACGTCCACAACGGCATGGCTGTCTTACAGCCAGACAGCTTTGTGGGGACCTCCAGCATCCGGCGCGTGCGGAAACTCCGCGAAGTCATCCACAAGAAAACGTGTGAGCTTTTGAAAGAGTTCCTAGGATTGCATTAACCTCCCTCACACGTGTCAGCCTTCCAGACCCGTGTGTTACGTAGGGCTAACAAGCGCTAGGCTAGTGCACAAACTAAACAAGCTGTTTGAAGATACACCGTAGGAATTATGCAGAACCCTTATTTTAATCCATTAATGATGCTTAGCGACAATGTAGTATGGTCTTTGGCAAGCACGTAAAACAGCAGCAAAAGGCTATTAATCTTGCATTGAAATCAATTCGTCCATATAGGAGTGCCATTTAACTAGATGACTCACTGCAGTAATTATACAATTTTTATGTAGCTTCCATCATGAATGACGGAATTCATAGCATTTGTTTAGCTAATTGGTACACAACTGAGTAATATATAATGTCAACTTAATCTGTCTCATTTACAGTATGGAAATGTTATGGTAAGTCATTATAAGTAAGTCACACTCCTGTCTCCTCAGAGCAGTGCTAATATTTCAAGAGAAAATCCTGTAAATTATTGTCTGTATTTACACTTGTGCACATTCAACCAATCTTTGCATTAGGAATTTGCTTCTTTTAATTGAAATTTTCCTAGTTTTCTTTGGATTGTACCTTGTTTTTTAAATGAAAACTACTACCTACCTTGTAATCCTTCCTGGAGAAAACAACTCCCGTGATCCTATGCCCAGGACAACAGGTCCCTGTAGAAGCTCAAGGCACAGTCTCACCCTGAAATTACTTTTCTGCCACCAGAACAAGGTCAGCAAACACCCATGTCCCATTGCACTTCCCTATTTTTGGTTTAATCAATGTATTGTCTGTCACAGAAAGTGCAAGGCAGAGGGCCGGCAGTGTGCTGCCAGCTGCCTTGCTTTTGAAAATCTGTTGCACCGGGGCGTTTGCAGCAATTTATTGCTTGTATTCCTTAGAAATCCTGGTTTTATAGGTGAGAGAGAGTCAAGAAGAAGAGCCAGAACAAAATTCAAACTAGAAAAGTGCGCTGGACGGTCTGCGGACTGTATTACCCAGACACAAAGCAGCTGAAACCTAAAGGCACAGACACACGGGGGCACAGAGTGGGCTCTCTTTAAAGGCGTTTCTCAATTTGACCCTTTTAGAGCATTCTTCCAAACCACAGGCAGCATCTTCTGCCACTCTGTATATGCGTGTGAATAAATCCCCCGGGACAGGCAGCGTGGGCTGTGGCTGTGAGTGCGTGTGTACACATAGGATCGATCATTTTAACATGCGTGTGTCCAAAAATGTAACGTTTGCCTATGCAAAGAAAAAAACCTAATTTCTTAAATAAAGAAAAGGCTGATCCTGGAGAAATTCTGCCTCGCTCGGGACTGTCATTGCAGGGGAAGGGGCCAAACGTGGCCTGGCCAGCCTTACCACTGCTCTCTGTAGGGTGGGCTCAGCGAGATGCTGCGGAGTTTTTCTTCCTTGCTCCGAAGGCTGGTTCCAGGCTGGACGGGCGTCAAACCACATCTCTGGGAGAGGAAGGACGGCGCAGCGAGCGCTGTGCCCTGGTGCCATCTAATGGGCAGGAGGGCTTCTGGTGCCTGGTGGTGGGCACCTGTCTTTGCAGGCATCTGCCAAGGCTGGGGACAGTAAGGGCTGGGGGGAGGAGATTAAATAGGCAGATGCTGGGCTTCAGCATGACATGGAAGGCTCTAAACCCCTCAAGGCCTGCACACGTTGGGCATTTTGCTGTTATAGGGAGGAAGAATGACAGTGAGGATAAGAATGTTGAACGTGGGGCCGCTGTGGTTTCTTTGAAGGCTTTCCATGCCTTGGGCAGAGAACACAGCATGATAGAGAACTGGGCTCCTCTCCCAGTGGTCTGTGCTTAGGTTTACACCTGAAATGCTCCAGCAACAGGAACAGATCTAAATCTCCAGTTACTTGTACAGTTCCAGAAGAAGCTGGGTGGGCAGGAGAGGAGTCTGGACCAGACTTGCTGGCCAAGAGAGCACCTGCTTGGTTTTTTGTTGCACCTTTCCTAATCATGCAGGAGGAAAACTCAATTAAAGAAAACTCCAATTAAAAAATGTTTGTCTATGTTCTTGTGAAGACTGTTTTCTGGAACCAGAAGACTGCAGCCCTGCTGCCCTCCTCTGCCGGATCATCCCTGGCAAGTGCCGCTGTTTTGATGGCTCGTCTGTCATTTCTCAAGGAAGCCGTAGGAAGTGCCATGTTCTTGCCATAGTTTCTAACATTGAGGCATCGGAGGATGAAGGTTTAATAAAGATTGGCTTAATTTGGCTCTTCTTTTCCAAAAGCTAGAAGATTTTGCAAGTGTGGGAGTGTTGGAGTGACTCGGGAGACATGTACCCGGTTGTTCCAGAAGTGCTGGGATGCAAACATAGCTGAGAGCAAAAAGCAGACAATTCACTGCTTTTCCAGCTACCACTTTACAGCACTCAAGCCTGGGGTCTAAAATGCCATCTTAACTCTTACTCCCAGGGAACAAATCAGGTACTTAAAGGGATGGGAACATGTGAGCGACCTGCTTCCCTGCCACCTGGGGCTGTGCAAGACTCTCCCAGGGCAGGCAGTGCTGGGCTGTGAGTGCTTGCTTGCACAGCAGGCGTGGGGGGACATTTGGGGTGGCTTTTCCAACGTGAGGGGACACCAAACAAGCCAACCTGGCTCCCAGACACAGTGCAGCCACTCTCGTGTAGCTCCTGACCAAACTTACGTAGCTGGGCTGCTTCCAAGCTCTGCACTGTCTGTGGGACACACACACCAATGTCAAATGCAGCCGCCATCCCATGCCAGCCCCACACGGGGATGCAGTCCCAGCTCTGCTATGGGTCAGGCCAGGATGGTCCTGGCGGCCAGGACCAGCTCAGTGCCAGCAAGCAGCCCTACAGTGACAGGTCACTCAGGGAAGACAAATACTGGATGTGACCAGCCCCATTGGCAGTGAGGAGCCGTGCTCTGAGCCCCCCAGGGCTCTGCTGCACAGAAACACCACATCTGCCCTGAGGCAGAAGCAGCAGTGCCATGAGCATCCCCTCGCCTACTCACCTGGGAAAAACCCACCCCTTGGGCACCCTGGAAGCAGCACACCTCCCCGTGGCACGGGATTGACCCTGACCCCGAGCCTCTCTACCTTCTGACCTTAAAGAATTCAGCTCCCTACTCAAAGCTAGCATTTTAGTTCAGCCTCTTATTAAATCCTTAAGAAGCCTAAAATTCAAGTCTGACCAGCCAGCCAGCCTGAGGGAAGCCTACGCACAGGGCCAGGCGCTGAAGGATGGCGTTAAAGCCTTTGCCAGGCTAATAGGCACCTGCATGTGGCTCCTGATCAGAAAATCCCTTTTGTGTTGCTCATGCACCCGGTTCTCCGTCCTGCTCTCCATGGTGCATCTCTCAAGGTCGTCAGAAAGCTGGATGGAAGAGCCAGTATTTAAAGCTTGTATTAAAGGTATGAAAGAAAAAATAGAAAGGGACAAGCCTGCTCGATTCTTCTCCTTGCAGGGCAGTAGGCTGGGAAAGAGCCTGAGCACCTGCTCGAAGAGCCAAGGAAGAGTTGGAGGAAGGATGCCATCTCCAAAGACACATGGCCGTGGCCACCAGCTGTTCTCAAAGGGCTCCTCTGCCTGCAGACACCAGAGAAGCAGCATTGTCCACAGACATTGGCACAGGGGACAGCAAGGGAGCAGAGCCACCTTAGCTAGGTCTGAGACCTGCAGGAGCTCCCTGGGGCTCCAGGTTGGATCTGGTGGACATTTCTGGGTGGCAGGAGGACAGTGCAGAACCACTGACCCCAGGCTGGAGTGAGGATGAAAAGAGCAACACGTGAATCTGCAAACCCTGCAGCCAGAGCTCGATGGAAACCATCCAGCATATGGATTTGAAAATGAGTCACAGGTTATTGTGCAAACCATCTGCCCGGCCCAGGGGACAAAATCCCAGCACAAAAGCGATGGCATGCGGCTTCTGCATGGGGCACCTGATAGGGCCTGATGCACGGCACGGCAGGACACAAGGTCCCCACATTGGCATGCACGGAGGGATGGCTGGGTGATTCCTCAGAGACAGGATCCTGCATCAGTGCAAAGCCCAGAGCAGCTGAGGTCAAAGGAAAGAGGAAATGGAATGTGTTCTCATTGCAGGGGCTTGCGATGAGGTCAGGCAGATGTCTTTATGGGCAACCAGCTCAGAACTAGGAGCAAACAGAGATGATGACGCCATCAGAATATGATTCAGACAGCAAAGGTATTTAAGAGCTCAGCTCCCAGTTGCTTCAAAGAGAATTAGGGACCCCTGTGAGAATTACCACCTGCCACGGGTCTGGGTCCCTGAGGGAGGTGGCTGTGACAAAGGTCATGCAGGGCTTCAGCCACCTCCTAATGACTTCCTGCAAAAAGGAGGAGTCATTCAACTGGCACCAAATTAGCACCTTGCACCCGAAGCTCCTTGTACTGGGGTTTGCTGTAATTCCTGCAGTATGCACGTGCTCTGAACTTCTCCATGTACATAATGAGCAGGAAACAATCAAGCCCAGACTGGGTACCTACACCGAGGCTGGATGGAGCCAGGTTTCCAAAGGCAAAAATGTCACCCAGAGTGACAACTTCAAGTTTAGAGCCTGTGTTTTTATACCAAATATTTAGCATTTTCCCCTTCACTGGCGCTGGTTACTGATTGACTACAAGTGACCTCCAACTGCCTTATTGATTTACAGCAGCTGTCAAAGGACAAAAAATGAGCCCCACGTCCAGGATCTGAGAAATACTCTGAATGGAGGTTGCACAACTGAATAAATGTTCTGCCAGCTCTTTAAATCTTAGGAAAAAAAAAAAAAGTCAGCTTGAGTTCCTGATCTACAATGCAAACACCAGTGGGATATGAAGATAACGCTGCAGCGCTAGTGGACATATCTATTAGCCGAAAAAGCTGTGCAGCCTGTTTAATTCACAGCTATTTATGGCTGGGCAAATGATATGACATTCAGGCCTGAGAGTTTGGAAAGCAAATGGAAAGGCTTCCAAAGGCTGCTCTGCAGTTCAAGCTCCAAAGTTGGAAAACTCTCTGATTCTGGTGTTTGGCTCTGTGGCACATCCCTGTTTCCACCTTTCTTCTCAGCCAGCCCTCCCCGCTGCCACCAGTGCTGCTGTTTGCCCGTCCCACCACTGAACTGTGCGCCCAGCTGGCATGGCTGAGAGGGTCTCTTCCAAACCTCAGGCTTGCTGGTGGACACAAACCTGCACGTGCTGCTGAAATCCATGGCCACAGCAGCTCTGACAACACCACTGAGAGCAAATCCCAACAGATGTGAATGTTTTGGGATTATGGGCAGTTTGGGGTGGGGATAAAACTCCTCCAGAACCCGCATGTATGATCCTCTGGGGTTTACAAGATGGAAAGGGCCATGGGTCTTTTCCTACCTGGCAACTCCTACCCCTTTTCATTTGTCCCAGTGATGGCTAGAAATGCAGGAGGAAAGGAGAAGACTGAAGAGAACGAGGAAAAGACTCATCTAGAGGGAGGAGGGGGAGCATTTTTTCACCTTAAACTGTCATGACAGTGTGGTAGTTGGACTGGATTAGCTGGTTTCATTAAAAGGAACTACCCGTAAAGGGGTTTGTGCCTCCTCTTCCTTCTTCAGTCTGCTCCTACACACCCAAACCAAGGGAGTATTGTAACACGTGTAAAGGATACAACTTCCTCTACTGTTGCCCAGAGAAGCTGTGGATGCCCCATCCCTGGAGGGGTTCAAGTCCAGGCTGGATGGGGCTTGGAGCAACCTGGTCTGGTGGGAGGTGTCCCTGCCCAGGGCAGGGGTTGGAACTGGATGATCTTTAAGGTCCCTCCCAACTCTAACCATTCTATGATTCTATGACTCAACTGCTTGAAATAAATAGAAAACAAACAGTAATAAGTCTCCAGGATCAGACAGTACTCACCCAAGGGTAAAAGTACTCACATAAAAAAATTGCTTAACCATTAACTGCAGTGGATAACCTTTGCTTCAGTCTGCAGCAGAGGATGGAAGGTGGCAAACATGGGGCTAATTTTAGAAAAGGGTTCCTGGGGGCTGGGTATGAAAACTCAGCAAGTCTGGTAGAAAATGCAATAGAGGATAAAACTCACAGCTGAACAGTACAGATGATGTAAAGTCTGTGGACTTTAACAGAGGGAAGTGATGCTCCTTAGCACTTAACTTTCTTTGAAGCAATCACGAGGAGAGAGATGGTCCAGCTGATAGAGTTCACTTGGATCAAGGTCTCAGAGCAACTTCCTCAGCCAAGGCTTCTAATGACATTTAGCTGTCCTGCGGGGAGAGTTTAGGCAGTCTCTTGAGCCAACAACTGGTTGAAACATCGGAAAGAAAGGGTGAGACTGAAAGGTCAGTTTTCACAATGAAGGGAAGTTATTGGCAGCGCCTCAGGGGACCAGCGTGAGGGCTTGGGCTGCGGGATGCGGATGGTCTGGAAGAGGGATGAGAGAGGTGGGTTACAAAGGTTGTTGATACTGAGCTATTTAGGGCTGCAAAAGTGCAAGCTGACAGCGAGGAGCTGTAGAAGGGCTTCGTAATACCAAGTGACAGGATGATAAAATAGCAGATGAAAAGCAGTACTGATTAATATGCACGGAGGCGGGAAAGTGAGTCCTAGCTGTGCGTTCCTATGATAACTTCCAACAAGCTGATCCCATTTGAGACCTGGATGATCTGTACATGGATATTAGCAGGGCAGCTGGTCCAGGTTGACTCTGGTGTGCAGGCATCCCCCTGAGCTGATCCTGCACATCAGACTTCTAAAACCAGCACTAGCAGCTTGATGACTTGCAACACTCCCTTATACAAGCACAAAAGCCTATGGACATCTTAAAAACCCAGCAGCTCATCACATCATGCTCAGACTGGGTTGGTTACTGCCTTGCTAAGAAAATGCTACTTGCTCTTAGAAATTTGCTCCTAAGGTCACCAGATAAATCTCAGCCACATCCCAGCCCCATAAAGTCAAGTCTTAAAATAAGAACCTTACCTCCAGCTGCTGTTAGAAGCACACCATGCTGCAGGAGGGATGACAGTCACAGTCACAAACCCTTCCAACTCTGGAGCCCCAAGACTCTTTAGAAGGTGTCCTACAATTGCTGCATCTATGGTGCTTGGGGAAGACACTGGAAATCACAAAGCTCCCTCTGGAAACAACTCCAAGGTTGGCCATGGTCAAGTCACTCCATCCCTGGAGAGAAAGCAAGGTGCAACAAGGATCTTGTAGAGATAGCTGTGGGCAGAGGAGGTCTCATTGTCCTCAACAGGACTCACCATATAAACAGGCAGGGGCAGGTTCTCCATCCAGCAGCATCCAACATATAATTTGATTCCATGCGCCAATACAAGTACTGGTGCCCGACCAGTCACACAGACAATTACTGCCCTCACCATGACCCCAGCATGGAGCACCCAAGGTCTTCTTCACCTGGTCACATCTTCCTATTTTTTGCAATATTTGGAGTGCGAAGAAAACAAACAAAACAAAACAAAACAAAACAACCCCCCCCACCCCCAATCCCTCAGCACTGAAATGACATCAGATGGTTGGAAATTGGGGCAGGAGCGTCCAGCTGCTCCCAGCGCCTGACACGAGATGGCGTGTGGCATCACGGTTTGGGGACCACGCAAGCACATCACATCCACCCGCTGTGTTTGTGCCTGAAAAGTGAAGCATCCTCCAGTTGAGGTTAGATTTGCCTTTCCCAAGTTAATTGAACTGTTTCACAGACACTTGGGCTGTATAATTCAAATGTTCTAAGTGGGAAGCAACCCCGCAAGCAGGGTGGCTGCTTCTGGTTTGACTGATTTCATCCTTGTCTGGGTAGTGATACAGCAGGAGAGAGTTTAGGTTTATTGGAGGGGGAGAAAGATATAGTAGGGAGTGTGCTAAGGCAAGCAAATCCATTTCCAGAGCTGCAGGAAAAAGGGACAATGTATAATTTATTTGAGGCTTTTTCTCCCCCTGTTTGCAGATTGCAGATTCTAAATATATTGGTCCAGTTATTTAAAATTATTCATGAATCTCTTCAGTGAATAATACTTGACCTGCTGATCACCCAAAAAGTGAATATTGCAATCAAATTCTCCATTTCTGCTGCAATTTATTGTAGCTAACAGATGCAAACTACTCAGGTAATTAACTCAAATTCTATATTTGATTATAATCTTTGCAATTCACAACTTTTACTGTGCTAGCCAGCTCCAGAAGCCATCTAATCAAGAGATGGGCAAAAGTATCTTATGTCTGACATAATGAGATGGCTGCTTCTGTCAGGCGGTTGTAGTTTGGGGTGAAGGAGCAGCCATTCGCAGGTGAAGGCCACCAGAGCTGCAGTGCTGTGCACAGCCAGAGCAGGCTTGCATGGCATCAGCAGAGAATAAACACAGATTAAAAGGCAAAAAGTTAATGGCTTTCCCAGATCTACTCATCTGTGACAAGCAGGACTTACACCAAAATCTCCTCATCTATCAGGACTGGTGATACTTTTCCCCTGAAAATATAGGATTAGGGTGGGGTGGGCATTTTTCTCCTCGAGTGTCCAGCCCATGTCTGTGCTTGGGATTCTGTACCGTGTTTGTATCTGAGGCTGCCTGGACGGGGGCCACACTCTGTGAGCAGCGATGGAGAGCTGCATCTCACCTGTGGAGAGCTTCAGTCCAAGGCGAGAGGTGAGGGGATGGAGTGAGTGGTCCCTCAGTGCCACGGGCCAGCAGAGCATCCTCAGTCCTGCTCTCAGAGGCTGGAAGGGCTGAACCACCTTTCTGCAATTATTACTTCTTGGGCTTCCAGTTAGAGAAATATCTAAGTGCAACCCAAAGTATTCAGGGATCATGAGTCACTTCTCAGTGTCACTAACTGGGCTTTAAAATCTTTTAAATAAATAAATATTGGGGTGTTTTTGTCGTTCCTGCAATTTGCCTTCAGATGGCAGAGCCTTTCAGCAATCACAAGTTAATGCTTTTCTTTGCCACTCCCAGCATTAAATGTATACTCTTTTTTTTTCTCACTTTTATTTGTGAATGGAAGTTTAAGGTCTCACTTAGTCACATAATCTCCAAAGCAGGAGCTTTCGGAAGCCTACCAACCATAAGGAGACTCACAGGAGGGTCAGGAGGAGCAGTGTTGCCACCTAGGGACCTTCTGGGAGCTCTCAAAAGAGTTTTCCCCAAGATGGGATGCTCTGATGCATTTCTCTGGGGTAGTGGCTGTTCGCCTGATCGCTGTAGGCGTGCTGAGAGGGAAGCAGGTTTTGGAGGTCCACGAAGATGCTCAGAGGGCTGGAGCACCTCTCCTATGAAGACAGGCTGAGAAAGCTGGGGCTGTTCAGCCTGGAGAAGAGAAGGCTCCGGGGAGACCTTAGAGCAGCCTTCCAGTACCTGAAGGGAGCTCCAGGAGAGCTGGAGAGGGACTCTTGGTCAGGGAGTGGAGGGACAGGACAAGGGGTAACGGTTTTAAATTGGAAGAGGGGAAATTTAGATTAGATACTAGAAAGAAATTCTTTGCTGTGAGGGGGGTGAGGCACTGAAACAGGTTGCCCAGAGAAGCTGTGGCTGCCCCATCCCTGGAGGGGTTCAAGGCCAGGCTGGATGGGGCTTGGAACAGCCTGCTGTGGTGGGAGGTGTCCCACCCATGGCAGGTGGGTCAGAACTCGATGATGTTTAAGGTCCCTTTCAACTCTAACCATTCCATAATTCTATGGAGATGGTCTTCTTGGCTTGGCTTTTGTTTTCCTGCAAAATTAGGAGCCCTTGTGGCTCAGCAGTGTGCACCAGCCCGAAACCCTGTCCTGCAGCCACCAACTGCCTCATAAAACCTGTCACCCAGCCCCTCCGCCCCGGGAATATATTCATTCCGAGATGTACCTCTATACCTCTTACTTACCAATTCAATTTTTCATGTTTTAGGTATAAAAGTTTTTCAGCAGACAAAAATTGAAGGAGGATTTGCTGCTCCTACCCTGGCAGGAAGATTTACACACGAGCAAATGATTTGTAACAAATACGGCATAAGATAGATGGAGCTGCTTCTCTTGTTCACAAATTATTCACAGACTATGGGCCTGAAGAGGAAGAATTTTTTTCCTTGCTTGCTAAAATACATACACATGCATATTTTTATTATTATTTATGACTACTTTCACTGTAAAGACACTTCTGAGAGCATCTTTTGCAGAATTATTGCTGCTCACAGGTTGTTTAGTTGGTAATCTGGAGAGAAGACAGGTTTGGGGTTGAGTTTTTTCCCCCCTTTCTCCTTTTTTTAGCAATTTCCTTGACCAGCGAGAATTTGGTCACGGGTTTGAGCCTCTGGGCATTACAAGGTCATAAAATTTAAGTTTCTGGCCTCCACTTTTCTCAGCAGCCTGCTCAAGGGAGCGTATCGCAGAAGCAGCTCCTGGGTTTTGCTGGGCAAGCACAGCTCCCTAAATCAAGCCCCAGGGCAAACGCTCCCCAGAGACCATTCAAGACTGCGTTTTGCAAGCAATCCCGAGCCTGATGAAAAAAAACAACGCTGTTTCTAGAAACATTTCTGGCAAGAAGAGAGGTTTCTAGAGCCTTGGGGTACCACCACAGGAGGAAGCGGTGGGAGATGGCCACATAAATAGAAACAGTGACCCCCGACACCCTGAAGGGCTCAGAAAGATGTTTCCATGTAGGACTTCTGGAGTTGTGCTTATGTTCTGTATTTCCCCTGGAAGCAACTAGTTTTCTTTTTCTGCATATGACTTTCTTTTCTCTACTTCCATAGCTAGAATTAAAATGCATCTCCATGTCTTTGGCAATGGTGGGAGTGGGGGTAGATCCTCCATCCAGCTGTGCTATATTCATGTGTAATTTGGAGTTTTCCTTCTTGGCCAGCCAGGTAAGTGAAGCAGCTCCAAACCTCGTTCTTGTGGCAGCTGCAGCCTGCAGAAATCACGCAGCCCTATGAAACGGGCATTGCTACAGCCTGCATAATAAAATCTAACAGTTCATTTAAAAAAAAAAAAAGAGAGAGAGAGAGAGAAAGAAAGATAACTTATATTTTTACTCTGAAGATCCAGCTGCTGCTAGGTGCTAACTAGGTCACTATTCAAATCCCTGGTCTTCATGGCTTGTGTGTTCCAGATGTGAGAACGTGTGCTGTGCCCACGTTAACCTATTGATTTGTGCAAACCATGTAACATAGGCAAAACTCACTGGGCTGTGAGCTGAGCAAATACACAATTGGTCTGTGAAGCCATTACTGGTAGAGGCAGATGGGCTGCTTGCTTAAATAAATGCATTTGCAAGCTCCTCTAGGTCTGCTTTCAAAACCACCCGGTTGTTTATAGAACATGGTGTAGCCCGGCTCCTCCACCCTCAGCTCACCAAACCCTCCCTGGTGTGGAGTTCAGGTGCTTTCGTTCTTGCATCGAGAAAATCTGAACACGAACATATTTTTGCAAGCGCAAGGAAAAAAACAAAACCCCAAACTCTTTTGATTTGTAAGGCAGGAGTAAAGCACTGTTTACATTCAAGCACTGTTAATTGGAAGCATCCATAATACAAACAACGTCAGCCTGAGGCAGAGCAAAATAGACACACAGAATAAAAATATCTACAGTGACCTGGTCCTGCAAATGCTGAGTAACTTTATGCTTTGGAGCAGAAGAGCCTTGAACAAAATAAAAATGCATTCCCTCTGGAGCTGCACACAGGGGCTGGCTGGAGATAGCAAGGGTGGAAATTAAAAAGCTATGTTTTCCTTTACTCTGCTGTTACATCCTCAGCTGACAAAAAAAAACCTCAATGAGCTGGGGAAAAGCATGTTTGTTTGCTTTGTGGCTGCTCGGGTGGGTGTTGCTTATTCCCTTGGGGGACCCAGCCCAGTCATGAGTCCTGGGTCCCTGTGGCCAGCCCTCGCACTGCCATACAGCCCGCAACCTGCTCCCCAGGACCCCTGGAGACCTTCTGCCAGAGAAGAGGAGGAGGAAGAGGAGGAGGAGGAGAAGAACATGTTCACGTGGCTCATCAGCTGCCTGTGCAAAAGCAAGCCAGTGGTTTCAGCCCCATTCCCACAGCACAATTGCTGAGAGCAGAGCCACGGCGGGCTCTCAATGGCCACCTTTGTTGGCAGCCACCGGCAGGAGCGTGCAGGCTGCTGACGTGGCACCCGGCCGTGTCACCTTGCCCTGTCCCCTGCGCCAGGAGGCTGGACCAGGGGGACAGTCCTTCACCCACAATCAGGGGCTCAGACCACCCCCTTCCTAATCTTTATGTTTGCTTTTACGTCTTAAAATGAAAAAGAAAAGCAACCACAGAAAAGAGCCCAGCAGAGGAGAGAGGTGGTGGAGGCATTTCCCCTTCGACGGGTCCTTCCTCTTCAGTTCCTTATAACCCCCCTCCCAGTTTCTTCCCCTACCAGTTGAGACGTGGCTACCATGACACGATGATGCAAAAGCTGCAATTTTAATGTGTAAAGCTGTTACAGTCCTAAATAATTGCTTTAAAACAAAAACAACCCAGAGGAAGAAAGCGTCCCCGCACTCCCTGCTGCTCTGCCACCCACAGCACCCAGTGACACGGCCAGCCCTGCTCCGCTTGGCAGACACTCTCCCACCCCAGAAAAAGCCAATGTTTACATTTGACACATATATTTTTAGTGCATCCTAAACCCAGCCATGCCTCAACCCAGCCCTGTGGGCCAATTGCCATACTGAAAGGCTCCTCTCAGAAAACGTTAATTCATCTCTGGAACTAAAAAGGAAAGAAAAATCTCCTCGTGGATCCTGGCAGGAGCTGGCTGCAGGGTCCCAGTTGCACCAGTCCTTCAGGTTCTTCCAGTTCAGAAGGACAATGTGCACAGTGAAGGCATTTGCTCTGCAAGTGGCCTCCCAGTACCTGACCTCTGCAAGGGCAAACAACTCTTACAGCAGAAAAATCATCCAGGAAAGACCCCTCTCTCTGGGTGACTGCACCATGGGGGGACCATCACGATAAACCCATTGGGTTTTGGTGGGCTTTTGGGAACTGCTTCTAAGAGGACTTCAGGGTTACAAGTAATAACGACCAGTTTCCAGTTTTCCTTCTTTTTGTCTCAGCTGGCCCATCCCCGTACTGCTAGGAAGCTGCTGAGTGTTGCATGCCAGTTAACACCTTTGCTGTGGGTACCGCGCAGCCCAGGTCATCTCCAGCAAAAACGATTTGTGACCCTGTCTGTGGTAAACAACAGTTGCTGCTGTTTTGTGCCACTCCACATTATCTCCCTTGAAAACATCTCCATAAAGCAGCTGTTCCCAGTTTAAGCACATCCCAATCACGTAGAGGATACCGAATGGATGGAAAGCAAATAATACTTTCTCTTTTCCAGTGCTGTGGGAGGGGTTGTGCCTTTCACAGGAGAATAAGGCCAACCTTTGTGGTGCCAAAGTCCACGGCTCACCTCAGTGCCTCAGTGTCTTCTCTGACCTGTTCCCACCTCGGGGACGGGGACAGTGACACTACGTGCAGCTTTTTTTAAGGATAAAAATCTGTTGATGACTGGGAAGTGGCTTTACAACAGCAGTGAGACTGTACCCCAGGGTCACCCAGAGCTCTCAGGCAAGAAGGAAAGCTTGCAGCTCCTCTGCAAGGCACAGAAATGGGGCTACACCTTGTGCTGACAGGGAACAGAAGCTCAGAGAAATCGGAACCTCTGCTGGAACCCCAGGAGCAGGTGAGCACGGTGAGTGGGTCATAGCCCTTCATTCCCAGCTCTCCTTAGCAAGCTTTATCAAGTGGTTATGAAAAAAAAATCAAAAAACACAAGTAAAGAAAGAACAGGCTAGAGGTTATACAGTCTGGGCTGCCCTTTGTCTTTCAGCCTGCCCAGATAAATGTCATTGTGGGCAAGGCTGGAGATCAGATACAGCCCTCAAGTTCAAGACCTCCAATGGGGAGTGAAAGAAAAGTCTCTAGATGAAGATAACTGCAGCAGTTATGTGGCCAATCCAAACATCCATGGACATTTTCACCTCTGCCTGTAAGAGTTACGGGATCCTACACATCCTTAAGGAAAACAACCCCGCTCTGGCTAGGACATGACCAACTGCTTGCAAATAATACAGATATCTTTTTATATATGACAAAAGACCAAAATATCCAAGATGATGGTGCCCCACAGAAGTGACTCTAAGCTGGGCGACTCGAGAACAGATAGCTCTTTCCAAAAAGGCACTGGGAACCGGATGATGTGGGGCCTGGCCGCAGCACTCCCAGCCAGAACGGGCCTTTTGTTCAAGCAAACGCAAACATTGTGATAGGGAACGGGCCAGTCACCTCCCCACAGCAATGTCCTCAGCGGCTGGGTTGGGCTGACCAGCCTCAGATCTCTCCAAAACAGGCAAAGCCAAAATCCCAGCTCTAACCACTCCGGCTTTTGAAGACAGTCATCTCTAAGTCAGTCTCATAGATGCTCCCCATCTCCTCTTACATCCTGCTTGTTTTCTAATTTCATCAGGCAGGCATTTAAATACATGGGGTCCATTTGCACAGGCATCAAAAAAGCCAAACTCATTGGAGATCTCAGACCAAAATGTATTTTAAAATGCATTATTATCTGCACATTACCCACAGAGCATATCTAGAGAGGAAAAGTATTGTAAAAGGCAAAAATCTGTTCTGCCTAGTTCAGGTTTCCCTCCCCAGTTACCTCTGTTGTAGGTGAACAGGGTCATCCTCCTCCTCTCCGTCCATCTTCCTCCTCATGGTGGGCACGGTGGCAGAGGTGAGTGGGCAGGACTGTTTCAGCAGCAGCAGTGGCCACGGCAGTCAGCCTGGGAAGGGCTTTGGGAGGGCTGCAGGAAGGAAAGGGATAAAGTATATGATATTAGTACAGCAGGACTGTTTACGAGATTGAAGAGTCCCCCGTTGCCATTGACAATTAAGTATAGATCAGCAAAGGAACATCGTTCTCTACCATAATTATGTGTATTTTTAGATAAACATGTTCCACAACTGTTTTGTAAAGGGAGCATCTACTTCTTTCTCAAGCCTCCAGTGGTACAGCATAAACCATGTTACTAATAACAATTGTTCCTGCATTTGTTTCTTGAACATAGATCGCAAAATACACAATTTGGGAGTGTCTGTATACTCTTCTATTTCTGTCCTCCTTATTCAACCCTGTAGAGTAAAACAGGCAACAGTGAATCCGGAGAGGGACACAGCCCTGCCCTGAAGAGATTACAGTCTCCATCAGATAATACACTGCAAATTATACATGGTGAGAGGCACAGACCTCAACATGGGGAGAACACTTGGTTTGGGAAAGAAACTAAGGAAAGCAAGTTTTAAGGAAGACCTTGAAGGAAGACAGGAAGAAAGGTCAAGAGGAGAAATCTAGGAATTTCAAAGAATAAATGAGGCAAGAGAGAGTTTTTACAGCAAAACATTTAAAAAAGGTTTGATTCATAGAGGTGAGATCCAGACCCTACATTTATCTGATCTTGTGACATCTGACTTTGGGCAGGGAAGCTGCACCAAATTCTGAATTCTTAAAACCAGATGCTGAAACTGCTGAGACTCTGAGAAAAAAATGAAAGACAACCTCACTGACCTCTGAAAGTTCATTGCCCCCAAACGCACGCCATCTACTGAGGTGATCATCACATCAGCCTTGCTGCCAGGTCTCTGGTGTCACCAGCAGCTTTGCTCACCTCCCAGCAGCCCCTGTCCCAAGGCACACTTGGGGACAGCGAGGCAGCCCCAGACAAGGTGGGACAGATGGCTTGTAGACCAAGCAGCTCCACCACGTGATGCCTATGCTTCCCTCCCATTAATTGGGCCAGTAGAGCACCTCCCATAGTAGCTCATTAAGGCTGTGCCTTCGTTTGTAGACTCAGTGAGGACAGTGGAAGATGTAAGTGAGGCAAGGGCAGGAACAGGGGACACCGTTTATTAGGTCAGCTGGAGTACTTGGAAAAACTAGACATGCTTTCAGGCACATAAGGCTTCCTTAGGTTTGAAATAGAAGCAATAACCTTAGAGCTAAATACAGGTTGAGAATAATTGTTCTGAGTTAAACTTCATTATATTAATGAATTAGGCAATTTGAGAGAAAAGGTGATTGGTTCCTGTTGATCGAAGGGAGGATACCAGCCAGAGGAGAGCTGATAATGTCATTTATGGCACAAAGAGAGGGTGAGTGAGACAGGAATAATTATTGCCTAGGGATGGCTAGTGGTAGCAAAAATTATAATGTAATAGGCAATCGATATCTGAGTGATTTTTATAGCTGAGAGTCAGGAATTCTACTACTTGGATTGTCTTTTGAAGCGGGTTTGGAGACCTTCCCTGAAGGTTGGGAGTGAGAGGTGCAGTGGTTGATCTCTTACCAAGAGTTTCTGTCCTTTATCAGTTTGTACAAGTTAATTTGAGTTGGTTGCCTGCAGTTGTTGCCACCCGATTCTCAGATCCATGATGCAAACCACACAGACAGGAGGGTGATGGCAGGTCTCGGTCCTTCTGTACCACTTAGAAATCTGATTCCATTAAGCAGCTGTGGTTAATTGCCAACACTTCTGAGTTCATCACTATCCCTTAGATACTTTGTTTCCTGTGAAGTGCCAGTCCCAGCGAACCTGTGATTTCCTAAGGACTGAAATGTTCACACAAAAATTAAGTTCATAGTGGACCTGGAGAGAAAAGTTAGAACATTCTGAAATCTATTTAACTCTATACCCAGAAGATAAATGAATGCGGTGTGAGGCTGATTACAATTTAAGATTACCTCACTATTTCTAAAATATTCTTGGAGGCCCCAATCACAATTTCTGGAGTGACCTGGCTTGGTGATACTGAAGGACTGTCTTTAAGGACAGCACTGACAGCCTGGAAGGCACAAATGGGGAACATCATTACGCATTACTTAAAAATGAAATATAAAGTGCTCTCAAGTAGAAGAGGATTTATCGCTCAAAGCAGTTAATAAATACGAGGTTCACAAATACCTGCAAAGTAGGTAATTGCCCCAGGTGTTAACATTTTCAAGAATAGTCAGGAATTTTGTGCTTTTCCCACTAAATTGCCAAACGGCGGTGCTACTCCTACCTGACTGACGCTAAGAGACACAGATGGACTGAGATCCCACTGGCTTCAAAAATACACTGCAGTTATCTACAACATCTGAGATTCAGCAGGGAGTAAAAGGCTCAAGTATGGGATTAAAAACATCAAAACTACTCTTGACAGGGCTGAAGCAATCTGCTGAAGACTGGGCAGACAGTTCATAGCACAGCTGGTGGCAGAACTCTGCAGCCCTCCCTCTGTGCTGGCACATGGGATGTTTAACCTTATGGTCTAATGAAAATCAAAGGGGAATTTGTTTTAGTTTGTAAAATTTGTATGCAAGTCTAATTTTGACGATCAGCAACTTCAGTGAGTAGGCTGGTGTAAAATTTTCACATGATTTGTACTGGAGGAATATATACTTCCATATCTATAGAAACACCCACAGAAATTCTTTTAGAGAATCACAATAGTCAGTATGTGAGGTCCCACTGCTCTGGAGGCCTTCTGCTCTGATGGTGGGTGAATCAGACTCTATATACCATGGACAATGAGAATCAAGTGCTTCACTTTTATATGCATGCCTTATTTCAAAATGCAAAGGTCATCTCATACACGTTAAGTGAAGTGTAGAACGGAGGAGACTCTCAAAGGCCACAGAGACAAAAGGCAATAAAAGGAGGGAATGATAGGTCAACCTCAGAAGATGTTCCTGTGGCACACAGAAACTGGGTGATGCTCCTTATTGACAGCAAAAGGACAGCAGTAGCCAGCTGATGTCTGACACTTGCTAACAGTGAATTTCAATGGAGACAGAGGAAATCAACACAGAAAAGGGCAGTGATTTGCCCAGAGTCAGATCTGGAATGTGGGGTGCCTGAGTTGTCATCTATTATACCATGTTCTTCACTAACCTGTCACTTCCCATTCCCATCAACGCGACTAAAAACTCCGTGGCTGTTGCATTACTGGACAAGGCTGCCCAAGCAGCAAATTCATCAGACTCTGAACATCTAAGATAATCCTTTACTGTATTCTGACATTCAGTAGTTCTTCACACTACGTCTTTAGAGATAAAGCAAAGTCAAGTAAGCCATAGCCCACAAGGGGCAGAGGGTGAGGGAACCTTTTGGCGGCTGGAGCTTGGCATGCCGAGGTCTGCCATGGCACAGCAGCTCCTGGCGCGGAGCAATTTAAGAGATGAGGTCGGAGAGGAGTGAAGTTGGGGTGAAAAGAGAACAGCACCATAGCCCGGGGCAGCAGAGCAAGTAGCGAGAGGCAGCGAACAAAAGTCCTTCCGAGGATGCTGTGGGAGAGGCAGAAAAGACAAAAGAAGGGGTTATGGGCATAGCAGGGAATGGATATACTCAGTCAAGGGAAAAAAAGATGGGATTTCAGGTCTTTTTTAAATTGCATTAGCCTGTCCTGTTGATACAACCTTCTCAAAGAAGCTCGCAGGGGCACCAAACAATAATTAAGGTACTACATTCCCAGCGTTCTCTTTTGGTTTATGCTATGGGTAATATTAAAGCCAAAGGGAACAGGGAACGAGCTCCATGAGGGCAGGGAGCTGACAGACTGTTTAAATGTAATGGTGTCTCAGCTCTCAGAGGAGAGGATCTCTGATTTCAGGCCTCCGAAGCGCTAAATTACCCAATGAAAACTACAGCAAGTTCCACCAAAACCACAGCCATCAATACTACAGATTGTTTTTAACAAACAAAAGTTGACAGAATAAAGGATGGGGGTTGAGGGATGTCTGCACAGTACGCCAAGGTTTTTCTAAAAATATTTTACACCTGCTATTCGTTCCACACACTGATCATATTTTGTCTATGAGGTAGAGAACTCGCAGTGCCAAAGGGAATGTGGTTTATGTTCCCGAGTCTTAATGTTTTTTCCCTTCTGTAAGGCAAAACTCCTTACTACCATCAATAAAATAAAGCCAAGAGGACAAAAGTCATACACACACTGCCACGGTAACAGTTTAACTGTTCATCTCACTGATCTTTGGAAACAATCCCTTCAGCAGGATTTTACAGCTCTGGCACTTCGATTTAGCAAACTTTTTATGCAGCTCATGAGAGGAATGCAGCCAACTCTGTACACTCAATTTAAATCAACTTGCTGATGATATAAAAAAGAGTGCTGAACCGCCGGTTTGCTTCATCTGCTCCAAACCTACCAACACAAACTCTGAGGTATTTATTCCTGAAACATTAATAGAACAGTCTGGGGCGTCAGATCAGTAGATGAGCCCTGGTTTGATCCCATGCCAGTCCAAAGAGCTGATTTAACAACTAGTTGTTCGGTTATTTGACATTTCAGAAACGCAGCTGGGCTGTTTGCTGGTTAACAGGCTGTTGCAGGTTGGGATACGACAGGATACAGGGTGCCGAGAGCCACCACTGGGTAATCATCTGCCCTGGGTGTCTGGAACGAGAGACGACAGAATGAATCACAAAATGATCTGGGGTTGGAAGGGAGCTGTGGAGATCACCTAGTTCAAACCCCCTGCCAAAGCAGGTCTTCCTAGAGCAGGCTGCACAGGAACACGTCCAGGTGGGTTTTGAACATCTCCAGAGACGGAGACTGCACCACCTCTCTGGGCAGCCTGTTCCAGTGCTCTGCCACCCTCAAAGTGGAGCAGTTCCTCCTCATACTTAGATAGAACTTATGTACAAGGTTGCACCCATGTCCTCTTGTCCTCTCACTGGTCACCACTGAAAAAAGACTGTCCCCTTTCTCTTGACACCCACCCTTTAAGTATTTATAGGTGTTGATCAGTGGAGATGGCACAAACAACATTTAATAGCTTTCTAATTCCGTATGGTGAAGGAGGAATGGATCTTTCTGTGGCTCACACCCCATTCTCAATTTGTACAAATTCTGATAGCTTAGTTAGAGTTAAAAGAATGACAAAACCAGTACTCACCCAGACAGCAGTGCCAGCCCAGCCCATGCCCTCCACATCCCCATCAGCAGCAGGAGCCTTTGGAGCAGGACGCAGCGACGGAGCACTGCGTATCGTCAGCTTCCCCTGTGAGCCGGCTCCCTTGGCAGAAATAATCAGATCAGTTTAATTTCGGTGACCACTACCAGACTTCTGATGGAGAGGGAGGTCAATTGTCCACCCACAGAACAAATGCAGCAGAGGCCGTCGCTGCCCAGTGAACCCTGCTCCCACCCTGCTGTGGTGCCTCTGAACTCACGTCTCACACATCCCAGATTATGATTTTTAAAAGTTATCAACTTGTGCAGAATTGAGTGAGACTTACAGCTGGGAGGGCTCTGAACTTGTGCTTGGGTGGGAACTTGAAGAGACAGGATGCACTAAGCAGTATTCAGGGGGACACATACTTAAGGTTCTACCCTCTTCTTCACTGTAAATTAAAGGTATCTTCCGAGGTTTAACTTACACTGGCAATTTTAAGGAAGTAAATTGCATGTTCACACAAGAAAATACAAAAACGACTTACACAACTGAGCAAGGGCTTCCTTTCCCCTCCCCAGCTCCTTCCTAGGCCCCTGCTCTCTGAGCCCAGGCTCTTACCTGGCAGCCGGGCTGAGCAGCACCTTGTCGGCTGGGTGCAAATCAAACCAGCAGCTGACCCAGCACTCCTTGGGAACAGAATGTCCCAATGCAAATGTTTGATCTAACAAATTCAGCACCAAACTTCAGCAGAAGATAAATAAAAGGGTGAAGTAGGCTGAAGAGAAAGAACACATCTTTAATTTCTATAAAGAGTAAGAGAAAACATTCAAAATCTTCCTATTTGCATCCTTTGAGGAAACTGCTCTCTACAGATTGTCTCCCTGCAAAGCACCACGAACAACCCTTGGAGGACAAAACCCAAGATTATTAAAATCTTTATATTAAAAGGCGCTGCAAAAAACCACCTCATTTCTAGAGACGACTCCTCGCTGCAAACCAGTGCCCTTCACATGTGGAGCTGGGCACACTGGAAGTAAACAAACCAGCATGGGAAGAGGATAAGCTCGATGACCTTTAAGACAAACGATCTCAGTTTAAGTCCCCAAAATAGAAATGTTAGAGAACATGTAGAATAGTCTCCACTGTCAGAGGTGCCCACCCTCCTGGGCAGTTTAGCTATCAGTATTAGACTGCAAATACAAAAATTGTAGCATGTCTTAAAGTCTAGGCCTACAAATAGAAATAATACAGGGAGCTAACATTCTCCACTTTTCAGTAATTCATCCAATATTTATTTCCTAACTCTTTTCTAAAGCAAAATAATCCACTTAAAAATAGATACCACATGATGCACTTTTAAGTAGGGCTCTGTCCACTGATGTGCCTTTAGTGGGAAGACAAAGCAGATGGCAAGCTCACTAAAAAGGAGCCAGTTAAATACAGACAAATGCCTAAAAAACCCCATTTGCTCCATTATTGCTTTTGAATTGGTTGCCATGGCATGGGAAATCGACAGCATCCTCAGCCCCACATCTCCCCCCCATCCATTTCTCCACAGCCCTACTCTCCAAAGGTCTCACACCCCGTGTCGAGAAACACCCTCTTTCTCACAGCACTGGGCTGTTCCCACCAAAACTCTTCTTGTGCCAAGCTGGGGGTGAAAATCAAATGCAGCAAGTAGACAGAGACCAATCTTCAGGCTCAAAATACAGTTTCAGATAAATTCAGTTCATTCTAATCCCTTGCTGCTCCTGCCACTCGCAATTCACCATCACGGGCCAGAGGAGGATCCACTTGGCACGTCTCTTCTCTTTGTACAATTGGAGCTGCCATGGAAAATAAATCGATGTTTGTTAGATTTACAGATTAAAGTTTCTCTTTCTCTTGACAGTGACCGTACAAGGAGCACTATTTGCCCAACAGATGGAAAAAGAGTAAAGGATGTAACTCCAAAATAGCCCTGGAAAAGCCGAGCTGTTTTGCCAACCTCCAAATTCTTTCTCCTCCTCCCCACATTCACGTTTTGAGAATCTATTAAGCCAAAATTGGTAAAATGCACTCAAATGAAAACCTTAAGTGTCACATTGCAGTTAAAGTACATTTCTCTTTTTAATAGAGCATATAAAATAAAAGTTTACAATGAGTTTAGTAAACTGTAAATCAGCACTTTTTATTCAGTCTCGTTTCTGAGCTATTAATCCCCAATACAGAAGCAGAACGCTGATGCACTGGTCTAGGACCTCCCGGGATAATAGGTCAAATCCCTTCTGATGACACGAAAAGGGAATGTCATTGAATCACCTGAGTCCCTTTGAGATACGTCATATCACACAATAACTCAACGTTCACACAGCTCACAGCATGAACTCTCAAGGAAAACCAAAATCCAATTACCTTCTGGCTTCAACGTGCCGCAGTTACAGAAAACAAGTGGAAGTTTGCTCAAATAATTGCAGGCAAGTCCTTAAATCAGGCTGTGTGCTTTGTCAGGAGTATTTTAGGTAAAGCAACTCATTATGGTGGTGCATCAATACAGCAGCCCTCTCCATCGCTCCTTTGTGATGCACTGAGTCAGACTTTTTTGCATCATTAGCACTGACAACACAACAAACGCCGCGCTCTGATCTTCAGCAGAAGAGTAAAAACACAGACCACAACAGTCAATTAATTTTGAAGAATTTTAATACAAACTTAATATAAACTATTTCAGTCCCTCTTAACATGTAAGACACTGACTCAAAATACTTTTATACCTTTTTTCAAGTATTGCACAATGTAGGTACAAAATTAATATTTACGATTACATTTTCTTCCATAATATATAGCAAAAATCTTTAAACTTTTAACAGAAAATACAATTTGTGTTTCTTTTGAAAAAAGCAAATATTTCGTACATTTTAATTCCACCACTAAGGAATATTCTGTACACAACTTTTTATGTTTTTTTTTTTAGAATTGATGTCTTTAAGATGGATATCTTACAATTTCAGTAAAAAAAATACAACATGAAGCTGCTGCAGCTGTCACAGATCACTGTAGTAAAAAGATATAAATGCAATACCATGTTGTAGAAACAATATATATACTCTGATATTTTACAAACTTTGTACTAAATTAAATTATACAATTAGAAAAAGACCAATAAACCCACCTATTAGTGCCAATTTTTTAATATATATATACATATATGTTTGTGGACATATATATATATACACACATGAAAAAAATCAGCCACGTCCTTGCTATATCTTAAATACTGTAAGAGGCCATATTTTGAGAGTATATTTTCGTAATGTACAGTCAGTATAAAATAATTTTGTGCTTGGTTGGCAAATGAAAAAAAATGATGCATGTCGTATTTATCTAACCAAGCCTGAACGTATTCATACTACAAGCCTTAAAAAAAATCTCAAGAGGTGGAAAAAAAGATACACCCTTGGGTACGTGCATTTGAACTTGTACATTAGTATTTACTTGTATTTCACTTCCGTTTTATTTTTAGTTAGCCATGACTGGCTGGAATTGCTGGTTAGAATACTGCATGTTGTTTAAACTAAAATTCAAGCCATCCACAAAAGACTTCTCATTTAGACCTCCATAGGCTGCAAACATATCAAAGGCATTACTGTACTGGAGAGGACTGAGGTTAGGGGGGCTGTCACCAGGAAAGATGCTACTGGTACTACCTTGACCCTGCATGTTGGGGAAAATGAACTCCTTTGCGTTAGGAGAAAGGGCAGAAGTCTTCTGCTGTTGTTGTTGCTGCTGCTGCTGCTGACTGCCTAAGCCAAGCCCGTAGAGAGAGTGCATGGAGGAGGAAAGGGCTTTCTGCTTCAACAGGTCATTGACATTCAAGCCAAGGTTGGTGGGAGAGGTGCGGGCGACCTTGTTGCTACGGCCGCTATTCTTCATTTTGGTCGAGCCAAACTTGGTGGCAGCAAATGTGGCAGTGGTGAAGGTTAAAGGCTGAGTGGAGCGGGGCATGAAAGTTGGGCTCACAGCAGCAGAGTGACCAAAGGGAGGAGAAGGAGAACTAGACACTGAAGATGCTGGGTCACTAATTGGCATGAACACCTGGGCCTCTGGGTTAAAGCTGTTCTTGATCTCCTTATCCAACTCACATCCATTTTCATTATCATCCACATAAAGCACTTTCACTGGTCCCTTTTCACCGATTTGGTATGAAACCTCAAATGGGTCAATCCAAACACTAAGATCCTGAGGCAAGTTGCCACGAACATCATCAATGTCCAAACCACTCTCTTTGGATGCTTGTTCTATGACTGGGTCCACTTTCTCCCCTATATGTATACATCTAAACCCTGATCCTTTGTATGGCTTTTCTGGATACCAGTGCCCTTCATACTTCTTCTTAAGAAGTCTTTCAAGCTCTTCACCAAAAATGTTGACACGTCGTCTGGGAAGCTTATTGTACAAATATGAAATAATAAAATTGAGTGCTACTTGGATTTCAAGCTGCATAGCTGCTATGCCACAAAGTTATAAGTCTGTTTCAAAACCCGAAGAAGAACGTGTTCAAGATGCCACAGGGAAACAAAATTTCATTCAAAGTGCTGATTCTAGTCGATTATTATCCTTCACCTTGAGTGCTCTTGTTCCTTTAAGAAAAAACAAAAGCAAACATATCCAAATAAGGAAAGCGTAAGATCAAGCTCCAAGGCCTATTCTTTCAGCTTCACCTTCTGCATAGAACAGGCTGCTTTTTAAAATGACAAAAAATGCACGTCAAACTATTTATGTTCATGCCCGCAGAAGGTGAGGATGTCAATTACATTCAGTATGACTTATAAACAACACTGCTGAAGATGCACCGGGCATGTGTTTACATATACAGCATGGGGCACTTCAAAATCACATGAGCTTGCCATTTAGTTATTCACAAAGCAGCAAGGATAATTTTTAAGACATCACAGAACTGCCAGGCCTGTCAAGGGTTCAATTACCAACCCGTATTTGGATGATTTATAGTACTCAGCTGCAAAATTTAGCACCAGACTACTAGCTTAGCTTGAAAGGTCTTAGTCCAAGGGTCATATATCATTTTAAAGTTTGCAAACATATTGGTCGCACCATAAGCTACAGAATTATAAAAATGTTAACAGTTGCTTTAGGAGATTTCACACAAATAACTAAAATTATGCAACATTTATTTTAAGTCCAAGCAAATCATCCGCATAAACTGTGCGCTGGCAAAAATCTGCTAACTGAGGAGAAAATGTCTGCTGTACACACACAACAATCCTTCCTCAGAATGGCTAAAATGATAATGCAGCCAATGCATACAAAATAGATGCATAAATCTTGTCATAAGGGTGGCAATGATCCTGAAATTATGACAATAATTTTAAATTTTTTCCCTTTCTACACATTATTCTATATTCTCAGATGTATCATATTGGTGATTACTAAATCTATATATCAGGTTGTCCATAGTTCAGATTTCAAAAAGTTACTGGAGCTAACAGGGCTTTGGATAGCCTCAAAAATGATCTCTCTCTTCCTTCTCCATGACTCCATTTTATATTTAATAGAAAATGTGGTTGCCACTCCTTCACAAGGGACAAAAAAAAAAAAGAAATAAGCTATTTAAAGTTAAAAAAGGGACAAGAATCAAGTATTAGCAGATGTACTGCTAATGAAAATCCTGCAGTACCTTAACATAAAGGTAGTCTTCCACAAGAGACACCTTTGTTTAAAAAGTCCCAACGAAACAATTTACATATGTATTTTTTGGCCCAAGTTAAATGCCCAAAGGAGAATTTAAATTAACAGTGTGGTTTTCTGCACTGCATCACTAGCAACAAAATTTAGTGTAGCTGTCACTAAAGATTAGAGAAATCAAAGTCAATATCAAAATCCTTTAGCAATGCGAATACAAAGCTTTTTTATTTCTGGATTCGAATAATCTCCTTTTAAAGTCTGGAACCCTATTTCCAAGCCACTCGTGTTCTCCCCAACATGGTATGGGAATAGTTTGAAAGCCTGTACGATAAGGCGACCTTTAAACGTTTGCTGGATCAGCACTGGGTGGGGATAAGGAAAAGATCAAGGGCAAACAGAAGATATTTACAAAAGGGACACAATCAGTACAGAAAAGCTGATTGGGTGGTTAACAGGGTCATTTAAACATTATTTATTAATCCATCTGGTTTGTTTCCCTTCCTCCATATCCTTAAGGAATGAAATGATCCTTTCAAGGCGCACCGGGCATACGCCGAAAATTTTCCAAAGCCCCAAAAAAACCTGATCCGTGGTAGAAGCAGCTGGTCAAACAAATCAAGCTTGATCATTTAAAGGTTTTTTGTTTTTTCTTTCTTTTTAAATTTTAATTATTATTATCATTACGCAGGGGGTGCGCGTCCCCCGGGCCGGGCCCCGGCCGAGGGCAGCGTGGGGAGTTACATAACGCGGCGGCCGCCCCTCATTAGCTCGCTGCTCATTAGATTGCTGCTCACAGCCCGGCAGCAGCAGGAGGAGGAGGAGGAAGGGCATTTTCTGAGCCCGTAAGAAAGAAAATGAAGAAGAGGAAGGGAGATGACTAAGGGATGTGTGGGGGGGTGGGGTTGCAGGGCCCCTCTCCTCAGCGCCCCGGGCCCGGCAGCCCCCCTGGCCGCGGGGCAGCGTCCCGCAGGGCGGCTGCAGGAGCGGCCCGGGCAAACAGCAGCCCTTAGTCAGCCGGCAACGCTCACTCCTCCCAGCCCTAATGCCTCCAGGGGACCGCCTTGGGAGGGACCCCCTGGCAGCCCGGCGCCCCGGGCCGGGCCC
>VXBW01003457.1:1096186-1220911 GCA_013400375.1 Thinocorus orbignyianus | reverse complement strand
CGCGTTCCCCCCCTCCCCGCCGCGGCTAAAAATACTCCCCACAGGTAGCAACGCGGAGCGATTGGCTGCCTGCCCGCCCCGCTCGCCGCCTGATTGGTCAGTGCGTATCGAGGATGAAGACGCCAGACCCCAGTTTTGGGGGGCAAAGAGTTACCGGGAGGGCGGCTGAGGCGGGCTGAGGCGGTGCGGGTGGCCCGCTTCGGGCCTAGCATGGAAGCACCGGGCTGCTCGGCCTTGTCTTAACGCAGGGCCCAGTTAAATCGAAGGGGGGAAGAGGTGGGGTCGTCGCCTCCCGCATCCTGAGGCGTTTGGGGTGAAAAGCTCAAGGCCAGGCTGGATGGGGCTTGGAGCAGCCTGCTCTAGTGAGAGGTGTCCCTGCCCAGGGCAGGGGGGTTGGAACGTGATCTTTTAGGTCCCTTCCAACTCTGACCATTCTATGGTTCTGTGAAAACCAGGCCTTCCCTGCATTAAAACATCCCAGGTTTTGCTTTTCGGTCTGAGGTTGGCAGGGTTAGCTTCCAACTGGGATTTGGAGGACAAACTGCAGAGGTTGGTTGGGGTTTTATTATTTAATATCTTCTTTTTACTATTTTTTTCCCCCTCCTCCTCCTCTTGCTCTGTGTTTGTATAATAATAAAGCATTTTGGCATAAACGCTGCATGGGCCCCAGGAGAGATGTGGAAATGCCAGTCAGAAGAAATGCCAGAACTTTTAACCCTTTGGAGCTTAGAAGATAAACGAGACTGTGTGGGAGGCAGGAGCCAGAACACAAAATGTTAAGGAAAGGAAGACGGCAGGAGGAGTAGTGGGGATTTTCCACTGCTGAAAATTGCTGCTAGAAGCCAAATTCATTGTAAAACACATAGTTTTTATTCAGATATAGCAGCATTGATGCTGCTAGGATTGCAATATTGCAAACAACTTGAAAAATCTTAATCCAGACTGAAAATAGGTACAATTTTTCCCTTCTTTTTTTCATTCCTTTTTAACCGTAAGGGGTTGCATGGGCCTTCAGTGAAAATTGGGTCGTCTGTCATCACTGTGGATCCCAAATGGAAAATAAAGTATGAAGATTATAAAATAATAAGCATTGGCAATTGGGAGACCACTGAGAATTGCTGTAGCCGGGAATTCACATGAGAGTCTAGAATTTTTCGTTTTGAACAAGTTGTCATTACTTTTACCAGGAAAGTTAAGAAACAACATGGAATAACTATGAAACAGATAAGGTGAAAAGACAGATACAGTTGGCTTTTTGTTTGTTTGGGCTTTTTTTTTTTCCTTTCTTTTTTTTTTTTTTTAAATGAAGACTTAGAAATCTCCCTGGTACAACAAACCCTGAACAAATTAAGAGATAACATCAGCTGTGCCAGTGAACTGTTCACCATGTTACTGTGCCGGGTTCTGCGCTGGCGGGGGTGGCAGCAGCAGCAGATTTCCCTTTGAAGTGGGAAAAAACTGCACAACTCCGTAGATCGATGTTTTCAGGTGAGATCTGGCAAGGAGCTTTACAAACCGACTGACTTTGCTGCTGAGTTGCTAAAAAAAAATGAGATTGAAAGGTTGTAAAAGCAGAGACTTTCTTTTAAATGGCTTTAACGCTACATGAGAAGCATTAGGAACTGAATTAAATATACAGAGCTAATACATTTATAATCAAGGCAGCTGTGGGAACCTTTAAAGCTGTAAAAATGATGTACTTTCCTGTGGCTTATGTAAAGGAAGCTTCTAATGCAGTCAATGCTAAAATTGCATGCTATTAAACAGATCTGATGTTGAATGTTAAAGACAGGTGGTTGCCCGAAGAATAACCTCTTCAGGTCTGCAAGAGTCAAGCACATTGCTGGTGGTCCAGTGAAAGTTTCAATTTATTTGTCTGAAAAGACAATTCTGACTTGTAAACTATCTTTGTAAAAAGATGTTTGTTACGTTGCCCTCGTGTAACACATCAGAAGTAGGTGGCCAAACTGTAGTAGTGTTAAATCATTAGCACCTAAAACCAGAGTCTAATCCAGAATCACTTGTGTTCTTAAAAACCTCAGCAGGCTTTTTGATCCCCAAAGAGGTCAGAATAGGGCCTGCGGTATTTTTCAGCCCTTTTGATTAATACACAGCAATAACAAAACGTCTACCTCTCCCTGCTAGAAAAATCTTTAAAAATGCAATCAATACAAAATAACAACTTCAGCAGCAAAGTTTTACTCATGTTGCCAATTCTATACAACTGAAAGATTAATCTTAAAAGGAAACAGAAAAAAAAAATACATATTCTCATCTTTCCTGACAAACCTTGACAATTTTTCTCCCCGGTAGAGCACATCAACAGAGGTATTTCAGAGCATGGCAGGGGAACAGGAGGGGGATTAAGAAGTAAAATGACTTTCTTAATCTATATTAACTGAGAAGGGCTTTGCTCTCATCCCCCGTTGGTAGCCAGATCCTGCCACACTGGCCAGCAAGGTGGCCACCACCAGAACCCAAACTACAGTTTCGGCAGAGCCGAGACCTCTGCACTAAGGCCTCCGTCTCTACAAGGCGTGGTAGAGCCTGTGTGCTCTCTGCAAAAGGACATTCTGTTTTCCACTAAAGCAATCTAAATTTGGTTCCTGAAATACTTGATAGCACTCTTTTAAAATCAAAATCAGTATTATTTATTGATCAGTACAATATCTAAACCCGGAATAGACTTTATCAGCCTTGAAAGTTGTTTAAAGGAATTAAAAATATCTAAGATTTTTACCAATCTATGTCAGCATGGGCAAGAATTTAAGAGCTGTGGAAAGCAAGGCTCAGGTTATCTACCACCTCCTTGTCCTTTTCCTCTTCTCTACTGAGTGAGTGTTGCTCTTCCTTACAGAACATATAAGATTTATCCTGCCAGCGGACCTAGAGCTTTGTAACGTACATCCCCAAATATAGCGCAGTCTCTTTTTAACATTTTTCTCTTCAGGAACACAACTTTCCTTTTGGCGTGGGCGCCTGGGCTTTGAATCTGAAAAACTGGAAAGCTTTTCCCATTGTATTCATCCCTCTCTAGCCCAGTTTTGTCCACTTGAAGATTTTAACACTGGTTCCTTTTCCCCATTGTCTCTCAGTGTGAGCAACCAGCATGGATCTTAGCAATGATTTTGAAATGCAGCATAGATGATCTTACATTTCACTTCACCAACTTAAACCGTGATTTCTCTGTAACAACAGACCATAGTGGGTATGTGTACCTATCAGATGTTGTCCGGCTGCTGGAGCTCTGGGACCACAAAGGTCTTTTTTTTAGATGGGAACCAAAAAATCAGCTTGTATGTGCATTTTGTTTTGATGGGGCAACCAAGAAGAGCATTCAGCCCAAAGAGGGAAGTTCACGGGGCATTGTCCCAACCAGGCCATCTTCTAGGAGAGCCCCAAGCTCATCACTCCTTACGTGAAGAGGCAGAGTGCTCATTACCTCCCATCTGGCTG
The DNA here is from genome assembly GCA_013400375.1 of Thinocorus orbignyianus. NCBI lineage: Eukaryota > Metazoa > Chordata > Aves > Ciconiiformes > Thinocoridae > Thinocorus > Thinocorus orbignyianus. The sequence continues at coordinate 1,217,455 of VXBW01003457.1, read as the reverse complement.
GAAGGGGCTGGCTCTGTCGGGTTAAGCACACGCATGGGCAGGATGTGTGTGTTTGCAGAGTCTCACCCCCAGGGCAAACAGCCACCTTCAGCGACCGGCTGCAAACTGCGTGGCTCCACAGCAACCAAGGCTGTGCCTGGACTTGTTCCTCTGGAACACAGGGGGCTGAGGAATTCTGAGGAATGGGATTAGTGTCCTGGGGATGTGGGAGCATGCAGGGAAGGGCCGGGGGAAGGAGAACCAGTGAGATAAATGTCTGTTGGTCTTGGCGGGTACAGTTAATCCTGCCACAGAGGGGGAGAAATAGCCTTTGGAGTGGACGGAGGGAAATGTTGTGGTGGAGGAGGAGAATAAGGGCCAGAGGGTACAGGAATGAGGGGCTGTGATTGTGAGAATAGCATCCCTGCATCCCATCCTGGAAGCCCAGAAAGCCCGGGTACTGATTCTGATGAGATGCTCTGGGGCTGGCCTGACCCTCACAGCTCAGCAAGGTGAGCAAAGCCAAACACCAGGCACCTATGTTCCTCTGCCTTTATAACATATGATGTTAGCCGCTCTGGTGATGCTAAGACTTTAGAAACTTGGCTATCAAGAGCTGGAGCTTGTATGCCAAGAACTGAGAAGCATTTTCCAGATCTGGGTATCTACAGTTTGCACAGCCAGTACATGCTGAAAAAAAACCCTTCTAAGCTGGTACTTTCTTAGATATTAGTGACTAAAAAAAAAAAAGATAAATTATTTTGCAGGGCCAGTGTCAGTAGAAGCGACTGATCTACAGCAGTTTAGAGCTTACAAGGACACTGTTCTCCCCTAAGTGGCATGCTATTAATGTTATAGCTTGCTTGGCAAAAGTTCCTGGAGTCCTGAGCAAGACACAGAGGGCAGCTGCTGAGTAAGAAGGGAAAATACAAACAGGAGAAATCTGACACACTTTAGTAAAGACTTTGCACCAAAATTTTGCGATTTCTAAAGTTTCAGCCATCTTCAAGGGTGAAGTAAAAAGGTGGTTTTTTTCATCCTGAAGCTAGTATGAGGCAGGTTCTCTTCTTGAAGAGAAGCCTGATAAGTGACGTTTTGAGAATGGGGTACAGATCCTGAGAAGACCAGGTAAAAAGAGTGAAATGAGGAGTTAAAGAATCTAAATAAAAATGCTGAGAACAACAATGGTCACAGGTAGATAGGTACTGTAATAAAGGGGGAGAGGGAGAGGAGAAGAAAATGGGAAATGGTTCATGAGTATCAGAATTTTCTGCAGCTATGAATAAATGGGCTGAAGAAGAAGGAAGGAAGAAAGAAAGATTGATTTTGTACCTTTGAGAGGTTGACCTTTGAGGAAAGTTTTATTAAAATCCAATATAATTTTTTCCTCGAGTTCACCTTTGCACTGGGATTCTGCCAGTTTAATGTCAGTTAGTTCTGCGTTATCTGCTATCAGATAAAATGATGAGGTGAGGACTGTCCTAGCCGATAGCCATGTAACTTCTTAGTTAATCTGCTTCAAATGCTGTACTACGCTCATTCCAAACAATGATTCATAAGCAGTTTTAAAGAGACAGAAAGCTGCTTTTCAAACTGTGAAGGCTGCTTACACGAGTATGAGGAAATGTTTTTCATTCAGTCTGCTCAAACCAAAAAAAGGAGCAACGGAGGGACATCTGTGTGCCAGAAATGCCCGATAAACAGAGATTCTTCTAATTTTTTGACATTCTGATTATTTCCAATTAGGGTAAAAAAAAAAAGATGATCTGAGAATTACCATGAGGTCTCTTTGAAATAAATGGCAACTCAACTTTATTTCGGCAAAGATCCAGACACTAATACTTTTTTCTTGCTAGCCATGATGTCCTCTAATCCACTGCTCTGAATTTGCACCCTTTGGCTCTCCCAGCTATGATATTTGGTTGTTGTTTTTTTTAACTTACTAAGGATCAGATGAACCCATCACTGTTCTCTAATCTTCAAGGAAACAAGGTAGATGCATCTTGAATGAGAAGGGGGGAAGGTTTTTTCCCACATTATCAATTTATCATCAAGAAGCAACTGGAAGGTGTCTCAATTTTTACAATAAAATCTGGACCAAAATATATTTTTACCATCCCAGAAGATCTCTCACCTGGTTCTTGACTCGGAATTTAAAGCAACCAAGAGAAACACAGCTCAGTACGAAACCATCCTTATTTTAAACTTTCAGTTGATAAGCAGTCTGGTTTTCTGGAGCATGATTTGGGTTTCTGATGCCTTTCTGAAACACTGTTCTTATCAGTGACGGTGTTTTATGCAGAGCTCAGTACTTGCTCAGGACTTTGAGAGTTTAGCTGGTGGCTGCTACACCACGTGCGCATTTAGGAAAGCCAAAGGTTACAGGTATTGATTTGGGGTCTAAGAGCGTTCATTTGAGCAGCACTGAGTTAACTGGGTGAGCTGTCAAGCTCTGGCAATGAGAAGGATGGTAACTTCAGAATAAAATTAATTCAGATGTCAGGGTCTTGATGAATACAGGCTGAAAATCATTTTCATGAGAGGAAGATCGTTGAAAACTATCTTCATATTTTTTTTATCTTCATAGTAATGAAAATTCAAGGGTGCTTCTTTGCAGATGAGCAGAAGCTTAGTGACTCTGTGTGTGCAGGCACGAAGAGCTAGTTGAGTGGAAAGATGCCAGCTTATGACAGCTGAAGGTTTGACCCTGAATCTTTAAGGGTATTATCCATGGAGGAAAAAAGCCGATGGAAATTTCAAGTTTGCTGGGCTGGCTGGTGTTCAACTCTTCTTAAACCCTGTCAGGTCATGACGATGGGAATAATGGAGGGGAATGAAGATTTGAGCTTTGTATTTACTCCTGAGATGTACAAAGTAGATTTTAACGCAGTTTGTGCATCCTGTTTTTAAAACAGTTCATATGTCCTGTTCATGTAAGGAGTAGTTCATGGAAGGCTAAACCTGTCACTGGCATTGAAATCATCATTCAGTTTAAATTGTTGATTCAAAGCATAGTAAATCACTCATTTCCTCTTCAACTTTGGATTCCTAAAGGTATAATTGCTCCGAAATAATGTAGTATGTGCCTTAAAAGATTAAGCAAAAGGTCAGATTAGCACAACACCTTTCCTGAACTGGTGGCAAAATGCTACATGAACCTGGAGCCACACCTTGAAATTTCCCAGGACGGTCCTCTTGGGACACACCAATAAAGCAGCAGCAGGGAGAGAACACAAATTCTTCTGTTTCACAGGTCACAGGTCTTTAGCATGAGAGAGACAGACGGAGCAATCCTTGCATACCCACATTTATAACCCACTTCGTTATAGCAGAATGTTTTCTCTTGAATACACAAACCAGTAGGAGTTATTATCTCATATGCTGTTATTAAAGTGCAAGACTTCAGAGGGTATCTGCACACAGCAGTGGATCTGTCTGGTCTCAAGGGTAGCCATAACTAACAACTTCAGGAGAAGGGATAAAACAGCCATGTTGCACAATTACATTGGGTTTGGCAATGGGAAGAGGAGATTTCTTCTTGATCCCACACGATGATTATCTTCTACGCTAGAAAATGAGCTCTCGGAGTGACATACTTTTTATTGTAGCTAATGTAGCTCGGATTTGTAAAGAAGGTGATTTTGCTATATGACCATATTATCTAAATTGCTTTGTCGCCAACGCATAGAAAACTGAATATAAAATTGCCTGAACATAATTGAGTGCTGACTCACCCTCGATTAGGGTAAATGGTGCAGCGTTCCAGGGCGTCTTGGAGCTTTCTATAGTCTAACAATCCTGTGTGAAATCTTCTGATTAATTTTTCTCCCCTCCAAGCAAACTTACGTTTCGTGCTCCTATTTGAGGCTAGGTGCTACAAATCCAGTTGCTGTCACAAGACATCTTCCCCTTGCTTCGTTATCTTGATCAATTTTCTGCTGAAACTCTCATCTTTCATCCTGGCTGGTGCAGTTGCCTCCCTTGTGATTATTCCAAGTCCTGGCTCTCCGTATTCATAGCCACTCTCTCAGCTCCAACTCCTAAGTCTCTAGTTTCTAAGGCTACATAGCTGCGAATGTTTTCTCACAAAACCCTTTTTCCATAAATTCTCACAATTTCATTTCAGTCAAATCTGAGGCTGCATCATTTTACATACATGGCACTGCTCATGGCAGACTCTTTTAATAAGAGCCCCTGCAAACACAAGCAAGAAAACACAGCCCCAGGTATTTTAAATGCAAATCTTTTTTTTCTTTTTTTTTTTTCTTTTTTTCCCCTTGAAAATGGTGTAACTATGTGGCTATCCTTAAAAACAGAACACTTTTCAGTTATTGAAATGTAAGGGGTAGAAGGGCAATTCTAAGAAGCAACACCAGAGACCCGAGGTGAACTGAGCCACGGATACTGGGCAGAGAGCTCAAATTTAGCTGACTGTGGCACTAAGACAAACCAACAGTTGTGCCTTTGGGTAATCTCTGTTCCGACTCTGTCACTCTGGTAGTGAAGAGGAGCGGAAGAAGGGCTGTGGCCTAAGTAATTGGGAAAACAGCAATTATTAACCTGCAATCCCACCCACAAGGATTTGCAGAAGACTCCAGCCCAGAGCTGGAGGATCTGGGAGTGAAACCAGTCATGGAAATGGCTGAACTTAGTTTAGTTTCCAGCTAGCTGTGAACATCTCCTTTCTTGCTGACTGAAGTATCGCATTAGTAGCTGTTGAAAATCAGGTAGGGAAGAGGCTGAAATTTGTTCCCTTTATAGGTGGGACTGGTTTCATATCACGTAATAACTCAGAAATGGAGAGTAACTTTGGCATGCACGTCAGGCTTCAGTTCTCCAGAAGAACTTGTCACCGCACAGCCTAACCTTGTTCCTTACCAGGAATTGTAGCTTTTATTGTCTGATAATAAATCGTATCTGCCTTGCCCCAAAGAGGATAAATCTCATTTAGCTCCAACTACAAAGAGATCGTAAGCAATCCTTCCTTCACACTGGGAGACAGGGCATCTGTTACCTAGAAGTTCTCTTCCAGGTTGGATCAGCTTTTCTCCAAGTACTTCTTTCCATAAAGAGAAACACAACTGAAACATATTTCCAGAGAACCTCCAAGATAAAAGAATAAAATTGATTGTAAAAAAATCACCATATATATGTTTTGGAATGTGAAATTCAGAGCTGACCTAGAGCTGGGTCAGAATCTGGCCAGAATTAAGGATCTGATCTCTTCTCTGCACCTTTAGAAAATACAGGCACATTCAAAAGACATGATGAAAAAAACCAAAACACGAAGAGTCTCCAATGGCAAAGAAAGCAACACATTCTGAGAGAAAAAAAAAAAATAGACTGTTTGAACTCTTGAAAGGTAGCAGTGAAATACATAAAAATGGCCATGGCTTCCCCAGCGGGGCTGGGGCTGGTTGGTACCCCCAGCCCAGGCTGCATTTGACAGCTCTCACTTGTATTGCAAGGAACGTGTTTTCAAAGGGGGAAAAAAATAGACATTCAAGCTCAATATTTCTATCCAGGTCATTCTTGCTAAATGCTTGACACCAGCCTGCCCGAGTGCCATCTGAATGGGGACAGCAGAAGTATTAATGTCCCCAGTTCAGGGGGGAAGTGCCCAGATGACAAGGAAGAACATCCCTGGGAAGACTCGAGGAAGGCTGCGAGGGATTTGCAGGATGGAGCGATGTGTGTCTATGTCTGCATCGGCTCAGTCATGCTAGTGGCTCCAGCGTTTAAACTTTTCATCTCCAGTGACTGCTGGGTCTCTGGGTTGCGATTTACCATTAGGCTGCTGGGATGAGCAGTGGCAGAGTGAGGAAGGCAGGAGACCCTGAAGGGGTCTGAAAAACCTGAGTTAATAATTCTGCAGTGAAGATAAGCCCTCGATTAGAAATTCTTCAAAGGGATGTGACCAGGGAGACTGCCACCACAGGAATCTCAGAGCAGGCAGTCAGTCCCCCCTTTAATAAACAGAAGAAGATACATGATGGTCAGGGAAGAGTACACGACTTCAACATGCTGGAGAAACAAGGCAGAAACATCTTGTTACTGATCCAAGGCCATGGTGGTTTTTGAAGGAGCAATAGTGCCCGTGTAATCAAACAGGAGCAACTGTGCTGGTCCTGCCCCGAGGCTTGTGCTCTAAACTATAACTAATGAGTGTAAAGGCACTGACAACAACAACAACAACAACAACAACAAAAAAGCTTCCACAGAATGCCTTTTCTAAGGCCTTTGATTTTACTGGAACATGCACAGCAGTAAAATTCACATAGCCGATGGGAAAGCCATGTCCTGGCCTGACCCTGCCACAAAAACCAGCAAAACAAAGGGGCAGAGATTTGGGGTCACGTTTGGGGAGGATCCATGATTCAGCATGTCAGTTTCCTAAATCTCTTCTAATTTGTCATGTAATGAGGGAGCAGGGCAAATACCTGCCGCTCTAGGCTACTGCTTCATTGCAGAACGGTATGGCCCAGACAGTGATGAGCATCGAAAGAATAAATGGCTCTCAATTAGGACAGTAGGTCAGAAAGAGCAAGACGATTCATATCTAGGACATACTCCAACCATCCACAATAACACTCAGCAGTTCTAGAGAGCTTTACGTCTTCAAGGTGCCTGTAAACATCCCATCCTTTCAACAGCGCTGGCAGGTAACAGGAAGCAGGTCTTGAAAAGCGCTCTCAAGACCTGCTAATTCTTGGAGTAATTGAGCTAATCTGGGGAGAAACAGCTTCCACTGTCCCTCCAGCAACAGGAAGGAATGAGACAGCTCTGTCCTGGTCACAGCATGACACTACTGGTCTAAAAATCAGGGGACATGGAGATTCACACCCCAAAATTAACAAAATAAGGTACCCAGAATTAATAGCCTCTTTTAGAGAACTGGCTGCATGCAGTTTTCCCAGGAGTAAGCAACAGGTCGTGACAGATGGGGTTTAGGAGTGCTTGGCTCCTAGGTTAGCATCCTGACAATGCCTCCGCTCAGCTGTGCAAATCGTATTTTACTTGCTTGACTGTGAGTTGCTGGGCAGTGGGAAGTAATTTTCCATGCTTGCAGTTGGCGCTGGGTTTTACCTTGACTTGCATTTGACAGCATAAGCTCTGTCAACATCGTGTCGCCTCTTAGAAAATAATAATTAAGAAGCCCATCCAATAGGTATATATTAGCACCCAAGAATTTAATAACGTAGTCACCACAGGTTACTACTCCACAACAAAACACCTTTCCCAGATTTACCTTAAGGCTGGGATATCGGAACAGCTCAGGGATGCCAGACATACACTTGGTTGACTTTGATCTCTCTGAAGACAAATCTTTTAAAGTTTAGATCAAGGAATCTTTTAATGAAACAAAGAAATGGTGCCACTTGTATCAGTTCCAGATATAAATAAATCAGCTAGAAATAAACAGGAGCGAGGCAAATGTAAAGGAGATGGCCGCGCGCTGCAATGTCAGTGCAAAGTGACTGCCTGATGGATGATAATATGGCTGGCTCAGAAAAAAAGCCAGAGTTTAAGAGTCTTGCTGCCAGCCGTCTGGTAAATCTTCCAAAATATATTGCAGTATAACTTCACTGAATTGCTACCTTTTATGCATCTCCTGCTATTGAGACAGTCTATTTACTTTTTAAGCGTAGTAGAGATTTCCAAATCCTCACTAAGACTCTCTCCTCAGGGACTCGTTACAGCCCTCCCCATAGTCAGTTCATTGTTCCTTCCCTCCACCTGTCTGCCATATATGCATAATCTGCCCAAAGTAAAGATGCTCTTGTACATCTAGGGGGTCAGTAAAACACTGAGCATGTCTAACTGCTCCGGCACCTGCAGCCGAGCTGTCTGTTCGTGCTTCTCAGGTGCCGTTCCCGTGTGCCGCTCGGGAGGCAGGAGCTGACAGCAGCAGGATTTACAGCCCGTCCCTCCTCTTGCTCCAGGAGCATCATTACTTCTTACTTGGAACTGAAGGGCAACACTTCATGCTTCTAAGGAGTATGGAGCTTGTTTTCGTAACTGAGTAATTTAGACTGTGCACCCCAGCAGGCAGCAGTAAATATTACCACCAGCCATTTCCTAATCGTCTGTAGTAACATAAAGCGATAAAAAATTATGGTCACTTAAAAAAAATTCCTTTTCTATTGCATGAAAATTAAAAATCTCTTTACAGAGTAGGCTGCCCTGCTGTATGTTAATGAATTTTTTTTCCCTGTTGCATCAGCTCCTCCCACCTGTCCATAGTCAGCTGTAATCAAGTCCCCGACCCTCCTGAATTGTGATGAAGCAGAGTGGCTTGTGGCCATAGTACTGAGAGTACTGGAACGCAGATAACCCTCCGACATGCCGTCTGAGAGGCAGCTGGAGATCCTATCTGGTGTCCAGACAACTCCTGGGTTGTAACACGGACTCAGTAAAAGCTATTTTCATCTTAAACGATCTTTGATACTGAAACTAGAGTTAACCTGGGTGGCGAGTGGAGGAGATCGTCTGGCTCTGAGAAATAAACCAAGGAAGAAGAGGTGGTGGAGAAAAGTAGGAAGAGAGCAAAGGAGAGGGACTGTAGGGAGGGCGATTATGTTGAAAACATGCACTGATGGAAAAAGGAGGACAGGAAAAAATATGTTGTTGCATCTCCCCATCACTGCAGGTCAGGTCCCTGTCCCTCCTCAACTGCCAGCCATGTTCATCATTTGTAATTCTCAGCCTTCTTAGATAGATGGGGCTAAGCAACAAAAGCTGTCTCTTTGCAGCCCTCAAGCTTGTCTCACCTTTGTAACAGCCTGTTTTAGTCATTTTTAGTCAAATTGGTTTGGTTGTCTAATATGGGCTTGACTTTAATTTCACCAGGTACAGCAGTAACTTGTTAACAAGCTGCTCCAGGAGATCTTTACAGGACAGTGAAAGGCAGAGAAAGGAAATAATTACACCATTACCACCTACGGCAGTCTGCTTCAGGGCAGGTATAAATAGATCCAAAAGTGTTTGTTCACTTAAAAGCGAATTCAGCCTAACTGCTTTTTCAATCGCCAGCAGCAGAATTGATGGTTTGGGGTTTTTTCTTAAAAACGAGGGCAAAGATCATCTGCTAAATATCACCCTCCCTTTCTCCAGACCGCAGGTAGCATTTAAAAAGTTTCAGAATTTTTACCAAATCTAGATGTCGGGTGTATAAAAGAATGGGCAGTTTTTCAAAGTCATTAGATTTGTTTGGGAAAGGAGGGCTAATTAGATCAGACAACGCAATTCAGCTTCAGAACTGAAGAAATTAATGGGGGAAAAAAAAAGTAATTCACATTCTGTTCCCTCAGTGCATCCAAAAAGCTCTGGGCTGATTCATGCAAACAGTAGCTCCCTTTGGGGTCCCACCACAAGCTTTGAGAAGGCGCTTGCCAAAGTGTCGGAAGATGCCCCGTGTCTCATCCTGGCAGCTGAAGAGCAGAGTGGGCACAACCCAGCACGCAGCTGGGATAGGACTGGGATCCCAGCAGGTCTGGAGGATCTATCTGTGAGCAAGGCAACAGGACCATTGCTTCCAGCACCAGCATCCCAGAAATCACCTGCCTGACTCAGAGAAGGTTAGGAATCCTCTCCCTGGTAGAGGAGCCCAAGGTGGTGGCCCACCCGGGGTGCCCTGGACCTCTCTCCTGGAGCAGCACTCCCACAGCTCCATCTACTGTCCCACGGCTCTGGAGCTCAAAGCACTACCAACACCCACCTTTCCCTGCTTGGAATTGTTTAAATAAACTTCCCCACCGTGGGCTCACAGAAATGCAATAAACATCATTTCTGTAGTCTCCTCGGTAGCTCTGCGAATGGGCTGGTTCTAATGGCATTACTGCTGAGAACCTCATCTCCATCCCCAGTTATAGCCCGTAAGCTCAGCGAGCACGTAAGCTCAGCGAGCACGTACTCTGCCACGGCCTATTGTTCAAGCTGCGAGTACTATATTTAACTGAACAATAGCTAATAAACAAAAGACATTTTAAGTGGTTTGTGGTGTCTGCTGAGCACCAGCTGCCCTTTTTGTGTTGCACCGTGTCTTCGGTCCTGATGCTCAGGTCTCCTGGGTCCCATTCAGCTGCAAAAGCCCAAAGCTATAGCGAGAGGAACAAACTAACCTGATAGGGAAATAAAACAATTGATGCCTAATAAAAGCAAAAGGGACAGATATTCAAAAAGGAAAAAAGTGGAACAGATTCAAATCTAATTGTCAGTCCAATTAATGGGGGGCCGTAGAAACCATGAGCTTCTCCACATTCCTCTGCTTGTGCCCCAAGCCAACCAGCTTCACAGGTGCCCAGACTCAAAGTAGTGATTCCAGGTTGCATTAATAAGGTTTAGATCTGAATTAAGCCACTCTTCTGCTCACCTGGGGATATGATTCAGCTCTCCAGTCTTGTGGCATGTGGCAGCTTGCTGAAGCACCTGGAGGTGCATGTTTGTGGGTCCCAGCCCAAAGTACCAGGACAGGAACTGTGTGCAACCAAAGCAGGTGAGATCTGCTGGGGTATGCAGACAGCCGAGGGAGGAAATGAGCTGCTGCCAGGGTTCCTTTGGGGAGCTGACTCCAAAAATCATCTTGTTTTGAAGGCAAGAGCAGCAGAAGACCCAGACAGCACAGCAATGTATGGCTCTAGGAGAGGAGGACGGGAGGCTGAGCACTCTTGCCCAAACCTTCCCTCTGGAAGGGCAGTGGGTAGAGTCAGTTGCTGCTCTTTGGGGGAAAGAGGACCCCAAGACCACAGAATGGGGCTGTGTAATATCTTGGGCTGGCAAAGACCATCTCCACATCCCAGCTGAGCGCTATAGGGCTTGTGGCTGTCACCTCCCAAGTCCCCCCTCTCTTCCCAAGGCAGCGGATCCAGGCCAGCGGAAGTCTAAAGTAGAGAGATTTACTCAAGGAGTCCTATTCAAAGCTACAGCTATTGACACGTTTTTTTTTTTTTCTGTTCCTCCACTCGGTGGGAGGAAGCTGATAGTATTTATTAAGCTGATCTCAGGCATCAAAGCTCGATCCTAACTCCAGATATGCAGGGAATCATCAGAGCCTGTTGTGTCTGCATGAATATACTCATCCTGACTCTTGCTTTCTGAATACATAAAGCGATGTATAGGACCATTCATCTATGACAGAGCTTTCTAGATGGCTACAGAGGGCAAAACAGTATTTTTTAATATGGAGAACTGTATGGCAAGCTATTTTAGTACCTTAGGATCATTAACATTTTTGAATGTCTGAGAAGCTCCTAACATTTATAAGACTTTACAACCAAGATCCATTCTCCCAAATGGAGAAAGAGCTCGTATTTTTCACATACACTTTAGATATTGATAATTTTCTCATTTTCTGATATGACAGGGCTTGGGGATTTTTTTCCCTGCTGAGACAAGATGACTGACAGAAGGAGATGAGAATTTCTCATAAAGAGAAGCAGTGCTTTTTTACACAGCCGAGGCTGGAAGAAAGCAATAATTGTCCTAATACGCAGGCATGGTTCTCCGGAATAGCTGATGATTTATTTTCAGAGACACTGCTGACAAAAATGCCAGGCCTGTCTCCCCAAGCCAAGATGTGAGGCGGGATCGGTTTGAACAAACTCTCACCCTCTGCCCGTGCTGCTGTTCGGTAGCAAAGGTGCCATGGCCAGTCTGGGGTGGGTGCAGTGCCAGCCTGGGACGCCCCATCCCCGATGGATGTGGATCCAACCCACTGTCTCAGAGGCGGACTTAGTGGATGCTGGGTTGCTTGGAGGCCCCAGGGAGCTTTTAATTTAGAATTTAGAGCTGCCACTGCTTTAGAAAAACAAACAAACCAACCCAGAAATGGAGAAGCTGCCTCCAGCTTGGGCCAGGGCAGAGCTTGGGAGCAACCCTGCTCGAGACCCAACTCTTACAGAACCTGAGCAGCTTTGCTTTCTGCATGGCTCCTCTATAACCTCTGACTTTTCTCAGAGCTTGGCCACCTTGCAGCAGTTGTAGCTGTTCCACCGGTCCACACAAGCCAAGATTTCCCCTCCTCTACCTGCTTTCCTCCCAACCTCCTTTTCCAGCTGTTCTTTGTCTCCTCTCGCTATCTGCATTTCATGTTCTTCTCTGCTGTTCCTAATAGCTTTCATCTATGCCAAGTCCCATCCTACTCATCTCTCATTAAACCCCAGACCTTTCACAGAGCTTTTCTGCATTGATCTCCCAGCCAGCTTTGGTCTCTTTGACATTTAGGTTCTCTTCATTTGTACTTTTCTTTCTGGATCTGGGAATAATTCTGCTTCTATTGATGTTACTGGATCCAGGCCCTTATATTTTATTAAACTCCTCGGGGTAAGGATTGCGGCTTTCAAGGGATAGATGCATATCTCCTGCTTTACAGATAGGATGGTGGGTATGACTGCACCAGCAACACCCAGGGTATCAAGAGGCTGATGTGCATCACAAACAGTAGGAATCTTATCCTGTGCTAGATACTGGCCCGAGAGAGACGTTACCCCTGGCAGATACCAGCTCCAGAGAGACATTTTCCATGGCAAGCCCTCCCCAGGAATAGATCCTGACTTCATCTCAAAGAGGAGCAGGAGCTCGTCGTACAGGCTTGTCCCACTCGCTGGAGGGTGACACAGCCAGAGAGAGTCAGGCAGGAGTGGCCTCTGCTGTACCCATGGTGTCTCTGCCTTCTCCTGCTCATTTTCTGATGGCATTTTATTTCCCATAGCCTCACACCAGTATCTCGATGCAAAGCTGCAGATCTGAGCAGCCCCTGCCGGCAGCCACTGCTCCCCAAGGAACGAGGGGTCCAGGAACATGCGGTCTAAGCAGATCTCTTATTTGGAAAACTAGATGGTATTGACTATTTATAAACCTGAGCTTAGAGCAAGGCAAGGCCATATGCCACCATGGGGGAGTGAAGGTGCTTCGTTAAGAGCAGAGCACTAGAGGTTTTCAGCCCCAAATTACAGGGCAGCAGTGAGCAAGCAGCTTTGCTTTTTCTTTTTCCCCTCCTACTGATTTAGTTTGGATGCATTTCAGAGGGCACTTTCTCCTGTTAGATGGTGATAAAACCCTGGGCTCAATAGCTGAGATCTGCTGTCTGGCATCAGAGCAATACAAATAACAATAAAAGAAACAAAATAGTGGTGAGTCAGGCTGGTTTCGACTTGGAAAAACATCAGTTATCCTTATTACTCACCAGCTCTGTCATCGTCTCTGGGGGACTCTGTCGGCCACCAGTGAGTCTGCAATCTTAAGAGAGGCTATATTTAGCTCAGGTCCTCCTAGAAACAGTTTTCCCTGGGGTTTCGGTGGGTCAGGGGTTGTGTACCCTTATCATTGGCACCGTGGGTGCCAGCAGCCTTTGTGCAGAGCAAGGAGTGTTCTGCAGCTGAGCCCAGTGGGACCACGGGGCTGTAGACCCAATGTGGCCACAGTGCAAGGGGGGGTGGACAATCCTTCAGGCCCGTGTCTTCATCAGGGTGGGAAAAGCAGGGGAAGGAGGCTGAAGGAGGACCAGCCCCATCCTCAGACACTGGCTGTGGTTGTCCGTAGGCTCCTGAGCGACACGCAAGCCACAGCTTTGTCGTGCCCCACAGACCATCCTCGCAACAGCACAACACATCCGAAACACGCACAAGGGGCCGAGTCCAGCTGGAATTTGATTCTTGCTATCGAAATTTGTATTTATTAATTTCTAGCCCGTTTACTTTCTTTTGGCACCGTTTTTCTCTGCAAGGGAAAAATTTAGCTTGAATCATAGCGTGTTATTTCCACTTGTCAAGATAAAGGTTAATGAAATACCAGTAACTGCATCACAAATCTAGCTCTGTATCTATCAGAGATTTTATATGGCATGCTATCCTGCGCAGCCTATGCCTAAAAAAAGGTTGTGATTAAAAAAAAACACCAAACAACAAAACTGTCAGAGGTCAAGAAATTCAGTTAGAGCAACTGAGCCTTTGCCCTTCGCTCCTCACCTCTCAGATGAGGAAAAAGCCCTCCTGCAACTGGCACAAACAAGCGTGGGTCGAGATTTAATCCAGCACACGAGATTGTGCAGGACTGTGGTATTTAAGCAGCGTTTTCCTTTGGAAATATTACCTGCAGGCGGATAACAGCTACTTAGATATTTGTACACTATGCAAATAATATATACATTACATATCCAGAGAATATCTGGAGTTGGAAAGGACTCGAGTCCTATAAATATATATAGGATTTAGAAGCAACATTATGCTATATTTGACATATAGCTGTCTTCAAAGAGGTTTGCAGCAGAGGTGCAAAGAGAATTTGACATCCTTGCTGCAAAGGGTTTCACGTGCCCTGAACGGGAAAGGGGAATTGGCAGAGGGACGCGGGGCGAGCTGCTTCGTGCCCTGGGACTCGGGAATCGAGATGAATTATACAGTGACAGACTCTCCTTCAAGATCCACGGGCACAAGATCAGGCCCTAAATGAAATATGTAGAGGCATAGAAAGATGCACCCGCTCAGCAGCAGTTCGAGCACGTGAGCTTTCAGGAAGGAAGGGAGGAGCTGCTTTGTTTTCTTCCTTGGGAAGGCTGGCGGCGGATGGGATGAGTGTCAGAAACTGCCGTTTGGGATGAGTCAGAAGATTGGCATGGGGTGGTTTGCATTAATACCGGCTTGGATGCACGCCAAAGAGGATTTCCAAAATTCGCAGCCAGTTATTTCTTGTCATAGGGTTAAAAAAAAAATAAAAAAATCCTATAGCCTGTTCTTCCACTCCAAGGCATGCAATCAAAAGCCTGGGGAGATTACTCTGAGAAGGTTTGTTTGTTCTGTAAATATGTTTTTATAATCTTGAATACAGATGACTAAGTTTAAAAAAAAACCAACCAAACACCAAAACCAAAAACCAACAAACAACCAGCAACCCAAAAACTTCCAACAGAGCAAAGCCTCTCACAGAGAATCTTTTCCCTCATCCGAGGTGGATAAAAAAACATTGTCGTGAAATCCCAGTGCAGGTTTTAGTCTGGGTTGAATCAAAATGCTTTGGAGTTTTTGGAATTGAGATCTGAAGTTCATCCTTTCAGCCCATATGCTCCGTATAAAAGCAAGATAAAGAAAGGGAGTACTTTTTCTTCCTTTTCATATGCAAGGATTTAGATGAAATACTTACTTTCCAATTTGCTGTTTCAGTAGAAATTCACTAGAGATCCTGTTGAACATAAAATACCCTCTGAAACCTGAGGAGCTCCCGAAATGATGGATGAATCAAGAGCCAAAAAAATACATACAAAGCATCTGAAGAAAGAGATCCTTAATGACTCTGTGAAGCCTGTTGATTTGTTGCCATCTACTTAACTTAAAGCTTGTGTTGTCATACATCTAACTTTAAAATTTAATGACGCATTTGGAGAAAGGAAATCTTTGTTAAAAAAAATAATATCAGTCCTTTCCCTTCAGCTGAAGTGTGAGCAATAACACACTTCATTGGATATTCGCAGCAAGTCCCTCCTTCAGACAGTAGCACCAGATGAGATCCAATATTCCTAATATTTGCAGACTACAACGCAAGAAGGAAAATGTTTGAGATTTTACACATTCCTGAAGAACAGTAAAAAACCTGGTGCAAGCTCATGACCCCAGGTTATCTGCTAGACCACTTTCATTTACAAGTATTTTAATGTTGAAATTAAATACTATTTTTATTTTTAAAAAATGCAAACACTTTTGCCCACTAGATGGCTGTAATTGTTATGGCCATGCTTAATTTTTGGTAGCAAATACCCATCTTTAATGAAGTCCATTCTTCCTTTCTGTTATTCTATATTATACCTTCTTGATCTCCAGCATGACATTGAAGTGATGGGCTCCTTGCTTTGCAAATTTCAGCCGTTTATAGAAAATTTAGGTGTTCAGAACGGCTACTGCAATGGGTTGGTACCATGTCTGAGGAAGAGAAATGCACCACCATTTTGAAGGGTAGAGTGGGAATTATTTTCTCATTACTGAAAGAAATATTTTGTTTTCTGGTGGTACAAAGACTGATGGAAGATGAAGGGCCTTTTGGAAAGGCTTTTCCAATAGCATGCCATTTAATGCAAGGAGCTTGTGATTACTGTCATATCACAACACTGTTTCAAACCTGATGGCCAGGAGTCCAGAAGGCAGGATTGATTCAGTAGAGGAGCTTGATGTGAAAAAACAGCAGGATCTGCTGGAAGGGAGGCTCAGACACATTCTCTATGGCAGAGGATACCGTTGCCCTGCTGTTTGCAGAGGCTCTGCTCCAGGAGGAGGAGGAGCAGGTCTGTGCTCTGGAGTTGCACAGCGTGTGCTGGCTGCGCTTCCCCGTTCCTGCAGTTTTCCAGAAGCTCCACCTAAAGGGAATGACCACGTAGGCTCAGGTGCAGAGAAAGACTTCTCTGATTCAGCTGGTGAGCGGGATACTAATGCTTTGTCCGAACGGAGCCGCCTGAATGAAAACATCTGTAAGGGGTTTGACAGCTCTTGAGTACAAGATACATGGAAATGGGAACTGGCTCTCTTCTCACTTTTTAAGTTAAATGCCAGTTTTTAAGCAGTATGCAGACAATTTCATAGCATCTCTCCACTGAGCATGAGCCTGTAGGGATTCACCGAGGCATTGCCATAGCCCCTCCGCGTGGTGCCTGGTTCTGCTGGCGGCTTTGCAGCCCCTGCCCCCTTCAGCTTCCCAATAAATCGTCCCTTAATGGGAATTATTTGTTATTTGATGAGTTTGACTTCCCAGTTGAGTAGTGTACCAAAAGGGGTGCTCAGGGTCCATCAAGCTTCATAAGACTTGAGGGCAACTTCTCAGTTAAGTGTCTGCCAAGAGGGTTTGCTTCAGCAGCTTGGATGAAGCATTTACCTTCGTTAAAAGCACCACACCAGTAACGAGCACACCCCCAGCACCGCAGCTCTGCAGGTAATCCGGGAGAGCAAACACCTCTGGCAAAGCAGATGCTGTAATAAGGTTTGGTTTAGAAGAAACCCAGGGCCACTGTAGCACCAGTTTAATATCGGTCAAGTAGATAATTTCACTTATTGCTCGCTCTTGCTGAAATACCACGTCAAAGTGCTTGGAGGCTACGATTCAGTCAAACCAGCAGGTCCCCCTGCTTTAACTGTATTTCTGCCTAATTCAGTATAATTAAGGACTCTGGGGTTTTTGTGTGCATACAAGTAGGTCTTGTGCACCATGGGTAGCTGAGCCAGATGCTGGGGACACCAAGCCCCTGGCCCCCCCAGATCACAGTGCCAGATGTGCCCCTAGCCCAACATCTGTCACAGCTGCCCCATCGGGATGGGGGCGTGGGGCAGGTTTGTATCCTGCCCTCCCCGGCGCATGCAAATCAAGTGGCATGGATTTAAATACCTGGGCATTTAAACCAAGTTCACAGCTGTGCTAGCTGAACGCCTTACAAAGTAATGTTAATCAAGAAATAATAATGATTCAACCTCAGTTGTAACCAGGGACAAAGTGCTCAAGTAAAATGTCTCTCATTCTAAGCTGGTCCTTATTTCTAGGGCTTCTACATCTGCAAAACTGAAAAAAAAAAAAAAAAGAAAAAAAAAAAAGTACCTTTTATTCTGTAGCAAAACACTCCGAGACTAATGGATGAAAAGATCTAGGTACTGCTCAGGACGATGGATATCTTTTTTACCCTCTCTTCCTAGTCCCTTGGAAATAATTCCTGCCATCATCCTTTGAAACAATCTGAATAAGTCCTTAAGGCACTTCTTTGAGATCCCCTGACCCGCTGACTTTTCTGTCTTTCTGAGCTTACAGCGGATCTTGCTGAACAGGTTTAACCAAAATAATCTCCATGCAAACACTCTGCAAATCGATCAATGCCATATCCTGTATCAAACACCCGACCAGAAGCCCACTGAATAAGTAGATGACTTTGCTACAGAATTCTGAACCAGAACTTCACGTAGCATCGTAACCATGTAGATCTGAAATAATTTGAACTTTCAGCATAGAGGTTTTGGTGTTGTAATAACAGCAATATAAATAACACATTTTCTGAGTGTTGGAAAGGACGAGTGCTTAAGGGCAGCGTCCTCACAAGAGGAGTTTGCCTTTGGTGCCTGATTTAAGACTGTCTGGAGCAGACCACAAACAGGGCAGGGCGCCTGAGGCTCTCATTAAACAGCGATGGAGCTGTGGATCCTCTGTGTTTTCTGGTGATTTTAATCTGTGTGCACAAAGAACCCCAGAAGTACGCAAAACTGCAAGATGCTTTGAAATAACAGAAGCTGGCTTGCAGAGGGGACGGGGCTGGTTGAAGGCCACAGCACCCGCTCAAGCAGGGAGCAAAGCTCCCTGTGAGCTCTCGGAGAGAGCACACCCTCCCTCCAGCTCGCCTTCACACAGCAAACCACATACCACAGGGATGTGCCGGGTAAATAACGAGGCACCTCTGCAATATCAGCACCCCAGAGAAAGAGAAGCAGGGCTGTGAGAGGTGCTCCTCGCCTCATCTAACTTGCCGTGGGAAGAAAATCAGATATCCAAGCACAAGACCCTAAGTGAGATGCATCAGGCTGCAGTGAGTTGTCTGAATGAGGTATAGACATCCAGCTTGGAATCAAAGAGCTGGAGGATACCATGAAGGCTGAGAGCAACCAGGTTGGGTCAGATGGCTGCTGGCTTTTTCCTCCAAAGGCACGTTATAGCTCCCAGGTCCAGAGCCTGGAAATCATGGAAGCCCTGCAGCTGATGGGAAGGCTCCGGCCGGGTCCCCGGGCGTTGGATGGGGCCTTGGGGTGGGTCCCATGCTTTCTGAGCAGGGATGCCTGCCACTTTCATTAATGTTATCTGGGGATTGCTCTGAAACAAAGCGTTTCGTGCGCTTGAACAAAAACACCAGGGAGAGCTCGGCGGAGAATTCTTTTGCACGCTCCCTTTTTGTTTTGTATGATTTCCAACATTTCTGGCAAAAACATTTCCTCTGACTGTTTTCCTTCTAGAAACAGCCTCTTCCAGACGGGGCTGCTCTGCCACTATTTAGCTGGGTAGACACGAGGCTATTTAAAACACAGAGCTGGAACATTAGCAAAACACTTGTCTCATTCCAAGACAAGCAGGGGAGGGAGGGTGCGCAGCGCAGGGTGCAACCTTGCCCGTCCCTGGGAGGTTTATGCCTGCGTCATGCCAATTTGTGCTGAATTTAAGGCTTCTGGGGATGGAGTCTGTGACAAAATCTGACAAGATTTTTTAGAAGCCGCTGGTTCACAGCCTTGAGTAGTTATGCTTTTTGGCTGCCAGCTCTCGCGCACTCTGTGGTCAGCAGTTTAATTATTTACCAGGCTATATACAGTACCGCTCAAGAAGCAACAATCAAACCCAACATTTTTGATAATGTGAGGGTAATTGGGTTATTTTCTTTCTTTTTTTTTTTCTCCCACCGGCTCAAACCCCCCGTTCTGCTGGGAGATGCAGAGTCATAGCTCTGCTGGGTTGGCTTCCCGCCACCTCGCTGCTCCTTTAAAACCCCATACCTCCCATTGAAGGAACTCGGTGTCCTGTTCGCCAGGAGGACGTCAATGTTTCTATGGAAACTCTTCCCAAAGATTCTCGCTCCGCGCTGCCGCCGCTGCGTATTGTATGACCGGCTTTGTACACTGCAATTCATTATCGAGGCTGTGACGAAAAGGGAGCAGCTTTCTGCCCAAAGGGAAAAAGCATTCAAAAAAAAAAAAAGAAAAGCATCAAAAATAACCCCACCTTAATATTAATAAAATAAGCCACTAAAACCAAAGGTGCTAAAGCTGTTTGGTACTTCAGTTATGAATGGAATCTGCTCGCCTGTGCTTCTTGCAATGAAAAATACCCTTTCCCGAGTAATTAGCTCGGCTGAAGAACCTTATAAATTCTACGTGAGGTCCTTTTTCTTCCAAGTAGCTGGGGGAAAATTTTCCACCTCTCGCCATTACAATCACGATGATGAATGAGTGTCACGTAGATAACAAATGGGCCTGAACAGGAACCCTGTGCATGAACTGCTGTGAGCACGGGGAGGCTCAAACCCAGGCTCAGATTTCGCATTTGAATTAACGTCTGCAAAGGGGACGCAGAATTAATAGGCTGAAGGAAGATTCACATTAATTTCCCATTTTCTTCAATAACAGGAAATTGCTGGGACCAGTGGAGAACGTGTTGATGGTGTTTACATACACCTCCCTGACTAATTATGTCTGAAGGTGGCCAGATTCACTAACCCTCCTGCAAACGAGCACCAGGTGTTACACACTAGGAAGGCAAAAGATCTGGGGTTTGTTCCCACTTCTGTCCTAGATTTCCTGTTATTTTATATTCAGAGGTAACTGTTGACTTTGAAAATCTGCAGTTACCAGGTGCTGGTCTGAAGGATCTTGGGAGCTGATTTTGAGCAGGGCTGGGGAACCTTGATTCCTGCTGGAAGCAGCGGCGGGCTCTCGGTGTCTCAGAACCCACATTGCTGGTGTCCCAAAGTAGGGACCCTGAAACTGAGGTATGCAATTGGTGTCAGCTGCAGAAGGGCCATCCCTTAACCCAGCAGAAGTTTGAGATCTCTTGAAGAAAAACATTATGTTCATCTACTATGCTGGGAAACGGCACTGAGTAAAAACCTGGGTGAAGACAAGGACGAGAGGAGACAAGTACTTTATTTTTAAACCTTATGAATTTCTGAGTAGTTCTGCTTTGTTGCTTTGCTAGGGAGGGAGGCAGGGTTGGGAAAATGGGAATTTCAAACTCTACTAGCTCCCTGATACTGTGCTAAAGGCTTGTATTACCTTTAATTGATGTTTCTGAGTGCATCCTCATTGATTTACTCCAGCCGCGCTCTTTATGCAGGGAACATTCTATTCTCAGAGCGTAATCTAGACCCATGCAAACAATATAGATGTTTCCTGATAACATAATTTAGAAAGAGGAGATGTAATTACTGCCTATGCTGAATACACAGCACCTCTGTGCTTGCCAGTGCACTGCAAACCCATGACCCCTTTCGGAATCTGGACAGGGAGAGACTCCCAAATCCTTCAATGTGGTTCTCATTTTGCTGAAAGCCTTTTCCATCTTATCGAGTATGCTGGTCCTCGTGCCTTTGATTTTTAGCTGCCTAGCCATAGCTCATGCTGAAATTATTTAGAAGGATCTCAAAGTCTTTTGCAGATGAATCTCAGGGATCATTCCAGCGGAAACGTGTCCGTTCGTGGAAAAGGGGACGCCAGCAACATGGACATCTGCTGTGGAGGAATGGAGAGGGGACCAGGCAAGCTCTCCCTGGGGTAGCTTCTTCTTTGAAGAAGTGCAATGAGACAGGTTCTTGTTTTTAGTGATTTCTCTTAAATACTTGAAGAGGAGGCTGGAACCCACCTGACCTGCTCTAAGAAAAAATTCTGCTTGCCTATATGTAGTCCAGTTGCTGTGATTTGAGTAGTTGGAGCACTTCAGTCTTATAAATCATCCCATAAGCACTACCTTTCATTGTCTTCCGGCTGATGGGAAGATATACAAGGTGAGACATTACAATCTGAATTTTCATCTCTAGAGTAAAATCTGTCTCGGTTCACTACTGGCTTGAAAGCATTGCCCCGTAGTGGGGTTTCATGTGAAATAAGCACACGTCCCTCCACTGCATAGTCAATTGAGATCCATATCACAGAAAAATCACCACTGTAATTGCTCCCTGTATCAGCTGCCTCAGGAAAAAATAAAATAATAAATTAAAAAAAAGTAAATCGATGACTGAATTGGCCCTGGAGACTCAATAATTCTCCTCTCGTTTAGTGAGTGGTCCCTCCTGAACACTTTTCCACATTGCAAAGCCACCACATAATGGAACAATTCAGCTCAACTGACAGCCTGGGCTAAAATAGCCCTGGCGCTGCCCAGGAGATAGGAGAGGTGTTGTAGGTTAGTGCCGAGGTGCTTGGCAGGATTGGCAGTGGGAACCATGCCCGCACTGAAAGAGTGTTTCAAATGACTTCAGCAAGGCCAGAATTAGCTAGTAAGCCTGATGCAATGAATCAGTGCGGAGCCCTTTTGTATTTTGAGTTCCTGCTCATCAGGTATCGGCTTCTCCCCACATTCTGCAGCAGCAGTGGCAGCATTCCCGGTGGCACCAGTATTTAACAAACAGGTACACATTGGGTCTGGGACACTCTGTCAGAGGAGAAGCCCCAACTCCACAATCTATTTCCTTGCAGTGATCTGATGGACAAATTAATTCGCCCTATGACCCTGGGTAAAGCTCAGCTACACATAAAAAGCATTTCCTTTTTAAAACTCTTTAAACATTGTCCTAAGTAGGTCTTAAGAAGCAAAGGTGCATATTGCAATTATCCATCAGTATCTGGGTTGGACATGGGGGGAGCAAAAAGTGTTCAACAACCATTGGGATTAGGAGAGACCAAGGAGAAACTAACAGCAACCAAATACATTGTGAGCCAGCAGAAAATACAAGAAAAGAGGGATGGGTTTACACAAATGAGGGTAAGTGCTACTGGCAGCGTTAATCTTTTAGTCTCCATGCGGCTACATATCTTCCCAAATCTGGTAGGACCAGAAAACCCAGAGGGTTTGGTTTAAAACCAGTCCAGGTAAATTCTGCAGAATTAGCATGAGTATCAGCATGAGTGGGACTAAAGAAAACAAAACAAAACAAAAAGCCATTTTCTAATAAGGCAGAGGAGCAGATAAATCAATGACAGAAAGGAACTGAAGGTGAAACTTGAGGGAAAAAATATAAATACATTTATTTTTAAACTTTTTAATTCAAAGTCACAGGAAAACCATTCACTCTGCATGGTTCCTGGGGTTTCTTTAAAGAGGGAAAGAAGATTAAAATACTAATCTCCGCCGATTTCCCTGTGTAGCAGCAAAAATGAGTGTGGCTAGAAAGACTGACCTATGAGAAAAGATTAAGAAGAGCTAAATTTGTATAGCTTGGCTAAGCAACAACAGCAAACGAGGGACACCATGCCAGGGTGCAAAACCATAGAAAATGGAGTATTATTTGGAAAGACATCTGAGTTAGAGGATGAAAATTAAAAGAAAGGTCAGACAGAACACTAGAAAAATATCCTCTAAGGCTCTAGTGTGTATCTTAAGCAATGAAAGCAAAGGTACTCTGAAAATATAAGCACAGGGCTGAACTAAATGGTGGTGCGAGGATTGTTGGATGTGACCGGTGACTTTAGGTACTTCTATTCTTGACTTTCCAAAGCAAATCACCTTTAGAGAAGTGACAGCTCAGCTTGTACTATAAATCATTTATTCTCAAGCTAGGCACCCAGCAGCCACTGATCCTTTCTTAAAATCTTGAGCAAAAAATAAGCCACAAGGAACAATCCTGTGCTCTGAGGGAATGGACAAGCTTATCTAATACATCTTTGTCATCTCTGGTTTCCATGACAGTTGCATAATCAGACATTTATGTAAGAAGAGGTTTCCTCCTTAAATAGCAGCCTATGATCTCATGTGCACCTACGGTATAGCCCATTTGAATGGAAATGGCGTGCCAGTCATGTGTAAAACTAATTTTTTAATGCTTCTGTCTTATTTTTGTTTATTTGCTGTGGCAAACCAGCCCGGAGAGTACCGCTCACACATGACTAACTTCTTCTTGTGGTCTTCTTGTGGTCCAAAAATAACACCGTTCCCAGGTTTGATGAATGGCTGGGTTCCACGCTTGCTCAGCAATTCATTAGGGAAAGCCACTACCTATTCCCAAATCCTGAACCCAGTGCAGCACCTAAACCAGCAGCCTTCAAGCAGCTCTAATCTGCAAAGTTTACTGGTTGCCTTCAGGCACTGTTCCAGGTTTGCCATGGGGTTGGGATTTCCTCATCATATCCCTTCCACAAGGACCAGAATGAGGACTATGATGGGAAAGCTCCAAGGACTCGTCTTGGCCAAACTGGGATTCCTCAGGGCGGGAGGAAAACAGCCAGGGCAGCTCTGCTCCCGCAACAGAGCCTTCCTCAAGGCTCCTCTGGGTTTGTGCCCGTGCAGAGTATCATAAAGTGATGCCAAAAATACAGATGTCTTCCCATGCATGATATTAATTGAAATGAAAAAGGGCAGAACTGGTCTGTGAAATCTCAGTCCTGCTCCCACCTAAGCTCACATAATAAGAGTGAAATGCAGGCAAAAGTAACTGTAGTTAAATCTGCTTTCAAACAAAATATAAAATTAAAAAATAAATCTGCTACCTGGAAGAATTGGGTTTTATCTAAAGACTGCAGACATCAGCAGTCTAGGGAGTTGATCCCAGTAGGCAAATATTCTTTACATGGTTATTCTGGGGTATCAGAGACTCTTCAAAACCTGTTCAGAAGCTGTGTCTAGTTAGTTGATCCTGAAATGTAACTGCTCCTATTTAAACCATCCTCTTAGCACTTTTTTGCATCACTCTGCAGCATCCGCTGTATGCAAAAATATCCCCTGAGAAGAGGCAAACAGGCAAGAACAGAAATCTAATCCGTTCTGCCAGCCTTTCCAGCCTCAAATCTGTGGGGCTCTTGCCAGCCTCTAGATGTTGCAGTGCCTTCTTTCAGACCCTACTATTAGAATAACACAAAGTACATTATGGACTATTGTTCCCAGTGTCAAACAATCAGCAAAAATATCTCCACTCGCTCCTCGGCCTAATCTCCCTTCTACCACTGCAGCCGATTTAGTAACAAAGATAGAGAAAAATAGGGTGGATTGGGGTTTGCAAGCAATTGTCAACCAGATTTTGTAAACCCAGCAGTATCTCGAAGCAGGCTCCAATTTTCCCTGAACCCCCTGCAGCTCCTATTAGCCTTGATAACTGGTTCTAATTTTGGCCAGGACATTTGCCCAGATTTTTGAAGGGGGGTGGGGTCATTTGCTTGTGCAAAGTGACTCCTACCTCCGTGCAGCAAACACAGGCTGTGTAATGGCTTAATTACACCGAGCATTACCGCTCCGTATAGCCGGGCTCTGACGCACGTTACGTAACTGGATTGTTAATGCTTTTTATATGTTGGCGGAACTGAAATTAAAAGAGGAAATTATTCTCCTGATGCTCAACTCTAATCCCCATCTGTCTGTGTTTTTACTTTTCTGCACTTGCAAAGCTCCCTGATCAAAAGGTCTTGAATAGATTCCAGATTTCCAATTTAGTTTGCTTATGCAACCCAAAATATTATGGCAGTCTTTCCTGGGGGCGATTAAGCATATATTTTCAGTTCCTCCAATTCTCTCTGTTCCAAGAGCGCTAAAAATGGCATAAAGCTTTAGCTCATTCCATACTCATCACAAACAACTTCTTTTTTTTTTTAAAAGCCTTTTTTAAAAGGATAGGAATAGCCAAGAGCTTTGCAGAGAAGGAATATATTCTGAATAAAATGTGATTTGTTAAATGTCCCCCATCCTTTCGCAAAACAAAGCAGGGAGTCTATGCTGATAGGGCTGTGCAGCCAAGGCAAACAAGAGGGGACTAGACAGACAAGGCAGGAGCTACATCAGCAACCAGGGCAGGTTCCTGCATCCAAAACACTTGAGAGCTTTTTGGATCTAGACTTCTGCTTTGTCCCACCCTCAGGGTGAGCTTTGGCTGGACAGCTGGGAATAGATCTGATCTTTCTTGTGGTACCTGGATCACCTCTATCTGAAAATTGACACCGATTTATTTTAATTTTTTTTTGGTCCATTTACTCTTCTTTCCGAGTCCCCAGCCCTTTGCCTGGCGCTAGAACTACATGATCAGCAGCTCGTTTTCTTTTAGGCAGTGAGGAGACTTCTCATGCTGGAAAATGTAGCATTTTGCCCAAAGTGCCAATGAATAAACCCAAAGGAGGAGGAGTAATGGTTGCATCTCATCATCCCTTTGGTTTCCAAGCGCAGGAATGGGGACCAGCACCCACGATGCTCACCCACACCACAAGAGGTCTTGATATTGCAGCACGGGAGCAGACGGCAGGGAAGATGCCTGGTGCCATTAGTGTTGGGTGCACTACTATTAAAGGGATTTTTATTTTTTTATGTTACATAAAGTCTTTAATTGCCCATGGCTGATGAGTGCCTGCTTGCATGGATGATGGTGCCTGATGCAGCACATAACAGCCACGGGATGGTGTCACCTCTTCTGGCCACTGGTACTGTGCTCATGGCAGCTGATGAATGACTGTGTCAGGATCCAGCTCTGGATCGAAAATTTGACTGGCATTTTCTCCAAATTTGGATTATGGAAGCTGTGATTTAAGGCTGATGCTGAATCCCAGAAAATACCGATTTCTGGCTCAGCCAGGACTTGGAGCCTTTCTGCTTTCCAGGATAATTTGATTTGAGAGTCCAAGCTCTGCCAATCTCCCAGGTTTCAGAGAAACTCAGCACAGGAGATGCCCAGAACCAAATAGGTGACCTCGGGGAAAGCCCAGCTGATCCCAACCTGCCAGGTTTTGCCGGACTCAGTGTCAGACCAGCTCTGCTGACTATTTTGATGAACCTCCAATCTCTACCCAGAACATCTCCAGCCTGAGCTTTCCCTCCAGCGAGGCCCAGTCTTAAATACACCAACACGCTTGAAGCTGTACATCAGAAACCGAGTAGTAGAAACCACCACAGACACATCCAGTGAAAGGAGAAGGACTCAGCAGAGAGGCTGTGATCGAATCCCAGGTGCCATTTATTATCTGTATTTCAGCAACACCCACAGGCTTCAGGCCGGAGCCTGCGCTTTGCATGTACGACAACATCCAAACACAGAGCAAGAGGACAGCCAGCACAACCACAAAGCTTCACTCAAGAAACATCCCTCCCTTCCCTGCCCTGGCACCAGTCCCTCCAGCCCCAAACTGGGGAGGACGGAGTGGGACAGCCTGCGCCACCAGGGAGGAGCTGCTCATGCTTTTAGCAGCAATAGGAATTTTTTCCTAATGTTTTTAGCAGTGTGGCAGAGCCACTGGCACTAGAAAGGCAGGAGGGTACGTCTGCCAGAGCTGCTCAGGTTCCAGGTTTGGGGAGTATTTAAGCACATGCCGAAAATCCCTTATGTCTGGTTAAAGTGAAGCACGTGTTTAAATGCTTTGCTGAGCAGAGGTGGACTTAAGGACATACCTAGCTTTAGGCATGTGCTTAACTACTTTGTAAAATTAAACTGAAGATAATCAAGTGCTTTTGCTGAATCAGGCCCGAGCGCTCCTCAAACCCCCATCCTCTTAAGCAAGGCTTCTTTCAGCATTTAATTGGAAAACATGCTCCGAAAATACAGTTTAAAAAAAAAGTTAAAGAGCCAGGAGCCTTTAGAGAATGGAAATAAATAACTAAAAAAAAAAATATCTGAGGAAATCATTAAGCTGCATAAGCCAGCAGTGGGCTTTAAAAAGAAACTTTGACTTGTGCTAGTTCAGCATTTGCATGTAGATGAAAGATGCTTCAGCTCCAGGGACCTGATTTGCAATGGATATTCCGCCCCCCTCCCCCCAGTGCAATCTACAAATGCTGCTGCTGGGTCGGGCAGGTTCAGCCTCACACATTTGCCCTTTGGTCCGGCCCAAAAGCAGGCAATTTTGCAAACAGGGGTGGAAGGAAACCTGCAGTAACCGCTGTGCCCTGGGGCAGCCTGTGCGGGAGAGGTCCCCTATCAAATGTTGCTGCTCTCAGCACTGAGCACCCTTCGTATAAATAACCCCCAATTCCCTTTCTTCCTGACCTTCATTTCCCAGCTCCCTGCAAATCCATATTCACACCTCTGTCCCAGACAAGTGTCCCTGTGAGTTTTGGTGATGACCTCCCAGTAAGGACCAGCCCCCCGCCTCCAGCCCAAGCAGCCATGTGGCAGCAAGAAGGATCATCCCCAGACGAGCTCAGCTCAATCAGACTCAGCTCCCAAGCTGTTGGGGTGGTTTGCAGGGAGATGGGATGTACAGGGGGGTTTAACCAACATGGAAAAGGTTTGATAGATGCTGTTCACATGTTCTCAGATGTCTTATTACAAAACAGTAAAGCTTCGATAGAGTTTACGTGAACTGGAGCTGTGCTTTGCAGACCTTTACTTTTTCTTTAATGGGTCTTTTGAAAGGCTAAACTCACTGCAAATAAAATTATTGATGTGCACACAGCGCACAGATCGTGCCCTCTCCCCCTCCCCAGACTTTCATCAAGAGGAGATTTCCTGGTTAGACTTAGGCTTTCAAATCTCAGGCCAGGCTGGCAGCATTTCAAGTCAACATGGGCTGATTTGGAGCTCGGATGCAAAAACTCAGTGACCCGAAACAGAAAGAAACGTGGCTGTTCCCGCATCAGTCTACCCAAAAATACATTGCTGGCCCAGCCGCTCAGAGCGAGCTCACCATGAGAGTGCCCGAGGCTCCCAGGGGAAAAGGGCATCCCAAAAATCAACCCTCTGGCCAAACATCTGCCTCAGCATGCACATGGCCCGATTATCATTTATGCTCCGTGCAGCGTTCCTCAACAGCCCAGGAGGAAAATGTTATTGCTTTACGAGACTTGCATTTCCTATTAACTGTAATTGACCAAATAAATCTCAAGTGCTAGCACAGTTGATACATTTGGAGTTTTCCCCGCCTCCCCATCGTAAAGTGTCTACCGTGAGAGTTTTCCTCAAAACTTGATTTCAAAATCTTATCTGAACAATGATTATTAATAAATTATAATTCCTTTCTGAGAAATTTGTTGGAAATATTTAAAGGCTTTAAAACAAACAGCAACAACAAAAAATCAGTGCTACCATTGGTACCGCTAAACTGCACAGTGCATTTCTATCTGCTAAAATAACAAAAATCTAATTTTTTTTTTCCTCCCAGATGCTTGGAGAAATGCAAACTTTAAGATTTGCTTGATGTCAGTGTTTCCCATCATTGGCTTTAAAATTCCCAGCTCCCACAAACATTCCTGGCAGCACATGGTTTTGCAGAAGGAAGTGAAATGGAGTCCTGAATTGCCACTTCCTTAAATACTCCCAAGATTTGTAATTATTACTTCCTTGCAGACCAGGGCAGCTCTAGGAGTAGCAGATCAGAACACTCGATTGCATTTCACATTTGCCACTGCAGGAAAACCCTGTTTTGAAGCTGCAGTGGTATCTCATGGAAAAGCTTTTGGGATACGACACCCATCCATCGTTCAGTGACCCCTTCCATACAGAACACGGGATTCGACAGCAGGCAAACCACCAGCCACTGTCCCTTCAGCATCCAAACCCAATACAAAAAGTGCCACGTAATGAACTTTTGAGTACATGGAAAAGCGAAATATCCCAAAACTGGCTTGAAAAGTTCATGGACTTCTGGGCTTATGCCTTCAGACCCTGGCTAAGGCATAACTCATGTTGCATGGTGCTGATCCAAGGGCAGGGAACAGCTGCAGCTGGGCTGGGAGGGTACCCGTGTGCCGTTCACCAGGGCAGAAGTTAAAACCCTCACCCTGAAGACAGGAGTAAGAGCAGATGGCAGCATTTTCTCCCTGCCAGCAGGCCTTGAAGGCTTAAAAGCTTTGTTTTGGTTTTAAAATGCTTCTTTCAGCACTGTCAATGCCCAGGGACATTTTAATATTTTTTAAAGTATTTTTAGATATATATATATAACTTCATGTATTTATTATATGTATTTAAGTATACATAACTTTCAAAAGTTGACAGAAGGGCAGAAATTCTCTTCCCTCATTTGAATCCCTCATTCAAGCAATCATTCCACATTGAAAGAGTAGTATACACATTTGTTTTGTTTTTAATTGAATGCTCTAAGCACACTCTACTTTTCAGATGAAGTTTCTTCACAGCCAGGGCTTTTAGAGCTGTGCCTGTTTAAGAAACCAAAGTGTTCGGAGTGAGTGGGTTACTTGGTGTTTATTTGGACAAGTAAGTTTCAAAAACAGGTATTTTGCAACCCTTCCTCTCCGCCAGTTTGACACTAAAGCTGTGCTGTGTTTGGGCTGTGCCTGCTTCTGGCCAGAAACATCAGCTGGATCTGGGCAAGCTCCAGTTGTGTTTAAAGCACAAAGTCTTCTTCACGGGGCTCTTAATTTCTCTAAAATTGACATCCTTCAGCCTCGGTACCACTGAGCTGCTGCTGGTTAATGAACAGCCACCGGGGTCTGAACAGGCCAGTGTTGAGCTCTGCAGCTTCAAAGTCATTTTAAATAGTGAGCCTGCTTGTGCTGTTTGGGATCTCGGAGGGAATCCCAGCTCATCCCCAAAATATTTCTATCACTTGCTCATATCCTGACCACCCTGTGAACCCGGGAGGTCTGGCAGGTCCAGCCGGGTTTTAGTGCCAGCGCCAAAGCAGAGGTCAGCATAGTGATACCTGCCTGGAGATCAGGTATCAGACAGGGTTATTGAGGAAAATATTTTCACTCTTTTTCCCCCCCCTCCAGATAAATAGTGAAGGACCTACTAAAGTGGAAGCTGCTACCATGCTCACTGGCTCAACTGTTACGTTTTTAAACCAGCACCAAAATATTTAGAAAAACCCACAAACACCCCCACTATTCAGTATAAATCGTACTTTGGTGGGGATTTTTCATTCTTATTAAAAGCTGAAAAATATTGATGCCCCATGTCAGACTGTGACTGCTGGAAATACTGCATGAAACTATTTCAGGTAACGTTAAAATGCTTCCAAAAAGCAATATATAGGATACTGAAGCAAGCTATGAAACTTACTGTCAAAGAACTTCCCTCATCTTTCCTTGTGACCCCAGCACCACCACTTTTACCCTGCCCCAGACCAGCAGCAAGGAGGAGCCCACCAGCCGCTGCGGTGCGGTTTCCTGGGAGGGGTAACCACATCGCACCCCCCAGGGACCTGCCTTGGAAACACTATATTTGACACATACCCTTTGGCTAAATATAGTTGTGTAAAGACAGTTTATTCTCCTGCAAAAGCAAGCGAAGCTGCAGCTGCTACCAGGGACTTCTCACAAACTCCAGCTCTGGATCAGCCCTTCGTACCCTGTCTGATGGGAGCAGCATTTCAGTGCTCAGGTAAAATCTATTGTTTCCCACAGGAAAAGCACTGGTCCCTTTAGGAGACCCTGATCCGCTTTGTAAACACCTTTTCTATCACTAGAAACCATCACAGCTGGACAGACAATATTTATCATCGCCAGTTAGAATACAGACCCTCTCACGTAGAGGTGGTTGAAAAAAAATAATCCACATTGCCCTTTACTGCTGCAGAATAAATGTTGCTATAAGCATCTCTCTCTCTCTTTTTTTTTTTACCTATCCCAATTGCCATTCACACACTAACGTTCACAAGAATAGCTAAAGTGGAAGAACAACAATCTTTTTTCTTCCCTTTCTTCTGGAATTAATTTCCAATGGATTGGGGTTTTAAATTGCTTGGTAGCAATATCTAAGAGAAGCATGACTTCAGGATGGTCTGGGTGTAATCTAACAGTATTGTAAATCTATCAAAACCAACATAAACTGCTATTTGTATTTTTATGTGCTCACCAGGGAAAAAAATTATATATTTTTTTATATTTTTTTAAGATAAACTGAACCATTCTTTTTGAACTTTTCTTTGTTTGAATTAAATACTCTGGAAGGCAGCAAGTTACTCACACTGCAAAACGCATCAGGTTTGCAAGTTTAGATTTTTTCATTTTTATTTTTTTAATGAGCAAGTGTTCCCTGTGATAACTTGGAGAATTATACTTTCTGAATGGTGGGAAAATAAACAATTATGTCACATCCCCTCAAAATAAACACACTAGTCAGGAAATTAAAAAAAAATAAAATTCTTTGCCTCTATACTGGAGAGCTTCAGTTGGGGATTATGATTCCTTTTGAAATGCTCCTTCTTAATGATGTTGCTCCTATCTGTGTTTCTGTTACAGCATTTTCTGAATTGTTTTAGGTATTTTGTTCTAATTTTGTAACACAAACCGGTGACTGACAAGCAGGCTTGATTAGGGCTGTGGGAAGGCACTGAGCACCTTTCTGCAGAGCTTTCTGTACAGCAACTGGCATTGTTTAGCTTTGAACCTCTTGGATTAAACTTTTCCACAAAATTTATTTTGATGGGGAATTTTCTTGTTGCAAGAGAACCCCCATGCCAGCTTTGGGAAAAGCCAACCCATTCCAGTTGGAGGAGAAAAATGTGCAAATCGCAAAACGTGGCGAGTTTTTCAGGATGGAACAAGCCCAGATGGATTCTCCTGTTTCCTTTGCCAGAAGGAGGAGTGACTCAGAGCTCGTGCATTTTATGGCGAAGGCTCGGCACTCTGCCACAGCCACGAGCCCCAGGGACAGGACTGGGACAAGAGAGTGAAGGCAGGGTTCAAAATTAGACACTTTTCAATTACTGTAGACCAAAGAACAGACTGTGGCACATCGAAGTTGAAGGACAAGCATAGCTTCTGTTGCTCATTAGAAATGTCTGCTTTTTTCCCCAGAAAACAGCTCCTTGTTTCCTTAGTAACCCCTCTTGGTAGAAGTAAATGCACCTGAGTGTAGCTTAGCAATGGGAAATTTCTACATACGTTGCTGCATCCTTTTCCACCTACTCGCAGTGTCTCCATAAGCTTCCATGTCAGCCCTGCCATCGCACGGTGTACGGGCTGATCGCTCCAGGAGTAGGTGCAGTTGGAGACCAAGAAGCCCGTTAACCAAAGCCTCAGTGAAGAACAAAAATAAACCTTCAGCAGTCACCGTTACAAATGTTACTCCCAAGGGACAGGAAAAACTGTACACTGAGATGTATGCTCATAAGCCTGCCCACGCCTCTGTGTGGGAAGGGGTTTAATAGAGAGACGAGAAAGAGCCTGCATGTAGGAAGAGAAAAGAGCAGATGTTTGCAGTGCCTTTTTGTTTTCCTGGATGGCATGTCAGGGAGGGAAGATGGAAAGGAGAGCTCCCCTTCTGCAGAAAGAGAAGCCAAAGATGGGTAAGGCTTTTTCCATTTGTCCAGGTTGGGCTCGGAGGTGTTTGAAAGAGCAGCGTCCATGAGACTTGGGGCTCACTGGCAGGACCATGCAGTGACCATCCTGGAGCACCAAGCATGGCATGAGCCTTGTTCTGAGACATCAGATGAGACAGAAATGATGTTTCACCGTGCTGTGGACACCAGAGCAGGTCCCTTTCCCCCTTTCCCAGGGACTCTGGAGCTGGAGACAGCCACAGACTGCCTGACTTAGTGTTTTAAACCTATGGTTAGGGGCATCTCCCATCAGAAACCCATTATCAGGTTTCCAAATATACCAACGGTTCCAGTTTTTCCACTGCAAAAACTTCAGTGAGTTTCGAAAGAATCATCTCTCACCCCAAAATAGCTGTGTAGGATGCAAGTACAAGTAATTCGACGTGTAACACTCGAAGCAGGAGAGGGCTGGATAATTCACCACATCAGACACGCACATTACGTTGCAGGGCCATATTATTGCATTTAATACCTTGAATTTTTTGTCAGGCTGTTTCATAATTTACAATGCAAATCCCAGGTGGACAGCAGTACCCAGCAAGCCACAGGCACACAAACCCCCTTCTCCTGCTGGCAGCAAGGCTCCTTCTCAGGAGAAAGGACTTGCAGGTGAGATACAAAGCGCAAAGTGAGATGTGTTGGTGTGGAACAGAGAACTGGAAGTTAGGAGAGCCAAATGATGCCCGGACTTGCCACAAATACGCTCTTGTAATTTAGTTTGCACTATAGTAGCTTTTAGAAGCCCCGAAGTTAGCCCTCAGCACTGTGCTGCAGAGAGAGAGTCCCCGCTCAGAAGATTTTTGACTTTAAATACTGCACGGAGTTTCTCTGTGCTGCTGTAATAGGTGCCTTTTTCAGAGAAGGGCTGGAGCTCCAGAAATACTGCAGGAGTGCCTGGATTCTACACGCAGAGGCCGTTTGGGTGTCAAACTAATTGTCCTGGCCATGTTTATAAATATATTTATACTTTTATTAACTGGCAGGGGTTGAGCAGGCTGCTCACCCCGTCGTTCAGCACAACGCTTTTGCAAGGCAGAGATACAGGGGCCCTTTAAAACTTGCATGAATGAGGCTCTCATAAATTCCATATTTGAGAAACTCTGGCTGTATCCTTTGGTCATAAAAAGAAATTAAAACTGCATATAACATTCAGTACCCTGTAATCCCACTGCACAGCCTTGTGCCTGCATAAATCAGAGCCTCTCATGAATATTGCACTGTACCTGCAGCTGCCTGACCCACATGTTTAAAAAAGATAAATAAAATGAAGACAAAGCGACAGTCACGTAAAGGCTTCACAAACAGCACCTGCTTTCTGAAAGCCTGAAAGGTCACCAAAAGCAACCTGAGAAGTACACAGATTTCAGGAATCCAATCAAAGCCTTTAAAGGAAGGGAGAGCATGTTTTTTCTTTCCTCTCTTGCAACAGTGAAGAGAGCCCTGTAATACACAGCAAGTCCTCTGGCAGGAGTTTTGTGGTCATGGACTGGGACAAGCTGCAGAACACCCTGAGGGTGGCAAGGAGCAAGGAAGAAAAGCTATTTTATAAACCTGGGAGGGGGAGCAAGACCTGAGCTTCAACAGTAATGTGTTTTTCCACCAGAAATAACTCACAAAAGTACAGGATTTCAAGTTTTGCCTTGGTTAAAGATACGGATCCACTCCTTTCTTTTTTTTTTTTTAGTATAAAAATCTAGCTTCTTGTCCAGCTCCAAAAGAGAGAGCAGGAACTGCTGCTATTAGTCACTTCCCCAGAGACCTGGAAAACACATCGCGGTGCTCAGGGGGTGGTTTTCACTGCAGAATCTTCAATCGCAGGTAACAAAAACTTCAGTCAAGACATCCCCTCTGTCCCTTCCACCTTTCGCAGTTTGTTTGCCACCCAGCAGGTTTCTCATCCAGAATTTGTACTTGGGAACTGTCACAGAGGCGGGCAACATGCAGTGAAAAGTGGAGCATAAACCCACCTTCTCTGGAAGGATCAAAGACCACAGACAAAGATTGTCACTCTCTGACCATTTTCTTGCTTTGCAACCTTTCCCAAGTTAACTGCTTCTGCCTCAGTTTCCCCACTCGCTAATAGTAAAGCTTTTGCTACTTCAAACTCCTTGCTGTCCACCAAGCATCCCAGAAGATACCCAAGCTTTGACCTGGACTATTTTCCCACCTTCCCACTAAATAGTGGATTTTTTCTTTGATAACAGCAGCCCTCTTTCACTTCCTCACATCACAACTTCTCCCACAACAACCAGAAACACAACACAGCTCTGTGCCCCCCTTCCCATTGCTGGATCTCAAAATCCTGCCTCTCAAACCATTAAGCAAAGGTTTGCATTGTAGCCAGTGAATCCTGTTAAAAGGGTCTTGAATGCTTTTTCCACTGCCATTAATTGAGTGAAGAGAAAACAGACTCTGCTGCTGTCATATCGCATCAAAATAATTAGCTCAACTATAAATAGCTCAGCTTACTCACTTTTTTCTCTTCCTTTCTTTTTTAAGGTCAAGTCTGCAGCCGAAAGGAGTAGCAGGACGCCCCAGAAGAGCATCCCTCACTTCTGCTTGGATTCAGACAAAACAGCGAGATGAGGAAGTGCATCTGTAATCAATGCTCCTAAGGCCACACAATTACATCATAATTAGAGAAATAATTAGTGCCACTTAGGTAAGAAGAGGAGGGGAAAGAGTGTTAGCAAGCCCACATCTGTGCAAAATTACGTTAGCTTAATTAACGAGGATTTTCAAACCAATTTTATCTAAACTGCCTTTGTTTTCATTAAGTGATGCTTCTGTATCAAGTTAGTTTATTCTTTAATCACTTCAACAGTAAGTAGAGATTCTACACGAATCAAATGAGTAGAACACGTTGTGACACCAAAGTGTTTTCTTCACCTTAATTAAGGGGTTTCATCCCCCCAAGCTGGTGAGAGCCCTGCCCTTGGGTTTGCTGCAGCAAACCCTTGTTCCCCTCTGTCACCCGTTAAAGGTTATATCCTGAGTATCCCAGTACCTCCAGACGGCATTGTATTGAGGTACTATGAAGAGCAGTAAGAATAAGCAGTTTTAGCAACGCTGAGCATAGTACGGGCTCTTTTCCTCTGCTCCTGGCCATACAAAATAGACACAGCTGTAAGAAAGCTACTTATTGCTCGACCCAAGCTGGCTGCCACACTGTTTTCCCACACCTTTCCTTCTGTATGAGCTTTGCCATCATTTCAGAATTGTCACCGTGTTACAGCAATTAATATCTTCAGTAGCCACACATCAAATCCACACTAGATACATATAAATTGTAGTAGCACTAATTAGAAGAGGTCCTTGAAGTTTCTGTAAGGGTACTCTTAAGGGTTACTGTTATCCCCTGGGAAGCCCTGATGCTTATGGCTGTACTTAAGTATTAAACTCCTTTTCAGTGATGTTTATTTTGTGCAATGCACAGTCTCCGTTCCAGTCCAGGGATTGTACAACAGTGTATTTAGATCCACATCTAGCCACTGTATGAAACCTGAAATACTCCTTTCCTGCATAACTTCCCAACTCTTTGTAACATCATAAGTCACAGAAGCCTCACCCTCTCAGGGCCTTTCTGCAGCAGCATGGAAGGAGGAACCAAAGTCTCTTTCCACTGTTCAAATAAAAAAAAATAAAATAAAAAAATTCTGCCATCACTGAGTTTTCACAGAAGCCAGTGGGAGTTAAATATCCAGCTTGAAAAATACATTTGCACTCAGGCAGGTCTGGCAGGTCTTCAAGTGGATCCTGACCTGCTCACAGATATTTTTTCCTGCCTGGTCTCACGTGCAACCATATTTTCCAGATACACTTATCTACCTGCCATATGTAATGATGTACAACCCTGAAAAAAGCAGAGGAGGTGATTACCTTTCCCCAGTCAAGTGCAGCAGAAAGGTCAGATATAATATGAAGCTGAGGGGTGATGAAATGACATAGAAAATGTACAAAAATAGAGCATAGCCACGGTGAGAGGCAAGTGTGTCTGCTCGAACGGGTGAAACACCAGCAGCACAAACACACCATTCATCTCCACAGAGGCTCTTTATTGTTCTCCAGCCTTAGATTTGGGACGTGGCTCCACTTCCACAGGAGATACCTTTTTAGGAAGAGCCTGGGAATGAAGCAGGTGAATCATTTTCATCTGTGGCCTTCACCCCCCCGCACCCGAGACCCCCCTTCTGCAGCATCCCCCAGCCCGGCTGCAGGCTCCATGCAGGACCAGTGACATCCAGCGGCTGCCCAGTTCCCTCGCCTCTTCCCCAGAGGAGGGGAGCTGGAGCCCACCTGGATCCTCCCAGGCTTTTACAACGGAAAAGATATTTCTCCTCACTCCCACTCTTCCAATGGCTGGGGAGCTGCCACACAGTGTATGTGCAGTCCTGCGGTTATTTGGTTCAGTCTTGGGAGTATCTTTGTCTGAGCATCTCTGGACTCTTAGAAAGCAAGCAGATTGTTCACAGAAATGGAAGTAAATGCACAATGCAGCAGCTCCTTGCTTTTGGAGGAATATAGTGGCAGTCCCACTCCATGCTCTAATTGCAATTGGATATTTTACAACCTCTATATCTGAATTAGATTTTGCTATGAGCATTTTTTTCTCCAATTTCCCCCTAAAGCCCACAGCAGATTTCAAGGAGAAATTCTGACTGCTCACAAGGGTTTGAGCCCCAGATCCGATGCCCATGTGTTAAAGATTCAAGATCAGCCATCAAACATAGTGGTGCCTTTCAAAATAATTTCACAGTTGAAAACTAGCTCCAGCTTTTACTTTCCTGCCTCATTTTTGAGTTGAGGATCCAAAGTGCACTTTCTAAGCTCAGCTCCAGCTGGACCTGCTGGGGTGGATAAATGCCTTGAAGGTTATAGGTAAGAAAGACATCAAACTTGGAAGTGGTTATTCTAACAGCTGAGAAAGGAGAGTTTCTGAAGCTATCAATGGCAGGTCGATAGAAATAATGGAGAATTGTTTCTTTTAAATACAAAGAACAATTCAGTCATAGTATGACTTGTGATAGAGGCATTATGAAAGTTATCAGATGAAAGCCTGCATGCTAAATCTTTTTAATATTGAAGAGAAATGTAACAATTTACTGTCCATGCTAAAGCCTGGGCTTCCTGGAAGAGTATCTTGCCTTGCTTCTGCTGCTCTGTGTTCCCTGTATCTGCCTCTGTATTTTAAGTGTGTGCCATGAATCATAGCCTAATAATAATTTTTTTAAAGAATTACTTCTTTCCTAGGAAGTCAGATCAATCCCAGTTAAAAGTGAACTCTGTGACCATGCCAAATATTTAGAGAATAAATCTTAAACCCAACAGTAATCTGCTTTCTTTATCTACAGATACTGGGTGTGATCCAGAAACCAGCACTCCCATTATCTCCTGCGGGCCCATGGTGCGCAACTTATCAGGGGAGTTTTCAAGGAAGAAGAAATATTACACATAGAACCAAAAACATATTCCAAACAAACCACTAACAGCTTATTCTGGCCAGGTAGAAAATCAATATATGATCTCAACCAGTCATCTAGACCTTCCCTATTGAAACTCTGCTTTCAAGCAGGGCCCCTTTGAGCACACCCCCCCTTCTTCTGAAACGGAGCACCGCTAACCAAATTGCTGGTTTCAAACCTCTCAAGGACCCATATGAAGAGTCCATGCCCTGCAGCAAGTTTGGCAGTCAGCACTTTAAAAAATAAACTCAGCTACAGAATGGTGATTTGCATAGTGCATGGTGACTAAAATTAGCCTGCATCGACTCCATCTCGAGAGGAAGTCTGACTTGCTGCTGCAGTTTCAAGTTTCTTGGCTTTAAGAGAAATTCACAGCATCCGAGGAACATAGTTGGGTCTGGTCTCCTGCACAGTTCTTCTCCTCTTGGCTGGCCTCTCTTCTCCAACCAGAGGCAATGTCTACACCTCAAAACCGTCCTGCAGCACCAGCAAAACCCTCCTTCTTCCTAACATGGGACTTCAGAGTACATTGAAACTTGTGAAAGCCCTGTTTTCAGTATGAAAATGTTTAGAAGATAATTTATTTAGGAGAAAATGC
This sequence comes from Thinocorus orbignyianus, assembly GCA_013400375.1. Taxonomy (NCBI): domain Eukaryota; kingdom Metazoa; phylum Chordata; class Aves; order Ciconiiformes; family Thinocoridae; genus Thinocorus; species Thinocorus orbignyianus. The sequence goes on along the minus strand of VXBW01003457.1, from coordinate 1,178,522 downwards.
ATTGTAGGTCACAAAATGATCTGTCCTGGACATAGGAAGGATCAAAACTCTGTGAGACTTAATTAGCACATGAGAGAGAGGTTTCTTAAAGCAGAGGTGTGGTGAGAAGCACTCTGCAGAAGACATACAGAATGTAAGTCATTTTAGGATTGGTAGGTTAATCTTCATTAGCTATCGGATTAACGTGAGACACCCCAACTTGATTCTCAGTCATTGCCCCACATCATCCTTGCATAACAGCTCGTGTTCCTCTGATATAATTTAATATTGCGGCCTGGCTGGCCAAACAACTCACACGCTCCCTCTGTCTCATTTCATTCTGCAGATGAACGGATGTCCATTGGAGGTTACGCCAGTCCACCACAGATGTCTCTGCCGAATTTAAATTATACAAAAAGTCAGTCTTCAGCTAAGTGCTAAGCTGTTTTGTTGGGGTTTTTTTCAGCTCAAGATGTGGCTATAGCTTTTCTCCCTGAGATGTATAAATAATTCATTTAGTTCTGTAGTGGGATCACTCAGGACCTGTGCTGCAGAATGCTGCTTGCACAGATCCCTGTCTCACCTGCTGCACAGACTCAGCTCAGCTCGACCGTATTTCATCCACCCTCCACAGCTGATATTTGGGTTCGGGGCCCAGGCCCTTGGACCATGTTTCTCAGGGGGTTGGTTCTTCTATCACCATGAGGTTCCAGGTACTTTTGAGTCTAAGATTGTACCTACCAGAGGTTTGTAGCTTAATGCTTGCATTAAATTTGTGCAAAATAACCTTGCTGTAGTGATGATCCAGTTAAGTACTGGGTTTTATATTTTATATGAACGTAAGACAGCATCTAATTTCATTTTCCGCTGTGTTGTAGAATTGAAAGGTAATGATTCACTGTTAAAAATACGTTTAAGATGATTTAGTTACTACTTTGACTACAGTATATATCTTATGGAAGGAGCCCAGAGTAAAAGCTCACTGATGTGCAGAGTCCTGGCTGGTTGCAATTAAGAACAGAACAGCCCCATGACATGAAATCTGATGATACATTGAACTTCTGACCTATAGCAGAAATCCGATCATCACAACTCGGCTTCTTCTTCATTTCAGCTCTGTTCAGGAAAACAAAAGTCTTCATTCAACATTCAATTTTCTCCACCCTTCACCACTGGAATTTTTATGTGATCTGAATTAAGTATGCCAGACTTTGAAGGTAAGTGTTTTAAGTGGCTAAGTGAAATCCATGGTGTCTTTCTGTTTCTTTAGCTATTGTCATTAAGCCTTGTACTGATCTGCTGAGGCCCTGCAGGAAAATGAGGTGCTGCTGCATCCAACTTCACTGTGGTTTAAGCAGAATAAAATACTGAATCTACTATTACTGGATTTTTATTATTTTTTTTCTGGATGGGAGGCGATCGTAGCTTTTTGCCAACTGTAGCCACATTCTCTGCTCCTACAGAGGATTAATCCTGAAGTCCTTATTCAGGTTTCCTAATATCCAAGGCAAAGTTTTAGTATGGCACAGACTACCCAAAATTTAATTACCGTGCAGCAGTGTTGAGCTGTGGTAGAAGTACCCAGTGACCTGTGGTGTGTCACAGCCATGGAGCTGGCACCTCTGGGGTGCTCTGTGAAGATCATACATTCTTAAAAGACATGCCACCATGCTGGATGGAGTTCCATTCAGCGGTCCTCCTGATCTGAGTTTCTGCTCAATTTTACACACATACACTCTTTGCTCATCAACAGCCAACCTCCATGGGAGCCAGGAGTGAGTAAGAGGACAACGGCTTTACCCACCCACGCTTCTGATAAGCTAAAAACAGATTGAAGGTCTAAGTCAATTACACTTAAGCATGTGATAAAATTCTTTGCTAAACTGGGGCCTAAGTCAGCATGATCTTAGGGTGGAACTCAAATACCACTCTTGGAGGAGGAAGAATGGGCACAAGAACTGAGCCAAAGGTTCTCCTGTGGTGACTGGTTGGGGAGAACAGCAAGAGCCTGAGCAAATGGGAAAACAGCGTGATCCAAGAGAAGGCAGGATTGTATGACTGCCTCTGTGGCTGCAGCCTGGGAGGAGGAATTTTCTTGTGGGAACATTGCCAGGAGGGTGAGGAAATTGCTTTGCTTTTCTAAGCAGAAGTAACTAATAAAGGAGGGGTGAGAACAAAGGTTCTTGCCTGTGTTGTAGGCAGTGTCACTAGGACATAGTACTAATGGGGCTTTGAGTTGTGTTGTCTAAAATAGCACACTTTTAAGAGTAGGATAAAGTATAAAAGTTCTCTCATAAGCGTCTGTGGTCACCATTCAGGAGGTCTGTGGCAGTGGCTCGTGTATTCAAGAATAAAAATAGCCCAGGTCTAAGACATCAATCTCAGATTTCTTCTTAAGTTCTGGAGACCCGGTGTCAGCTAAGTCTCTGGAGCTCTTCATCACACTAAGGGGCTTCTGCTAGACTGCCTGCTCCCAGTTTCTGCTCTTACTTGGGAGCATTTGGGCCACTTCTCAGTTCCTTGTTCTACAATACGCTAAAACTTCTTCATCATGAAATAAGGGAGAGTTTCTGTCCCTCTGAAAGAATTTGTGGGAAAGGTATGGAAGAATCAGAAAAGATTGTCAACACCTACATGTTTCAGACTTTTATCTCAATTGGAAAAATAAGCAAATTACAGTCTGGATAGAGGGGGCCTTAGCTTCCCTGGAGAACATTTGAACACATCAGGAGCTAAATGCTGAAATTGGTAGAGCTGTGTGTGCAAGAACCCAGCTTCACCACACACAAACATGCATTAGGTAGAGCCAGAAGGTCTGTGTCAGGCAGAACCAAACAACATCCCAGAAATGACCCACCACCACCAAGGGGGCTTTGGGGCACTGTACTGGCTGAAACAGGCTTGGAGTAGTTTAGGAAAGCTGTTATTCCTATTACACAGAGGCAAAGAAGCATGAAGGATCTCCATGATTACGTCTCCATTTTGTAGGTGCAATCTACCAATGGTTAGAACCCAAAAATGTTAACTACTTCTGCTCAGAAGAGACAGGAGCCTCTTTTCTCCCATTATACCAGAAAGAAGATTGTTTTGAACTGACTCTTCTAGATAAATAGCACTTAGAAGTAAGTGTAGCACTCATGATGAGTCTAGTGTAGGGTTTCACAGTCACTTTTCATGCCAAGGATCACAAATTAATTAAGAAAGTCTTGTCGCTTGGAAACTTCTATTCACAGTCGCATCAAGTCACTGTAGCAGTAACTTGCACGGAAAAATAACATTAGGGATATTTTTATTTTTAGCTGTCTTAATGAAATATAGCAGATGGAAATAAAGAGGAGAGGCCCGTCCTATGTGACTAGCCATCTGTCTGGGGATCAGCAACAAGTATTTCATGGATCACAGCTAGAAAATTAGTGAGTAATTAATGTCAGTCTTCAAGGTACCTTACAATTCTTCACTCTCATTAGTCTACTCTATAGAGTGGTTTTCAAATGCCACTCATAACTTACCTGGCCATAGAGACGTGCTCCTAGCACAACCCTTAGCTTTAGAGTACTAAACCCTGGATTGAGCTCCAGTGGCTCCCTGCAGGCCCGCCCTCCTTCCCACACAGAACTGCAAAGCTGTCAGCGATCATGTAGCCATCCGCTCACCAGGAGCTCAACCACCAGGATCCTAAGGACTATTCCAGTTGGTCTAAATTTGCCTTAAATACATTCATATCCCACCCTTGGTTCTGTAGCACAACAAGCATTGGGACTGGCACAGGACCATCCCCTGGACTAGGCGTGTCATGGAAACCAGCTTACTAACTCGAACACGGAGTGAAGATCTGATATCCAAACCTCATTTTTTTGTGTTGGGCTTCTTACTGACATGTAGCTTTTCCAAGTTCGTTAACTAGCTAGTCTGGAATCTCGTTCTTCAAAACTGCTCCAATTACTTCTACGCACTGTTCAGCTGGAGGAAGCCTGTCTTGTTTAATGACATCCTAAATAGACACACAATCCTGAACGCTGCTAAAGGTCACGCAGCCTGAGCTTTTGGAGATGAGATACTTATTCAATGTTGTCATCGTTATACCCTCTCAGTGCTCACACATGCTGCATTAGGGCTGCAGCTTTTTCTCCCTTTCCTTTTTGGGAAAATCAATGCCTTGTCACAAGAAAGTTTTTATATTTCACCATTACAGAGTATTGCTTATTCTTCTCTGGTAACAGGATATTGTTATCGGGCTGTTTTAACTTTGTTTATTACCTCCATTCTGCCAGCTCCTACAATTCACTTGATACTGTTTTGGTTATTTTTATGCTTTGATTTAAGAACAGCGTGCTCCAAGATTGCACTTTCAGAAATGCCCCGAGGAGCAGAGCCAAGGGAGTCATCAGCTCATTTACTGGGCTGCACTGAGACCTACACGATGCCTTAGGAAATAACCTCTCTTCCTGGAAACCCACAGCTAGCTGGTAACACTTTACTGTATGGCATAAACACAATTAATCTTCACAAAACCCTAGACATGCACTATCCGAACCTGAAATAGCAGGTGGAAATTGTGTTATTCCTCACACGAGGAAAGCGGCCCCCCCATCAGAGCTCAGATCCAGGGAAACCTACCTGCAGACCTTTTTGGCTATGTCTTCTATTACTTTCGTGGCCCTTTTTTCCCCCCTTCTGAACGGGTAGGCAATCTCAGTTTGCTGACAAATACCAAATATTTGCAAACGTGTTTCAGTCTACCCTTCACAAGCTTACAGGTGCATTTACAAGTTGTGCAAATGTCCCCTTGACTCCATGAAGATCACTTCCCCATCTCATCCCTCTTCCTTTCAGCCCATCCTAGGTTAGCCAAAGGGAAGGGTGGTGGCTGTGCTTGGCAGAGGGGCCAAACCAGCAGCATGGCAGCTGGTCCTTCTCAGCATCACACCCACCCAATTAATTGACCAATGTCAATTAGAGGGAGGCCACCAATCAGCCCTTGCCTTCCAGCTTTCCTTTGAAAAAGCCTGTAAGGAAATTATTAAAATGCATCCCTGCTGATCCTCCCCTCCCCAGCCTCATCTACCGAGGTGTAAATTAGAGGAGCAGATTTGTGGATTAGGTGTGTGCCGCTTTTCCAGCTGAACCACCGCACCGGCTCTGTGCCACCGCGACCCCCAGGCCACCGCCGGGTCCCTGTGCCCCACAGGGGCTGTGTGACAGCCAGGCTCAGCCTCCCCAAGCTTGGTGCAGGGACACCTGTGTGAGCGAGCAGGGTTTGCCTTCGAGGGAGTCTATCTGCCTAGACTCTAAAGAACAGGGACCGTGTGGGGATTCTTCGTAAAGAAATGGTGAAGATCACCTAATTAACGCTCATAAGGATTGCTAGAGAACTGTAAAGTGAGAGCCTATGAGACATAAAATGCCATTTGCTTTCCAGTAATGAAAAGATGAAGAAATGGTCTTAAAAACAGCCATATATGCAGAGCCCTGTGCCTTTTGCACATCCTTTGCCGTGGCCCGGTTTGGGGTTTTGTTGTATGTGTACTATCTAGGCGTGTACACACTGGCTGGAGGGGAGGGATTGAGCATCTTCTGCTTCCTTAAGCCTGGACAGACATAAAAGCAAACGTGCTGAGATGCTTGTGGCCCAGAGATGAGCAATCCCTGCTCCACTCCTCCGCTGCGCCGCTGGCTGCACTTTGAGAATATGTACAGCCAGAAGACTGATTTCCCTGACATTTTATATCCACGTTAAGGCAGTAAGATAGCAGGGAAGCTTCAGATCCCTCCCTCCTTTCCTCTCCTCCTAAAATTTCAAGCAGCCAGAAGGTTGAACATAAACCAATATGAGGAGAATTCCTTCGTAAGTTTTACCCAAGCCAAATCCCCCAACAGTTAACCCAAATGTAGTTCTGGAAGAGCTGTTAGCTCTGGTGTGATTTTTGTTTCAGTCCCAGGAACAAGGCTTAGCCTTTTCCAAGGCTGGCAACACCCGTTACCCAGTGGGCTCTGATGGTGAGGCTGGCACTACTGGCAGGTCACCGTGAGGCAGAGCTCAGCACAGATCCCAAAACCTGCCTGAGCACCAGGGGTGGCCGACCCACCACACCGTGGCTGCTGGCACCTCCAGGGCTCCGGGCACACTCTCAGGTCCCTGCAGTCTGCCCATCCCCAGTTTGCCTCCCAGGGACCACGAGGAGCCTTTACCAGGTATTCTAGTACCTTCTTTTTTCCACCCAGCTCAGCCTGCTGTCAACAGTGCTCGTAGCAGCAGTCAGGCAGCACCGAGCTCGTTTCAAAATCCGCTTCTGCTTTCATGGCCAAATTAACCACCCAGCTATCCAGGAACGGGTAACAAAACCTCGTGGCTTCATGGGCTCAATGGTCTACTAATGACGCACAACATAATCATCCCCGCTCTCTGCGCTGCCATCCCACACACAGAAATCCAAGCCTTTTCATGGTGCATTTAACCTGGAGCTCTACCTCCCTATAGGGATATGGCTGGGATTTTCAAACAAGACCACTGGGAATTTGTTGCTCTATTCCATTTGTGTTTCTGGGGATTTGGCGAATAAATTGCAGACTTTTTTAAAAACTCACAGAACGGCAATGGAAACAATTTGCAGGTTATCCACAGAGGCAGACTGCTCGAGGTTCATTACAATACCAGTTAAATGTTATTTATCTCCTTCACTGTCTCATTCTAGTTACTCGTTTTCCCTGGAAAGCCAAAGAGTTGGACACAGGAGTTGGCTGGACGAGGTTCTTTCAACTGTCGTTCTCTGTTTAGAAATAATACCTAGAAATATCTTTTTCTACACAGTCTTAAGCCGCCAGGCAGGGCAAACAACTGCTTATTACAGGATGTCAGATCCAAAGTTTACCACCATTCATGGGGAGCTGGATCCAAGGTTTTGGTTTGGCTGATGATAAAGAGAGGCGAGCAAAGCCGAGTAAACCCAGATCCGAACTCCTCCTGGTGTCAGTGGCCAGGGACTGGTCTGCTTCCAGTTTATCTTCACAGAAGCCCATGGTCTGAGCTGTGAAGTTAATTTTGAAGCAGTAGAACTGGGTAAAAATGCATTGCTGTTACTAACAGTAAATAAATACATGAAGGAAGACCTGCTGTGGTAAAGAAAACTGCCCCTGAGCGGCGGTATTTTGAATGCTGAGCTGGTTATGCCCCCAGGACTCATCCCCCGGGCTTGCCGATAGCCGTTGTGCTGGGAGGCAGCCAGTCCCCCTCCCAGGCTTTTCTGGAAGCTGAAAATGAATGTTTCCTGGGCTGTAATCCAGCCCTAAGGGCTTCGGGCACTGCTGTAGGTGACATACGGCACAGCTGCTAGGGGCGCTGGAGAGAGGCAGGAGAAACGCAGAGGGTGCGCATGGAGCTATTCGATCCAGGGACTCGCAGCTGACCCCTGGCAAGCCCTGGCAGGCTCCGCTGCCCCTGGCTGTAAAAGGACAGGGAACAGCCCTCTGCAGGGGAGAAGGCTGCCCAGGGCATTGGAGAAGGCTGCCCAGGGCATCAGCCAGGTGCTGCTCCAGGGACGGCATGGCCAGCCTCCGTGGCAATCCGAACTCCATCCCGCATCCCCCATTCCACTGCACGGACACAAGCACGAACTGGCCTTTGCAGCTGAAGGAAAAGGGCAACTGGGTTTCTTTGCCCTGGCAACCCCATCCTGACCGATCAGATGTTGTGAGTTGGGAATCCCCGGTATTTTTTTGAAGCCTGCAGGCTCCTGAGCTGCAACTAGTACCTTGCCATTGATCTTTTAATGTTAATGTTTGAGGACTGTTTTCATGACAGTAGTGATAAGAAACTATAAAAGAAAAAAAACAACCCAAACCCCAGATTTTCTTTGAGTCACACAGTGCCAGGAGGCAGATATAGAAAAATAACTGCAAGCCTTCACACAGATATAATCACATTGCAGAAAACTCCATCCTGTTCCTCAGCACTTAAATTCTCTTTTCCAGTGAAACATGCCTACTGAGCTGGGGTGTTTCCCAAATGAAAGCAGGCTTCTGAGCAGTGTTGTCGGATGCCATTCCAATGGGTACGCGCCTGAGTGATCTGCTGAACCTCTCTCCCGAGGGACCTCTCAGCTAAAGACCCGGTAGCTGCTGGAGCTTATAGCACTGAGGATCCTTGTGGGGCAGATCCTTCACAACACACTTAAAAATCAAAGTATAAGCAAGTCATTTCCTGCTGGTGTTGGTTTTACCTGCCCTTTCCAAAACATCATCTTCAGTTTCCAAACTTGCTGCTGTCTTTCTTAGGACCAGGATGACAATCAGGCTCATCAGGCTGGAGGATGGGTGAGTCCAGGCTCTCATCCTGCTTCTTCGGTACCCAGGAATTTTATTGCGTGGTCTGTTTAGCCCTAAAATAAAAGAAGCAACACATGGAAAAGGCAATAAAAGCAACAGCTTTATCTAAATGCCCTGTGCCTAGCGAAGGACCGTGGCCACAGTGTATACACTGCTCTCCTGGCCATTAGGGAATTGGGTTGCCTTTTCTCTAGCAATGGATGCTGCCACCGGTCCCCTTGGTCACCCTCCCCATCCTGGGTGACAGGCTGAGGGAGCACTACCTGCTTCCTCTCAGGATATTCATGTTTTGACTTTACTCATTGATCAAAAATAGCCACTGTGCTTTATTCTGACATCGACCTCAGTAGCAGGGGGTCTCAGGTGGGCTTTGTTTCCATCTCGAGCTGGTGGAGACCAGCCCAAGTCTGGAAGGTTTTATGAATGTTTCTGTGCAATGGAAAATTTCTGATGGGTGAGAGGAGGAGGGACCAAGCCAGGAGAAACTTGCTGCTGGTTCCAGCCACAGCTCAGGCAGCAGGAGCATAACTCTTAGCAAAGGCTTTTCACCTCCTTTTTTTTTTTTTTCATCCCATGAGCAAAAGTTGAAGTTGTGTTTTCAATCTAGAAGAGAAACACTGAGTCAGTGCTCTCTGCAACACAGCTCCAGGTTGCCTCACCCGTCTGTTTGAACCCAGTTTTCTTGCCCAGTTTATATATTAAGAACTACAGGGACATTCTTAATTGTAATCCCCCTAGAGTGCCCTGCCCAGGGGGTCCGCTGTACTACCTGAATACACATAGAAAGACCTTGCCATTGCTATACAAACTAATGGGTAGAAAGACACAATATACACATTAAATCATATTTAGCTGTCTAAAGGATTAATCGCCCTGTTCCACAAGGATTAGTGGAGAAAAAGAAGCTTTCAAAGGGTTTAAGTTTTGGTCCCCTCACTTTGCTGTGCATCTGGCCTTCCCACACCATCTGATTTGATGTAAATCTCTCACGCAGGGACACTGTGTGCTCAGAGCCCTCTGCTGCCACTCACTCTCCGCAGACAGATACGCTTGTGTGTAAGTGCCATACACCACCAGCCTGCGCTTTCCAACAAATTAACAGAAATACCATGGTATTACATTTGCTGTGATCTGCCTGTCAATCAAGGAGACTCCCGTGGTCCTTTCTTATACCAGGATCTCAAACATCTACTCTTTGCTGCTGAAACTCGAGTCTCTGCCCATGAAGATGGATGGAGGCATCCAGCTGGTAACACCTCACACAAACCCTGGGCTTGGCCTCCCCCCTGCCTGGAGTGGCTGCAACAGCAGCCAGCAGCAGGGGAGCTAGATCGTAAAAAGAGCACTAAATAAACCCAATCTTAGCACCAAGCTTGATACAAAAAGCCATAAAAAGCAGGGACAATAAAAAAGAAAAATTGGTCGGCAACTTCATACCCTAGATGCTAACACGAAGGGGTTTCATTTAAAAAAGACTGCCCATAATTCTCTCTCCTGAAGGTGATCGGCACGTCCTGTCCTAGCAGGATTACTGCTTGCACATACATACATACGTCAGCTTGTATTCATAACCCTAAAATGTTCCTGTCAGTTAGACACTCCACAAATACCAGCAAGATTTGAAATTCTGCTTCCCCCTCGCCCCAACCCACCCCTGGTGGTGTTGCATCTGCTTGTTTCATCTGTCATTGGTCCCCTCCACATCTTCGCCTGAGCATATGTTGCAGGAGGAGAAATATAATTAAGTTTGGAAAAATTCATCTTGAGGTAACTGCATGTCTTGCACACCTTGAACATATTTCTCACACCTTAATTAGCAGAAGGAAAGTCAGTGCCTGTGGCTGAGCAACACGGACGGCAGCGGGGGCAAAGCAGACGGGCTTTGCTCTCCGACACGGGGAAGCATCCTCACCGAGAATGCATCCTGAGAAGGCTTTCAGAGTGGCTGTTGTGGATCTGGAGGGGACTCAGTTTCTGGTGCTCATCACCTGTACGCGTCCTGATTGCCTGTACACATGCTTAAGCTGTGATTGCCCTCTGTTTTGTTTCAGGGCTGCATGCTTGATTTGTTGCAGTCAGACAAGTGTGGCTACATGTTCAAACACCGAATCCACATCATTAATTTGTGTAGTTACTTCTGGGCACTTGCTGGGTAACTCGGTGGCGGATGGGCAGTAATACAGCTCTACTCGCGCAATGCACTCACAGGAGCTGCACGCACTAAATCAGGATTAGCTATGTGTCTACAAAACAAACATCCACCAATAACTTGTGAAAATGGCATTTCTAGATTGCTGTTTTACAAGAAATGCTGTGTTATTCCGTAAAATGTTGCAGAGGTCTCCAAGCTGCCAGTCAGGGCCAAACATCTCCAGAGCAGCAGTTTGCACAGAGCAACAGGCCCAGTTTAGCTCTCTGCAAAATTCTTTCCTTCCTCTGTCAAAGCTTTAAATCCCTCTGATGGCCTTTAGGTGAACTCCTGGCCTGGAGAGAGGAGCAGGGCTGTGCAGGGAGGATGAGGTGATGCTGGGAAGGCCGAGATGGTGGGAGCAGCTGGGAGAAGCAGCACTGCTGGGAGGATGCTGGACTCTGCCCAGGTCACTGTCCCGCCAGGGCAGAGGGATGCTTGCTCCAGGGGAGGGTTTTCCTATCTATGTCCATGCTGTGTGCCCTCTCTCTAGGGAACCGGGCACTGGCTATTTCTGTATCCCAGGAGCGATGGGATATTCCTTTCCCAGCCCCACTCCTGCCCCCAGGGCCGGTGTCCCCCTCCTGTCCTATCCAGCTCGCTGGGTCCCTGCCAGAGGCCCTGGTGCCAAGGAATAGGTGACGCATCACCGGTCTCCCCGTCGGGAGTGGGGAGGGACAGGGGAGGGACTCTGAGCTCTTCTCTGACTTGTGCCCTTGTCACACCACTGCTCCCTCCTCTGCATGATCCCACTGCCTTTGTGGTGAGAGGACCACGTCGGTGGTGTGTTTGCCTCAGGGATGCATCTTCCCTTGCTGAGAGCACCCCAGTGTTTGCTAAACTCACACCTCAGCTGTGCAAACTCTAAAACAAACTACCAAAACCTGACATGACAACCCATTTCTGCGCCTTCAGCCAGGTTTGGAATCATCTGAGGGAGACCCACCGCCGTCTTGGTTTCCAGCAGAAGCAGCTGTGCCTGTCCCAGGAGCAGCAAAGCCGCGCTGGGGCAGTCAGAAGGACACGGGTGCTGCCTTTGGACAGAGCTCTGATTTTGGGTTCAGCTGCCACACGCTGACTGCAGCCCCGGCTGGGTCTCAGCTGCTGGCCCAGAGGAGGGGTACCCGTCCCCCTGCACCTCCCCAGCCGCCTCGGTGTGCCGCACAGGGACAAAAATACCTCTCCAGCTGCCACCCACCTGGTGCCTGAGATGAGTTTTGGAAACAGCAATCAGAAACTGAGAATAAAAGGCTGAAAAGAGATAGATACAGGGCTTGCACCAGAAGTGAGAGGGCTAAAAATAGCGGTGATACGATCCATCAGAGCTATAGGTCATAATTAACTGCTTGAGTGTCTTCAGGCACCGAGCAAGTGCAATAGGAAACTCACTGGGGTTTAAGAGCAGAGACGGCGCGTCCTGAGCTCCTGACGTGCCGCCGCCAAAAATAGATGTGTGGATGGTTCCTTGGCTGGCTGGTACTGGGCACCAAGGAGGTGTTACCCCTCTCTGCCCCGCTCTGGGAACCACTGCACTCCTTTCACCTGCCCTGCCACGTGGATGGGGATTTTCCACGGGATGAGCTACCTCCTTGTAGGGTGAGCAAAGGCCAGGGAGGAGAGGGCAAGCACCAGCCCAGGGACACCCTCACCCTGCTGGGCACAAGCCCAGTGCCCTATTCCTGGTAGCTGTCAGGGCACAGAGAAGCTGCAGGAGCTGCTCACAGGGAGCCTGCCTAAGCCTCAGGTGCACCAGCATTTCCCTCATGGTGGTTTGGGAAAGAGAAGCCCCAGTTCTGGCTTGCCTTTGAGTCTGGAAACAAGGTGATCGATACCTTCTCAGCTGCCCTACGTCAGGCAGAGACACCTTCTGTGGGGGTTTCTCAACCCTCTGTCCCTCAACCAGGACTAGCACGGGGGGGTGGCTTGGTTGCAACCCAAGCTTTTGTCCAAACCCTACTTGATGCTCAAGTGATTGAAACAATTGAGACAAGACACCTGGATGTGTCCTGTTCCCCCCCGAAGGCAGCCATGCCCACTTTCCTGCTCCAGTCCTCCCAACACCTTCATCTTCTGCAGAGCACAGAGACATCCCATTCCTCAAGATGCCCCATTTCACCTGGGAAAAAAGGGGTTTGTACAAAGGAGAGAAGTGCAGGAGGAGCTTGTGGGAAGTGAGTGGGGTAACACCACTGCAGAGGGAGGGTTTGGCTCTCGGCCCCTGTGCCTGACCCAAAAGTCTGGGGTTCAGACAACTGCCCGGACCCGCTGATGCCTTGTAATAGTCACAGGGGTGGATCGGGCAGATTGAAATATCATGGTCAGTTAAAGGGCTCCTCTCAAGTCAATTTATGCCTGATATGTAGTTTCTGTAAACATAGGATATTGCTCATGAGATCAAGTGGAAAGTTTCTTCTTTAATTCCTCTGTAAACAGAATTATTTAACTGAGCTGCTATTCCCTGGAAGCATCTGACTCAAACACTACAACATTGTGATAGAGGAGAAATCCAACACCACCACAACAGCCCTCAGCTAATCCATTTTCTTTTCTGGGACCAGGAAGGCTCAGACTGGGAGAAGGATATTTACAAGCAGTTCAGCCCTGAGAATGGGTGGGAGTTAAAGCCAGAACAAAATAGGTAAGGATTTCAAAACCAAACACATGACTTAATCAATTACGAGCCTAAGAAAAGTTAAAGTAACTACAAACCATAGAGAACACAGTGGGTTTTGGTGTCCCCTGTTAGAGATGAAGAAGCCTGATGGTAGCCGTGGGCTGGGGGCAGCCCCTGCACAGCTGGAGCTGAGCTGGATGGAAGCTGCCTGAGATCCAGCCCCACCAAAACTGCCGGTGAGCACTGAGCTCAGCAGGAGAGGCGAGCACTGACCTCTTCACAAAAACATGTTGGGTACCCACTCGGGTGCCAGTTCCCCAGCTCGCATCCCCGCAACGTATCTGCTTTAAATCCTGAGCGGAGCCTTTCTTACCTCTCGTGAGGCTGGCCCCGGGGGTCCACGCCTGGCCCAGCAGATGCACGTCTCCCATACGTTCCTCGGGGTAACGTTACACGGTGGAGCCCGGACGCAGCCTGATGTCCCGTAAGAAGGGACGGTCACGGGGGCAAGCTGTGCGCCCGAGGGGAAGCAGGGGAGACAGCTGGGCTCCAGCAGCTGTAGCCACGCAGGGTGCATGGGGACGGAGGAGCAACAGATTTGTCCTGGGTGTGAACAACCCAACACTTTCTAATCAGCCCGTTCACATCTTGCTCTCCTGACACTTTCTCCCTGCCCCCACCTCCCGGTGCTGTTTCTGCACAGCGTATACAGGGCCTGGAAGGAGACTGAAGGTATTGCATCCACCCAGGGCTGAGACTTCAGATTTCAAACTTCGGATTTCAGGGCTTTTCATGGATCTCATCCTGGGGAGATGGACATCAGCTGCATGGCCAGGGCCAAGGGTGCATCCCCTAGGGGTGCCCTGAAGCCCTGCTGCGACTGCAGAGCTAGACTGGGTTTGAGTCACAAGAGCCTGAAAGTCATAATTTTTATTTTCTCCCATTCTCCCTATTTTTGGCTTCAGATTCTTGGATGTCTCCTGCCTACTCTCAAAATATGTGACAAGGAGTAGGTTTGAGATAGTAACAATATTAAAATGAGTCAAAGTGCCGCATGAACTGAAAGTTAGCACAAATGCTGTATGGAACCTCTCAGCAAAAATAACAGCCAGGGAGCAGCCAGGTAAAGCAGGAAATCCTCAAGGAAAGACCAGGGAGCAAAGCGGGATCGTAGGCTCAGCAGGGTCCACTGTGCTGTGCAGTTTAGGAAGCCTCGTGGGGACTGTCACACGTTCGATGTGCTCTGCTCAGCATGTCTTAGGCTGAACAACTGAGGAAGGAAAATCCAGAGAGGGATGGAAATGATCAGAAAACATGGGTTATGAGGAGAGAGAGTGAGATAACCAGGGTTTGTAGTCCATGGAAAACCAAGGGATATGTAGTGACAGCCTCCTGAAGTTACTGCAAATAAGAAGGGAATAAAATTGGCTTGGGAGTAAAATTCACATACATTGACTGTGAAAAGGGTAAGACTGTCCTGACTTGCTTTGTGTGACCTCCTGAAAAGCCCCAGAAGAAGAGATGCCTTATCTCTGACATTTAAATCTGCTCCCAAATTCACTCAGTGGTGAAAAAAGCTAACCTGCCTCAGGCATAACACAGATCCCTCCGGAGCCTCTGTAGGTCCCTCTTCCAGTTCAATTCTTCTCCAGCAAAGACACAAAGGGCTTTCAGGCAGCTACTGCTGCCTTTAACAGATCTCCTGATATTCTGCTGAGCTGACCCAGGCCAAGCCCAGCTGTGGTAGCCGGGGAAGGCAAGCCGGGACCTGGTTTCTGGGGAGAGTGACCCAGAGCAGGGAAGGAACCGACAAGCTGAGAAATGCTCATTTGCCTCATGCTGATCCCTCAGCAGGAATGGGTTTTAGGAGCGGGTGGATCATTTGCAGTTTCCAAATTAAAGTGATCCATGTGAACAAATCACAGTTACTCATCATCTTCTTAAGGGCACAGCTTTAGCTATAGAAAAAGATATGTTGATGCTGAGTGATTCGTTTAAAGGGTCTGTGCTTGAGCCCAGCATTTGAGCACTGGCCTGAAGAAGTACAAAGACTTCATGAACAAAATGGAGAAGAGAGGAACCAAAAACGAGCCCAATGTTAGAGGGATCGATCAGACCGTGGAACACGCAAACACGATGCAGAAGATATCTCTTGTCTGTGCAGATGCCAGTCGAGCGGAGAAGTCGGCAAGCCAGAATCATAACAAAGTGGAAACAGAGATGGGACAAAAGGTTTAGGTACCTTGCAGGCCACCTCAGCATTTGCCCGATTGCATGGGGCAGTGACCCAGCCCAGCACACTCACGTGCCACAGGAAGGAGCAAACCTAACATTCATCTGCTGTGAAACAGGAAAGTGCTGACTCGTGAATAAGTCATTTCACTGAGCAGGAGGAAAGCAGCAAGATGTTTTCCCCCTTTGCCAGAGTTTCTGAAGTGTAAAGTCTTCACTACCACCTCTGTCCTTCCTTTGTGGTAATAAAGGAACTCATGGTATTTTTTGGGCAAATAGTATTTCTCTCCTCCCTTCTCACACCCTCAATTTAAGGCTTGCAGCATTTGTAATCCCACCAGAAGCAAAGCGGATGCTTCCTGTGGGGACATGAATAGCCCCATTGAAGTCATGTGCTGTGACTTTACATGCGTGCTGAGAAGTTTGGTGGATTGAGGCTGTTGAGCCCAAGGGTCATTTTGAGAAGTGTCCCTGACACCCCAAGCACCCCACCAAAACTAAATGTGCAGAGACCATGGGTTCAGAGTCACTCATTTGGCAGGAATATTGAATTTGAAGGCTGCTCTGGGAGGCTAAATGCACACACCACAGTCCAGGTTCCCGTCCTTGGGTCACCAACTCAGCTCTTGGCATTTTACTCAGCTCCAGTGCTTGTCACAGCCCTGAACAGACCAGGACGTTCCCTAAATTTCACTTACCAATAGAAAATGTTTAACATTGCCCAAGGTGGTACGTAGGATAAAAACATTTAATTACTATACTTCCTAAAGCATCCTAGAAAGCACAGTGCTGTCGGGCAAATAAAATCTCTAAATAACTCCAATCTATTAAAAACCAACTGTTTCTTACACTCTCCACAGCCATAAAACCTGCAGAAATGATGATGCCAGATACTGATGCTATTTCAAGGGAGGGCTCAACACCCTGTCGCCATATGGTGATGTCACGCTGGCCAAGTCCCTCAGTTACACCGAGTACATGGCCCATTTCTTTTTTTAGCTAGTGTCCAGCTTTCGTCTCAGAGCACCCCTGGGTGTGCAGGCAACAATCAGCACCCACACCAGGACCCAGCTGCCTCCACGCAGCAGTTCCCACCTCCGGACCAAAGCAACCCATGTTTGAATAATCCCAAAACGACATCTGAAGCAGCTGCAGGCCAGGATGCCTTCATCCCAATTGCTCTCTGAGTAACTTCAGAACCCTTGGGAAAGTCACTGCCATTGTGCAGGGTGATTCGTGGCTAGAGGGGAAGGCAGGATTTGCAGCATCGGTGATTTGTTTAGTTTTTGATGAGAAGTGATGAGGGCTGCTCAAGTTCAGCACATGCAGGTGTGAGATATACTTGAAAAATGGAATTGTACAAACAAGAGAGGAAACTGCAGCAGCTGTGGAGATTAGCAAAAACTCTTGCATGTCTCGTCCAACCACCAAGTTTCCCTGGAGCAAGCGTGCTGCACATTGCGTCTTAAGGCCAGTGTTTGGGTACAGGGCAGCTGCAGCAGCAGGACCAGCAGCACTGAAAAACCTCTGAACTGCCCTTGCCTGACCTGTGGTTCTTGTGAGCCATGACCATTTAAACTAGCTCTTTAGCTCCCATTTTCTGTTTTGGGGATCAGCCTGAGAATAGACCTTTATTTTCTAGCGTGTATAGATACCAGCCTAAAATAACACAAGAAGTAAGAAGCACAATCCAGCTTGGGATCATGCAACCCAGATGCTTGAAACGCAAGGGGCCCAACAAAGCCTGCTTTAACCATAAGGGGAACATGGAAGCAAATTGTCACTTCATCAGCAGGGCAAGCCCAGCCAGTGTGGCTGGCCTGCCTTCTTCACAAGCTGAAAGTGCTCCTCAAGACCTACCCTGAGTTACTTCTCCTTTCTTTGCCTCATTTAAGATCACACCTTAGGGTGCCTGCAAAAGCCAGCTCACAAAACAGGAACACTTTCAACACCCAACGGCTGCTGTCAGCCTGAAACACTGCTGCCAGCTCAGGCAGAGCTTTGTTAAAGTCCCTTCATTCCTCCAAAACGTTTCCTCTGTGCTCCCCTTTGCAGTGTTTCCGACCCATTTGTATGATTCTCAGGCTGAATGAGCAGCGAAGGCACATCCAGGGCAAGGCTGGCTGCCCCCATCTTCTCTGGGGGCTTGGTACAGTGGTGAAACACCTCTCCTGCCCTCTCTGCTGCTGTCACATGAGGTACTTGGATGCCTCCAGCAGTTACAACCACTCCTTTTCATGAGAGCAGATCAGTTTCGGGCATTTTGCCTTCCTGATGCCATTGTCTGTTGCTTTTGCTAATGCAAAGCTGTTGCTTTTAACCACATGAGCCCTGAGCTTCTGACATAACCATAGCAGAACCCAGATCAGAGGGGTCTGAAGAACCATCACTTTTCCTCAGAGGACCAGCCCAGCAGGTATTGTGGCACATCTCCACCTCACCTTGCACCCGAGCACAAGCTGCCCACCTGCCCCTCCACGCACAGCTCATTGCAGCAGGGCAGCTGTGGCTTTGGCCCAAAGTTGACAGTTTGGGACTCTACTGCAGAAACAGGTTGCTATGGTGAAATGACCTTCCAAGCATCCTGAAAAATTTGGAGATTTGGCTCAGAAGCAACTTTGGCAAAGGCTTACAGAAGCTGGTCATCTGCCTCGCTGCGTTGAACTGGTCGGTTTGACAGCACGGCGTCACCCAACAGGCAGCAAAACTCCTTCCTTACCCCCATCGCATGAAGTCTTTACTTCTCCTGCTGTTTCACAGCGGTGGTACTGCCAGTCAGACAGTGCCCAGGATGCTCCTTGTGCCACCTCCCCCTCCTTGAGATGTCCTTCATGATTTTCTTCTCCCGCACAAGGAAAAACACAGCCCCCTGCAGCAAGGTGAGGATACTGAGGGCTGCTCCTGCTCCCCCTGTGTCTCCCAGGTCTGAGTGGGCACAGGGTCCCTGGCAGCAGCATCCTTCCTCCCCAGGAGCAGTGAGGTACAGGCACATCTGCAAAGGGCAGAAGAGCTTTTTTTGCTACTGAGCACCCACACAATGTTTATTTGCAAATGAGTCAACCGGACTCTAATGGTTCTGTGGATGCCGCACAATTCACCTCTCTTATCTCAGAGATTTTCATTACCTTTTGGGCAATTTTGACAAGATTTCAATTTTTCCCTGCCCACGCACACATCCTGCTGTTCTCTCATTGAACACATCAATTAGTAGCCAAAAAAGTCCTCAGCATCTTTTCTCTTCTGGATTCAGCTTTCCTCCTCAGCCTTTAACATCATTTCTTGGTGCAATTACCCACCCCAAACCGCTGCCAGCTCTGGCCTGAAACACCAGCTCCATGTGCTTCTCATGCCTACAGACATCTTTCTGGTGTCCCAGGGAGCTGAAACTAAATGCCCCAAGCGAGCAGGGACAGAGTCCTACTTGGCACCTTCATCTCTGCCGGGGGCTCCTGGCTGATGCTGTGCGCAGTGGCATAAGAAATGTAAAGCTTTATCTCATTCTCAGTATTTACCACATCCAGAGGATAAATCCTGAGGAACTCCAGACGCCTTCACAAACCAACAAGTTTCTCTGATTTCCTGCATCTTATTCCTGCTGGGATGCAGGCAGCTGCACCATTCCCCATCAGTTCAGTTATTTTCATGAGGCAGAAGCTGAATCTTCAAGTCTGAAGGCGTAGCAGGCTGCAGGGTCACCTGTGGCTCTGCCCTGTTCTTGCCCTCTCCCCTCCCAGCATTTGCCTCCAGCTGCCATCAGACAGGACGGCAGGACACCCGGCCTCACCCTGTGCAGCACCTATCACCTTGGGTTGTTTTTTTTTTTTTCTCTCCTAGAACTTAAATAAAGCATCAGCACAATTTTATTTTAAAGGGAGACCCAGAGAACCACGTCTGCAAAACAGGCCATGAGACAGCACAACCATGACACAGTAACCAGGCACTGACACCACCATGCAGGTCCAAATGTGGAACCTGGCTGGCAGCAGCTCCACCCCTGCCAGTGCAGAACCAGGGCAGGACCCCAGGGCCATCAGGATGCAGCTCCCCAGCTTGGCCCCACACGCCAAAAGGTGGAAGTGAAAAGCAGATGTGGAGCCTGGCAAGGTTTCCAAAATGTTGCAGTTTTCCCTTTTTTCCCCCCTCGCTTATGCTCCAGACCTGAGACAGCCTACAAGGGAGAAGGCCCTGGGCACAGGGACATTTTGTGCAGTGGTGGCAGCTGCAGCAGGCGACAGCAGCAACCCTCCCTTTCACTGTAGAAGCCACCTGCACACCTCAAAGCCCTTGGCCTCAGGGGTGGCAGAGGGAAGGGGAAGGTCTGTGGTCAGAGGAGCACCAGCCCTCTTCACCGTTGCAGCCAGAGTCACTGCTCATCTGCAGCTTTCAAACGGCTGTTCTCCAGGCAGGGTGAGAATTAAGGGGGTCGTCAGTGTCCCACCTGCAAACTGGGGCAGGCCTTCCCTGCAGCTGGAGGAGAAGCAACAGGCAGGGGACGGATGCTACTTGGCTGGCAGGGACTTTTTTAGAGAAGGTAACTCTTGCCCTTTCCTCTTTTTAAAAATTAGATGCAAAGGGCTGAAGAGGTCCCAGCTTTTGAGCAGCCACCCCCACCCCCACCCCAGCTTCTTGGCTGGGGTCATACCGGAGGAGACAAACCACCACAATGCAACTGAACCACACCAGAGAGGTGAAGGTGAGGGAGAATCCTCTTCTGAACCCTTCCATGAGCAAATGGGAGGATTCTCCTTCCCTCTCTTTGACACTGACACAACAGCATCACCTTCAACAGCTGTGAGAGGAAACCTGAAACATGGGTGGTTGAGAGAAAGGCCCGGAGAGGAGGATACTCCAGGAAAATGAGTTTTGCCTCTAGGTCTCCACGTTCCTTTGAATTGTAAGAGCACCATCTTGTGTTTAAACCCAACATGGACAGCACCCAGTCGCACGGGTTCGAGACTCTCCAGCAGATAATAATGAGCTTCCACATCACTTCTCATCAGCTCCCTCCTCACCATCGCTTCACAGTGTTTTGAAAAGCTAGAAAACAACTCTCGTATTTGACATCTCAAAATAGCTTTTTAAGAATTTAACTATTATCATGCAAAATTGCAGCTGGTCCTGAATGCCATGCCATGAATCAGGAGCATGGTCCGAGGTCGAAAGATCTCCTCATGGCTTCTTTTACAGTAGACTTAAGGGGTATTTGTGCAGAGATCATAATGTTAAATAACATCTACAGACTGTGTTACTCGTTGATATCTATCAACTAGATCACATGCCCCCCGTTTGGAGACAGGCATGGGCAGGGCAAGGGACCAGCTGGCACCATGCCCCAGGTGACAATGTCCATTGCAGGAGGTGGGGACCACCCCAATCCATTATAACAAAGGGTAACCAAGTATTTTCAGTGTTGTGACCACTTGTTACCTACTACCAAAGATAAACTGTGAGACAAATGCGGTTAGAAAGCGGCAAAAAAACCCCAAAAACTTAGAAAATAAAATCTAGCATAGCGGAGCAAGGAATCTCTTGTCACTGAGTCTTCATTCTTCTGCCTTGTAACATTTCCTTCGCTGTGTGGTTACTAATCAACTCGGCTTTTGAGCTTAGATGAATCTTTGGTGTTAAGAAAACTTGAAAAATCAACTCCAGTGCCCATTTCAGCTGAGTTAAGGCGGTCTCTAGATTCTTACCCTCTGAAGCAGAGGGTTTGTGGCCATGTGGAGGAGAAGGCAGGATGGCAGCAGCCAGGAGCCAGTCACTGAACAGTTTTTCTTCATAGTTTCTGCTGGGCTCAGCAGGAGCCAGCAGCACGGCACGAGCTGTGGGCTGACTCAAAATTCATCACTGCCTCTGCTTACACTGACAACACCTGGCTGCTGGTATAAAATACCCAATTATTATCACACCTTCTGGTAGCATCAAAAAAACCCCTTTGAACTCAACATGAGACTACAAAGAACACACCAATCCGATGCATGTTTCATATACATATTTATATATATTTCATGTACAAAGTTACATTCTGAACCCCATGGATTCAATAATAGAAATAAATACTGAAATAACTACACTGCTATATGAGCTTTTCTGCTCACAGAAAAGAAGCCTCAAGTTTTAACAGACAGCAAGTTTAACGCTGCAGTCTCCATCTCGGATTACAGAGGCAAGTAAAATTCAGCGTAAAGTGTCCAACAGACAAAACGTTCAAAAATTACAGACCATAAAATGTTTAAAATATAGGTTTAAAAGATCAGGAAATGTGCATCAACAAAATTAATAAAGGAAACTTAATCTTGTTAGAGGGCGGGAGAGACATTTAGTGTATAGAAAAATGCTTTGAGGTGCAACATAGGTTGTTACAATATGGCATAACCCTGTTAGAAAAAACATTTCGTTTCCCTAAAGAACTGTATTTTGAGTTTACCGTGTCTGCTTTGACAGAGCAGGGCCTTCACAAGACCCTGTCTCAACAGGGTCATTTAACAAGAGTGCTAAGTCAGATTTAATCCTTTGGTAACTTTTATAATACTCACATGGAAATAAATATTCAGTTACACAGCATTTTAAAAGACACACGCTCTTTAGAACAGTTAGTAGAATAAAACAGATTGAACATTTGTTTGTTACTAAGGCAGCCTATGATAAAGTGTCTACGCTCTGCCAGCTCTATCTGATCCAACGCAGGAAGACCTTTACAAGAAATGGACAATGCAGCAGCTCATACAACGCGTTTCACCGTTACCATGCAAACACCCTTACCCAGGCAAGTAATGTGCTGCATATTTTGTGCTCGAAATGTTTCCAAACTATTAACAAGCTGTAGCTATCAAGAGATTAGTTCCTATTTATATGATGCTTTTAATCACATGAGTGTATGCATAAACACATTCTTGAGGCGGATTTGGAGGAGAGTATTGTCATCTCAGTGCCTGGGGTGTTGCCTGCCTGGTTCACCCTTCAAAGTGGCCTTAAGTAGAGTTTATAAACCCCAGAGCACCATGATGGCAACAGGGACCTGTCGAATCTATTGTACCTTAGGACAGGGGATAAAAGTTCCTAAATGAGAAATACAGTGAAGTGCACATGCCTTTAACCTACATCCACAGTGGTACATATAGTTAAACCTACTGTTTGCTTTAAAACCCTTCCACTTTTGGACAGAAACAATCATTCTCTGAAAGATTTGCAAGAGTTGGCCCACTGAGGTGACTAAAATGGCACGGTGGACCAGATACATTTGGCAAAAGACCAGGTACACACTTGCCAGATTGAACCGCTCAAAATTTGACAGCGGTAAAGCTGTTCAGAGAAAAAAACCAAAAAGCTCATCACTAATTACAAATAAAATGCTATACATGAACGAAGGAACAGAATTGTGCGTTTTTTTCTGAGAACATGAGAATGTGACAATCAACCAGTGAGTAAAAAAAAAGCTTTGGAGACTGTGTTTTCCAAAGAGAAAAATAAAAAACTACATTTAAGAAAATGGCCGGAGAAGCGATGAAACTGCACCACTCACAGTGAAGATTCTGCACAACAGTAAAAGTTTAGACAGCATTTTTCTTAGACATCCAATTTCCTAAGTTAATTCAGATGTGCTTCAGGTTCAGCATACATGTCTATGGAAGTTTCAAATAGGTCTAAGAGTGTTTAGTCAGTTTACTTTCTGCATTCGTATAGTTTTTCAAAAGCTCCTAGGCTTTATATTTAAGCCAAAGTACTTTAAGAGTGACATTAAAGTTGAATTTGGAGAGCAAACTATGAACAACATGCTCTCATCTCTTTTGGCATTCTGAAGAGAAAAATACTACCAAGATATTAGACATCTTTAATAAGGATTTTTACTACATAGTTCATGTCCTAAATACATATTTACGAGAGGAACAGCTGTGTACAAAATATGTTGCTTAAAAAGTATTTATACATAGAAATCTAACCAATAGACCTGAATGGAGTTTTTCTGGTTTATCAGCTATGATATGCATTTGAAAAAGCTGCCTAAATATATATTTACACAATAGACCTCAGCTAAATGTGTTCATTTAAAAAATTAAGAAAATATATAAACACATGTTTGCCTGATAGACCAGAACTGCTCCTATTGC
Source organism: Thinocorus orbignyianus (assembly GCA_013400375.1). Taxonomy (NCBI): domain Eukaryota; kingdom Metazoa; phylum Chordata; class Aves; order Ciconiiformes; family Thinocoridae; genus Thinocorus; species Thinocorus orbignyianus. The sequence goes on along the minus strand of VXBW01003457.1, from coordinate 1,155,079 downwards.
ATAAAAATGTTTAGGCAGTTTTAAAAAAGTGTTTCTACATTTACTCCTCTGAAACTGTTCAGTTCTTCCACATAATCAAGTCACTAAATTTCTCTGTTAACCCAAACAGAACAGCCCCAGCCTTCTGGGGGTAAATCCTGGATGTTCATTAAAACCCGGCAAAACTTTTACTTTCCAGAGACTAACTGAAAGAGCATATCCATGGTTTAAAATATTTTGAAATACAGAAATCATGAAGTGTTTAACTCAGGTTTGATGCTAATGGAGGAAATTCAATGTAAAAGGAAGACAGTCTTCAACTCACACTTATGGTTAAAAAAATAGACGGTGAGTAGACAGAATGTCAGCCTAATATTAGAGTCTCCTGACTTTCAGCAATTTATTCAATCTCAGTGCTACCTGCTAACATTGTCACTAAATTTTTATTTTATTTACTTTTTTTACTAAATCGGGGTCTGCAATTACAAAAAATACATTTTGTACCTAATTATCTGGCACTAAATTTCCTTTACAATCTCACTTGGGCAGAATGCATTTTTCCTGTACACTCTCAGTCTTTTCTCATGCTCTAATTGAGGTCTCTAACCTTCACACGTGTAGTGCCTCATGAGTTTGACCAGCTAGGCAGAGAAGATCATTCTAGTGCTTAGGACAAAGAGTTAAGACAAGAAAAGAACAAAAGATAACCCCTGCTCAAGAATTTTACTGTTATTTTCAAATTTAAATAATCCTAAGAATAACCTTTGGAAACAGAGTTGTTCCATGTCTGGGAAAGGAGAAAGCATTATGCTCAAAATTTTTCATTGAGGGCAGCAGTTCTCAAACTTTAAGGTTCAATAGTGAAAACATGTAATTTTATTTAAATATTGTCATCTTAATTCCTATACAATCCCCTCTTCCCCCCATAAATTCTGACGAATGTAACAAATTAAGCCATATACACTACGTAAGCAAGATTTTCCAGGTTTGAAAACAGAAGCTGAAATTTACAGTTTGCTTTAGCCCTCACTGAATATTTGGATGAGTCTTAATAATCCATCTCATAATTTGTCAATTTTTCAATACTCTGGGAATAACTTTGCTGTTTTACTCAATGCATTATACAGTGGAATAAAGCTCAGTTGTAATAAAGCTGAACTCAAGTGAGACTACCAAAGAAGTGAACTACATTAGATTGCTGTGGTACAGTAAAACTAACGTCTCCGTTGCTTAACAGGGTGTGCACACCAGTTGGGAGAAAGGTCTGATCTCATTATACTGTTCCATGTAACACGGGTGCAGTAAAACAGCACAAGCTAATTCCTGTATAGTTAAACGTATGACAGATTTGCAATATAAGGTTAAACAGCAAAGAAATGCTTCAACATCATGTAGTGAAACAGGTTTCACAAAATAAAAAAAAAAGAAAAAACATGCAGAAGCTTTTTTTTTTTTCTTTTTTCTTTTTTAAGGTCTCCAGCTGCATCCTACAGGCTCACTCACTGCCGCACATTACTTGCCACACTATCAAGTGACTCCTCTCAGCTTTGGCTACAGAAGGTTCAAGTTGTAGAGCTTCTCCAAGGAGTTCTGATTCTCCACCTTCGTCACCTGAAAAACAGCAGCTTAGATTCAGGCAAACAAAACCCAGTATCAACATCAAACACAGCAAGACAAGTGACACCTAGTTTTACGAGCAAAGCACTGTTAAAGACAGCAGGTGTCATATGATCATATAAAAGCATATTCAACATTGTGAATAATACGTATGTTACAAACTGAAAGACTGTTGCATACTTGGTTCAGAGCCCAGTATTCTGATGGTCATACCCTTCAGTTCTAGCCCCTCATGTTTCTTTATCCAACAGGTCTTCAAGGCACAGAAGCAACAGCCTGATTTGCAAACCTGCAGTCCCTCCCAGGCAGAAGTGGTGATGGTTATGCTACAAAAAGTGTGTGGCATAAACACATAAACCATATAAAGTGCTCTGGAAATAAGAGCAGTAATTGAGTACAAGACAACGCCCCACTCATGTATATGATGAGCTTTCCCCTTGTCTCTCCTCTTGTTCTGGTTGTCCTGGCTTGCCACAGCTCTGCGTGCTGACACAACGCAGCCTTAAGCCTATTCTCCATAACTGCTCTTCAAAAGAGAAGGGCAGTTTTATAACTGCATCTAAAGGCTTGATGACGTGAGCTGACTCGGATCAAAGGTGACAGAATAACCACTAAAGAAAACTGCACGTAGACAGCAATAAACATCAATGCAGAGACAGTCTTGTGGTATGGAAGAACATTGGGTTAAACCAGATGAAACAGGAACTGACCTACAACTTCAGGAAGGTTTCAAGTCCCAGTTTGGCTGGTTTTCTGGTTAAACTGCTTTGGAGGGCTGAGGAATCACAGAACGGTCAGAGTTGGAAGTGACCTTAAAGATCATCCAGTTCCAACCCCCCTGCCCTGGGCAGGGACACCTCCCACCAGAGCAGGTTGCTCCAAGCCCCATCCAGCCTGGCCTTGAACTCCTCCAGGGATGGGGCACCCACGGCTTCTCTGGGCAACCTGTTCCAGTGCCTCACCACCCTCAGAGCAAAGAAGTTCTTTCCAGTATCTAATCTAAATCTCCCTTTACACACAGAACCTAAACACAGAATAGGCTGAGCTTGCTCTGGAGCCAGTTTGCTGTGCTAATGTAGCAGCTGAGCTAACGCAGCTCTAGGACTGATGCCCAAATTCATGGTTTTGTGTCACGGTACAAGGGCAGCAAACCCCACATTTGGTGTGTGGCTACAGTAGCCTGCGTGGAACAAGCACAGTTTAACACCTCACTACAGCATGGCACAGAGCTGCCTCAAGCCCTGTCTCACAGGTAACCACACTGGTCTTTACCAGCAGGAACTTCTTTTTCACTGATTTTTGGGATGACAGAATTTGGGCTGGCTGTCACAGGTCTGTCTTTGCAGCAGTGGTTTGGGATTTTTTTTGTTATTGGATTGGTTTGGTTTTTTTAAAAACACTACAGATTAAGGCAAAAGGTCAAAACCAGGCCTGTGAGTTGTGACTGCTTTTTACACACTTTTTGTCAAGGTCTCCAGCTGTGGATTCTACGCATGTAACAAAGTGAGAGGTTGTGGTTCTACTTCCCCAAAAGTTTCAATAAAAAAAAAATAATTTGTTTACACCAGAAGTCTTTCATGGGCTAGATTATGCAAGAGTGCTATCCAAAAAAAGGAGTGATTAAAATAAGAAGGGCACACAAAACCAACAGTGAAGTACATTTTCCCTTTTTCACTCAAAAGTAAGTAAACTTTAGTTAGAGTGTTCATGTAATACATGACTTGTTAGTCAGTCTGCATAGTTAAGCCACTATGGACACGTTTTCCAGCAGTTTGAGACAGAAGTCTAACCTTTCCCAATAAGGCTGAAAGCATAAATGGTGAGGTGATACGTGACTGCAAAGCAGAGCTTCAAATAAACATTTTTACAGAGTCATCTCAGGTCATAGTTTAGTGGGAGAAGAGGAAACTGAAGCTCTGTGTGTGAGAACAAAGATACTTCTATCCTCGTACTTGCTTAGTGAAGACAACGTACCGACCAGCCACACAAACATGCTCTGCAGTCCCCGTTGAAGCTATATGGCTAAAGACCTTCCTTTCAACATGAAGAGGTTACAAATGGTTTTAAGCTCAGTATTTCTTACCCATTCTGAAGTCAATATATCCTTCTCCACCACTTATCACCAACATTGATTTTAATGGACTCTGGTTGAAGGACTCCTGGGCCGGTTTATCAGCTGTTAGCTCTGTTCCACCACTACTCTGTGGGCAAACAACCTGACCTGGAGTAAAAATAGAATACATTTTTATGCCACATCTCAGAGAATACTACCACCTGTATTTGGTCACTAGATGACATACTTGATGCCTAACGATACACTTAACTACGGGTTCTAGTATCTCTTCAGTTAGGTACAGAAAACCAGCTTTGCCCCCATTTCTTTTCTCTAAAGAGATGGACAATCTGATCAGGACAGTTCAGTGAAAATCAGAAAATTAAATGCATCTTGACAGATTTCCCAGCACAGGCATACAGATCTAGAGCATGACATTGAAACACAGGTCGGGACTTGAAGACACACAACTAAAATGATTCAGCACATCAGCCCATCAAGCAAACCTGTGTCACTGACTCCCAGCACAAGGTGCATGGAAGCACTGAGAGGGTATTCAAGTAGTGCTGCAGTTTCTAGGAAACTCTTAGCTTTTTCAACTGAAATTCTTTCCTTTGGGAGCTCCTCCCTCAGTAGCTCATCCTTCCTGCAGGATGTCAGACTCTTAAACTGGACCTCACACCAACTAGCAGTTGACTGCCTTCTTAATAGCCAAGTACTCACTTCCCACAGTACCTTTTTTCCCCAGATGGAAGCAAAGCTCTTCCTTTGCGACCAAACCCTTTTCCTCCCAGTAAACAATACCACACTTAGGAATCAGACAAGTATTGTAAATAAAATACATTGTTTCTGAATGTATGATTTCTTACGCTTGCTATACTAGCCTAAACACTATGTTTGGCTAAGCAAATGGGGGAGAAACAGAAACCTCATTTGAAGAATGGTACCAAACCTTACCAGGTACTGCGACAAAGAATTTAACAGCATCGCGATGCCCATGGAAGCAAAGCTGCGCGTGGGCCATGGAGCAATAGGGTATGAACGTTCCCGGAGTCACTTTGTCACTGTTTTCATCACCATAGACACGTATTACACTCCCTGGACGGTTTCCAGAGCCTGCTGCTGCTTTATTTGCTGTAAAAGAAGAGAAGTGTTTTCTACTTGAAAATACAAATTTCAGAAACGGTTATTTGTTAAGAAACCTTATGGTACCGTCTAAAAGCTAAAGCCAACTTAGATAAAAATGAAACAGGAGGGCAGCAATGCCAATTCAAGACAGAGCTGGAAAGAAAAAAAGATTGCATGCTTCGTTATTTTAAGTACATCAGAAAATGGAGCAGGATTCTTATTAGTCTAGCATAAACACCAGATTTTAATATCCTACTTTTGGAAAAAAAATAATTTGTGAAAAGGACTGTATCTTTCATAGAAAATAAGTACCTCTAATGTGTTTCAGTGTGAGCAAATTCAAAGTACTTAAACATATAATTAAAGACAGTTTCATTCCAACTAATCATAGGGTATCCCCTTGCCAGCAAAGATTCTCCAAAAATAGCCCCCTGTGGGCATGAAGGAGCTACCCTATTATAATTCTACATCTAGTTTTTACTGAGAAGTTTTAAAATACATTAAAACAGAGAAGTACTCATGCTAGACATACAAGCCATCTCCATTCCAAAGACTATCAAAGAAGTGAAAGAAACAGTGATTTGTAACAAGACAGTCAATGATGTGGATTAATGACAAAGTTATAAGATATGGTATCACATTGGCTGGAAGAAAAACAAAGTCTGTATGAAAGTTCAGCTGCAACATAGGATGATATACTAAACTGCTGAGCAGATTGGTGGCCATTTAGCAAACATAAAACTGCTGCAATGCAGTAACTGCAAGTGGAAAAACATTTAGGAACATACAAAGGGTAAATCTATAAGGAGTGGGAAACGGCCTCGAAGTGGCTATTAGAAGCCTGAAGACAGATTTTTGTTCAGGATCTGCACTTACCCCTCAGCCCCAGTAAACGTCCCTGGTGGAGGATTACAGCTAAAGTGAGAAAGGAGGAAAGGGGAAATGGATAGGTATGACAGTAGAGGAGAAGGATTAATGAGAACCCACCACTCTTATATTTTGGTTTTTGATAAGGTAGAGCTTAAAATATTAGCTCCTAAAACAGTAAATATCTAATTACAGAAGATTCAATAAAAAGTCACAAAAAACAACATCTTGTTACAAAAGTTGCAGGACAAAATGGACAACGAAAGCACTGACACTTTCACTTGCTTCATGGCTAGGAAGTTCACTATTGATTAGCAACGTTTCCCCTTTCTCTTTCCTTTGTAGGAGGCTGCCAAAACAATAGAGAACGACTCATGTTTTCAAGCACCATTTCGAAACATCATCTGCAGATCTGGAAGATGCCCTGCTATTGAGACCCAGGGAACTGAGATACACAACCACTTATGCAAGGATGTGAGGGTTTTTGAAAACCATGAATATTTCTAACAAAGGTTCTCAAACCCACTATCAGTATGCCCACAAAAGTTGGTTCTGATTCACGAACAACTAACAAAACAAATTACACTGAACAGCTTTAACGGGGATTTTTTCCATGTTCACTACTGTTTTCAAACAAAACTCATCTGGAAGCGTTAAATTAAGCTTCACGCAAATTAAGAGCTATAATTTTTGAAAGCATGATTTAAACTATTTCAAATTCATGATAGGAAGTCTGTCCTTCCTTAGTACACTCATGCAATGCAAAAAAAGACATTTACCGAATGGATGGACAATGTAATGGAACAGTATGAGAAACGATGCACGTACGCGCTGTTCAACAAAGCAGATACAACATGAAGAGTTTTTGCTATTGAATTACTCTAAGATTTCACCTGTCAGACTGTACTACTTTCTATATAACAGTACAATTAGGATAAAGTTCTGTACTTTATTTTCTGAGACTTCTGCCCATGTGTTTTAGTTTCAGGCACAAGTGTTGGGTGGGGATTTGTTTGCTGGTTTAAATGCAATCATTTAATCATCACAGATTCTTTATCCATTTAAGATTTATTTTGCCCTTTAACTGGACTGTTGCCTTCTCCAAAGGTTCAGCTGTCCTTGTCTGAATGCTTCCCCTCCCACCTTCAAGTAGTTTCAGCCTATGACAAGAGTTTGGGGTCTGTTTTAAGCAGGTACCTGGATCTGCATAACTGGAATTTTACCTCGAAGCTAATGCCCTATTTGTAGAATGTGTTTATGACTCTTGTAACTTTGAACATGCCCGTTAAAGCAGTTGGTACCACAGCTGTTCCAGTCCTTTATACCAGCTTTGTAATGAACTCTCAAGAACTAAAGCCAGTCAAATTGAATTAGCAACAATTGGTAATCAAATTGCTTTGCTCAAATCTAACAAAAACCTACTTTGGTGATCACATGGCAATAAAAAATAATAACATTAATTAGAAGACTAAAGCCATCTCTTACAAGTAATAAACTTCTATAAATACTGCTAATGATCATAATACCTCCAAAATTTCAAAATTTGCTTTCATTCAAGCCACAGCAACTCTGCTCAAATTGAGGTACAGAAGACTTTGGAGATAGGTTTTTTGCTCAGAACAATTGTAAACACGTACACAGATTAGGTACTAAACATCACACAGGCCCAATCTGTTACAAACCTGAAAGATTCAGCCTGGCAGTAAAGCTTTCTATCCATTAGCAAGCATCTGAAAGGCTTTTAACACTCTGTCTTTGTCTCTACAGCATATTGCACAGTGCTATTCATTTATATTTTACTTACTTTCTGTTAATGGAATGGAGATGATGACACCATTTCCTGTTCCTACCCATAAACGATTACAAGACACCATAAGAGCTGTGATTCTCACAAATGAGAATCCCAGTTTACCAGTACCTAAAAACAAAAGATGCTTTTCATCAAAAATTATGAGCAGGAATAATTTTAGTTCTATAACAGAGAATCTTAACTCCAACTCCCAATCCACATAGACAAGTAATTCCCCCCCCTCCCTTCAAAAAGAAACAAGACAGGAGTACATTTCAGTTGTAAAGGATAATCTAGGAGGCTAAAACACTGTCTTAAGTCGTGAACCTATAGAGAAAGAGACTAACATTAACTGTGAGAAAGCACGAAATCTGTAACAGCTCCATAATGCTGCACAATGAAAATCTTTTGGAGCTCGCAGCACCAGGGCAGCTTCTCAAGCAACAGCAAAAAAAGTGAGTTTCTAGATGTAAGATAATGGTTTCTCAGCCATTAATTTATCATCTATTAGCACTACAAAGGGAGAGGAAGAAGGCTGGCCAGCTAAGCAGGTGGCACAATAGTTACTTGTTTCCCATGGCCCAATTAACTGCATTTGTTGTGTTACCTATGGCCTCAAACTACTGTTATGTAAATATTAATTAAAAAAAAATATCAGAAAGTTTATTAGCTTTAATAGCAATAAAAATTTGCTTTTTTGAATTTGAAAGACAGGCAACTTATCCAGGCAAGTCATGGATTCCTCCAACTCTCAGATCTCAAAAAAAAGACATCGCTACAGTAAAATGAGAGAAAGACCGTAGTGTCTACATTGATGCCTGCCCAATATAACCACTACCGCCCTCATTATTTCTGAGTTTTTAGGGACACCTTAGACATCAGGGAGGATCAACAGGTTGTATCAGAAGAGCTATCATTCTCATTGTGTTTTACAGACTGACTTAGGCTTCCACTTCCAGATTCAAGTTTTCACAAACAGGATTTGACCCGCCTTCCACCCACCCTTCCCCTAATTTCCAGAGAGAATTGCCTGACGCATAACAGGGGAAGAAAGCTCCAGACAGCAAGAGGTGGAAGAATGCAAGTTTTCTTATCAACTTACCTAGCATTTTGCTTACATAAGGTTCAATATCCACATCTTGCAGATGCTGATACGTGTGCGCATGATAGAGACGCAGGGTGGAGTCCAAGCGAATGGACACCCACACCCCATCACCCACCCAGGCCAGCTGCCTCACTTGGCTTTCTCTTCTTGGGTGTGCATCAAATGACTTCTACAAAAAATTGGTTTTTAAATGAGAAGATGAAACAGAGGGAAGACCAAAACAGATTTCTCTGTTACTCTTACATTGTCAACACTGGCAATTTTCTTAAGTCATCTACAACCCTCTGATTTGCAAGATCACCAGCAGACACAGTGTTTAGCTCACTAGCAATTACCATATGGTGCTGGTAAAGTAAATAGCAAAAATGCTGATTCCTTTCCCTGGAGCACAACCTCAAAGCCATAGTTTCCTACTGCATCTTCATGTACATATCATATCCCAGCCTGCTCTGGCTTCTGTCTCCATTTAGCCTTTTCAGTCCTCCTGTCAAAGCACAAGATACATATGCCCAAAAAGTGGTTTTCTTCCTAGTTCTGTCAAGCCTTGCGCTTGTGTAGAAACCCACCCATGCAAAACACACACTATCCACCAGCAAAACAATTAGTTTCATTGTTGTATGAATTCCTTCATTTCAATTTTCCTGCATATACAGTCGTCTTCACAAAAATTGATTATTAATTGGGTGCTTGATGCTTTGAGAAGAGCTGAGTGCTCCCCCTCAAATGGTCTGGCCCATGTTTCAGGCCAATTAGCAGAAGCTGAAGCATTAACACTGCTAATGGCTTTCAGAAAGTTTAGCCACTTCTGTACTTGAGATGTCAGGTACACGTACACCACCGCAGGAACACCAGCTTACACACCTTATATAAACAAACTCCTCTATAACCGGAGGGAGAGTACATTCAAGACTAACACTTACAAAACTCTCAAGTATGCAAAACCAGATTATAGAGCAGGTTACAGGTGGGTGGAGAACATAACGAGGCACGTCCATAGAGAGTAGCCCCATGTGCTCTGCACAAGGGCACTTTCCAGTTCCTGAACAGCTAGTAGTGGAGAACACCCACCTCTCCTCCCCCAGATTACTTTCAATAAGTAAGAATTGTCTCCTCATTACTTAAAATCTTCCAAAACAATGAAAAAAATAAATGTAATAGTATTTCCCAAGACAAATTTGTTTGGTTGCTTGTTTCTGTACCAATCAACAAATAACTTCTCTGGGCTCGCTCTGGACTTTGAGCTGTAGCATGAGATAGCAATAAAATATAACAATTAATGAAAACACCATTTTAACTTGCCTCTATTTTCATGGCCTTTGGTTGAACAACATAGATTTTGTTCCTGTAGCCACACCAGACTTTGTCATGTACCACTGTCATGCATCGTATCGAATGATGTGGACGGCCCAGGTCTAAGAGGTGATAGTTCGTCAAATCCCACTGACCATCTTTACAGACAGAAGGAAAAGAAAAAACAAAAGAAAACATAGGTTCCTATGAGTTTAAAACTCATTTTAAAGTACAGGCAAATATCTTAACAGCCTAATTTTACAAAAGCACTGTAATAATCTGGACATGTGAATACAAATTTACGGCTAGGCTCTTTTAAAAAAACCCAGCAACTAGTTACAGGAACTGCTAACACCCCAAATGGTACTTTGTTTTTAATGTAAGGTTGTATAGTGACTCATTTTCAAAACATGTCAAAATATTGTTCAAAACAGCAAGTTACCTAGTGCTAAATGTTTTACTTGGATAGGCATCAGTATACATTACAACAAGCAACTACCCACACAGCACTAGGCACTTGCTGCTTGACTGAACATAGAAGTGTTGGCCAGTGGATCAAGATTATTTCTTTTTTAAAGTATGCTGCAAGATCTTAAGCACCTGAAATCTACTAAAAGCATACTAAATTTGGTCATTCAACCCTTAAAATTTGTGGCTTAGCTCAGTGTACACAAGAATCACCACTAACGTTTACTCAAGATCCTTAAGGACTGAGACACCAGAGTTTAAGTTAAAAAAAGAAAAGAATAAAGACCACTAAAACTATAACAACTTCATCCCAGGTGCACCTTTCCCAATATTTGCATTAGCTATGTGCAACCTCTTTAACTCTTCTACAGGCTGAGATTTAAAGAAAAGAACAAATGAAGAGAGAGTCCGTGGAATAAGCCAACAGGTAAATTCAAGCTACTCATAGTAAGACCTTCCCCTCCAGGTCCTTATTCTGGAGGCTGAAGAATGGAGCTCATCCAGGAATAGCTCAGGCAGAAATTCTGAAGGGATGCTTACAAAATTCTTACCGAAGTACTTGGTCACAGATAATTATTAACACTAATAACAATATAGAAAACATGACTATAGAACATGATGAAAAAGCAAAGAAGAAGATGATGAACAAAGTGGACTTTATAAACTGGCTTTTCAATATTTAACTTGGATATTGTCCTTGTCACAGTAAGAAAAAACTCTAGGAATGCACCAGGACACTACAAAAATGGTACTTGAAACTGCAACTGAAATATTAAAGAAATCTCTCGAGATAACCTGCAAAAAGGCCACTGCGGAATACATTTTCAAAACACTATTTATAAATGGCACATTTCTTTCCTAAACACTCTTACAACTTCACCAGTTTCAAGGCTGAACAGAATGCTTACCAACTCCTCGGTGAAATATTGCTAGTGTTCCATCAGCTAGTGCAACTAATACTATTCCTTTCACATGTCTGGGGAAAAAAAGCAAACAGAGTCACAAGAATATATACCATTCAACTGCATTTCTCAAAGTGCAAGTTTCAAAGTAAGGTGTAACCATACTCTATTTCAGCATACTTGCTATATCCACGTTAACCCCAGTGTTTTGATTTCTACAACATGGCTCAAGAGAAGGGACAAGTAACAAGGCATCAAAACACAGTTCAAAAAGCTTAAAAATATATCTAAATACAATGCCTGAAAAAAATATCACAGATAACAATCTGTAACTGCTTTGGGTATGCAACTACCAGTAATACCAGGTATGCAGCTACAGTTCATCATTTGAGCTATAGTATTTCCAACACATACAAGATTCCTTTTATTTCCCTTACTCCCCAAAAGCCTTCCATTGCCCCTCAAAGAATATGCATGCATTTATGGCAACTGACATTCTCAATATCTGAGGAGGAAATATAAAAGCACTTTGCAAGTATTTTAACAACAGTTCAATTGTGATTTACATGACATTCTTTCAAGACTTACACAATACTGAGAATAGAATCTTTAAGTTTAATGGCATGAACACATTTCCTCCACTGGGCCACTGACGAATGAACATAGAGGCTGCAAAGACAAATCGGGAGGGATTAAAAGCACTAGGAGAGGTCTACCAGACAGGAACAAAACCAAGAAAAACCCTCATAATTGAAATCCACAATCTAAGAGAAAATAAATGTTCATCTTCTGCTGAAGACTACACATAGACTGAAAGACATGAACAGGCAGAATGCTTTTTCAGAGACCTAAAACATTACTAACTCCTTTGCAGATTCATCTGCAGTAAAAAGGGCATTATGTTTTTCTAGAACAATAAAATACCAAGTTATGGAATTACTAGACCACAACTATTTATTGGACTACAAAAAAAACCAGCCAAAACTCTTCTACAGCTAAAAGCGTTATCCTCAAAAAGAGCTTGTTCATCACCTACAATACTTTTGTTGTATTCTATAATGCCTAAAAGCAGCAAAGCATTGAGAGTTTAGGCTCTTGAGGTCATCTTGAACTTAACCTTCACTGGAGACAGTTATCAGGCCTGTAGGCACAAGAAGCATGTTTAAAATATTTTTTCTAAATAAATTTAACAAGATGAGTATTTTCTTACCATCCATTCTGTGCTCCAAGCCACATTGTCGGCAAAAGGCTACTCATTTTCTGTGCTTCTTCTCTCACTAGATCTTGCTCATTTGGCAAAACTGCAATGTCTTTATATAACTCTGAATCAGTACTAAAAAAAAAAAAAAACACAAAACACACACCAAACCAAAATAGTTAGAATCTATTGAATTAAATGCATAGATTAGTCAGATTATAACCCACTTTAACAAGAAAAAACAGTAGTTATTTCATCCCCATGTTGTACTTCTGCAAACACTATGTTTTTCTTTCTAAATACGTTTGAAGAGGTATGAGGACTACGCACCTAGGCTGGTACACTGGAGATGCCTCTGTTGTATTCTGCACTCCCAGAGGATCTGTGAAGACATGCTCCGTATAGACTCCAGTCTGTGCAATATCAGTTGTGTCTTCTCCCGTCCCTGCATTGACTTCTGTTGCTTCTGTTGCCTCCTCTGCTGTAGGAATGTTCTCATCTGCTGAATTACTTTCAGTCGCAGCATCTATGGAATAAAAGATTTGAAAAACTTTTAACAATTGCAAGAGAATTCTCAACTGTTTAAAACAGCCAGAATTTGATACTTAAAAACATAAGTGAACAGCTGTAACAACTAGTCACAATCCACATTCTGTACCTAAAAAAATAAAAAAACCTGATCAGAAACACTGCAAGGTACTAAGATTTGGTTAACAACAAGTACCAAATAGCAGTGAAACCCAATCAATTAAAAAACACAACTACGGATAGAGCATTATACGCCACAAGAAAAAGAATGTCCTCCAAGTCAATAATCACATATCCATTACCAATCATATCACCATACAGCTCTGAAGGGATGAGACAGAAAGTATTAAGAATGCCTATAAGCAGCTTCACTTAAATCTGGTAAGACTTTACAAGATTTAAGGCACATGTCAATTCACATTCTCTCTAGTCATCTGTCAGTAAGGTCTGCACTTCAGATACTGAGTAACTTTAACTCTCTCTTTAGACCATCCACAAGTGTTCCTGTGCTGTTAAAAGTATTTGAAAGAATACCCATTTAAGATCACCTCCACAAAGTTCTTAGCTGTAATTATACAGTGCAAGTATGTCAGACTTACAGTGCATTTCCCACAGAGCACTTGTTTTACGTTATCAGTGTGTACAGGCTAGCTATTCTGTTAAATATGTGCATCATTCATTTCCCAGTTACAAATGATAGTGTTTGGCCAGCCCTGGAATACCAGATTTTCATACCTGACTGTTTATCTGTCACTGGTGAGGCCCCATTGGCATCATGAGCTACAGGTGCCCCCGTGACACCCTCTGCTGTGCAGCCGACCACGGTGATGCCCCCCAACAAGCTATCGGTTTCCGCAGAGCTGTTGCTAGTCATGCTCCCACACAGAGAGGACTTGTCCACTTGACTGGGATCTGCTTCTTGAGACCCTTCTTCTCCCGCAGGATAGTCTGTCTCCCTCGCCCCTGAAATGGATTAAACTCACAGGTTTCTTGTGGGCTTAAACAAGAATATTTTTTTCTATCTAATAATGAACAGCTTTCCAACTGAATGAACTCCCCAGCAACTGAGATTTAACATGCAAATACCTCTCTGCAAGCTTATTTTAACATGATCAGCAGACACTAAAGATGTTGTCACAAAGCTCAAAAAGCAAAAGCAGTATCTGTACATGCTGCACATATCAATATCATGGGCTATATATCAGTCTGCAGTTTTAAAACTAGTTCATTTTTATTTCAAATACATTTTCCATTGAAATTAGATTTCATAACAAAGCATATATGGCAGGGATACCCATCTACATCTTCAGGAAGATTTTAACTGCAATAGATTTTTTGTTCTGAAGGAAAAGCTGCTTTTAAAAATATCTGAGAGGTTGTATGAGAGGAGATTTTAAATATTATTGTTGATTTGTTGAAATTGTTTTTATGCCTCACTGTATTCTGTTTTGCAAGTTACACATAGCTTCAATAGAACAAAACCTCAAACTTCACAGGAAAGAGATTTCTTCTGAGCTCATTAAACAAAACTAACTAGTGCTACAGACTTTTAAGTCAAGAAACAAGAAATCCAAAACCACAATTAGTGTATTATGATTCTAGAGAAGAACTATCAAACTTCCTTCAGTACATTCTCAGTATACACTCCCAATGTAAAAAGCATTCCCCACTAGGAAGCTCCAAGACTTGCTACTTGTCTTCAAGATGTTGAAGAGATCTAAAAAGCCAAACTTCACAGGAAATGTGATGTTCTATAAGACATTGTTCATGGTTCTATAAGACATTGGCATTATTGCACAATTTATAACACAGACGCATACTCCTTCCTGGTGAGTGATGTCTCTTTACCTTTGAGTTAACTTAGGTCAAGAGTCAACTAAAGAGTGGAACCACAGAGTAGAAATCCAATATTTTTCCCCTCCAGGGAAACACTTTTTACTGCTGTGGTTACAGTGACACTTTATCACACGTATTACCAAATATTTGATTTTTCATTGTGTAAGAAAATCTGAATAATGTTGAAAAGGCAGGAGGTAAACATGACAAATCTTTACCTGGTACACTAGCAATGCAAAGCACATGAGAATTGCAAACAATGAAACTGTCCAGAATATTTCCTGGTTGATTAGCATCAATAATGATAACTTTTGTTGCAGAATGTGTGCTGGTACAGATCCAAACCAGACTGGATAATTCTTCCTGATGTTTCAGCTCCTTCTGCTGGTCCTGAAGAAGAATAAATGCAGAACACAAGTGAACAACAACAGGAAGGTAGAAAAGACTTGATCTTCTATGTTCTTACATTATCAACTACAGAAATACACCTAGGCATGTGGTAAGTCCAGTATCTTTAATACCATTCTAACGTTACATGTATTTACTTGTTCTCTACGTATTTGGAACATAAAGCCCCCTGATATTTCATACTTGAGTAGAAAACAATAGAAAATAATTATACTGCACAATTATGCAGTTAGAGGATGCTATTTACATGCCAGCTACCACATTCAGTATTACCACAAATTAACGCGATGTCCCAAAGCAGTTCAAAATTAAGCCTTTGTTTCTACGTCCTTAATACAAACACCATTCATTGGTTCTTCATGAAACCATGAGGACTAACATTTTTAAACAATAGCCCAGACATCTAGCAACTTTTTTGTAAATGGCAGTCAGAATATGAACAATGCTGTCACAAATGTTTTTTAAAGTAGGCAGTGCTGGTATAAGCAGTGCATCATTTTGACATAAAATTGATTCGCGCCTCAGATTTGCCAACAAGCTGGCACACAGGAATCCCAGTACGTTTGTAATGGATTCAATAACCCAAGTATCTCAGGTTGATGACTACCCAAGAAGAATTTATTCATTACCAGTAGACCCAACTACAAAATATATTGTAAATCCATAGATATATGGTAAAGGTGTTTAACTAAAGAAACTATTTAACGTGCCCTACTGAGATCTTACCTTGAGCTCTTGGTCTAGTTTATCTAAGCTGCTTTGAGATCCTGTTTGCTGCTTGTTGCCATCTGCGTCCACACCAGTCACATCATTGTAGAACACACTAGCACCAACTACAGACCCGCCGTCTCGTGTTTTCCCTCCTGAGAGGTTTACCCCTACAGCACACCACAGCTTGAAAAAAAATAAAATAATACTTAAGTGCTGAGCTTAAAAAAAAGATAACTAATTAATCATGTCAAAAATAAAAATATTCAAGCTATAGGTTTTACAGTTACTATATTGAGAATTGGACATGTCCTACCTTCATAGACGTATCCTTCTCATCTAAAGGTCTCAGGTAAACAGGTACAGGCAAGTTCTTCATCTTATTGTCAACCTGGCCACCATTTGCCACCTAGGCAAAAAAAAAACAAACCCAAAGCAAAAAAGCTTTGAAAGAGGTTTACAGTTTTTGGACTCAGTTGCAAATGTTATTAACCATGATTAAGAGTTCTGCATTGTCAATGTTCTTAGAAAGGTTCTTTTAACTGCAAAAGTTCAACAAAGAATCATGGAATCACTCCAACACAAGCTGTGAAATTATCCTCTGTTCAAATTTCACAAAACAGTTGTTACCACTATATTTCAAAACATGAGCATCGTACCTGTTTGTACTTCTGAGGTAGACTCCAGCCAAATGCTTGCACTCTGCCATCCTCTTTCTGAACATGTGCTTTCACTTGCCGATACTGCTCTCTCTTCTGTTCTCTGCGTGAGGCTAAACTGGCTTCGGTTCTAGGGAAGAATCATTATTAGAGAACCTGTTACTCATGCTCTTTAGAATTCTTTGTTTAATGGGAGTTGCTATTAAACTCAACAGACAAGACCTCTGTAGAAGCATTGGGTTACCAAAGAGATCACTAGTTTTTGACACCTCACCTACAGAACACCAGGTTTCCTGTGAGCTATTTCTAAGGAACCCGTGAAAGACAGGCAAAACCAGAGTCTATTGTCAATATCCTGCAAGAAAACTGACTTGGGTTATGTACCTCTATTAGAAGGTTCACGAGTTGTAAACCAAAAGCATGGATTGCCAAAAAGCACAGGAGAAAAAGAAATAATTACAGATATTTGATAGCCTGACTCATGTTCTTCTATTTTTCCACTGAACTTAAAGCAACTGTATCTGTACAGTTACTGTTTAGCTACAACACCTGCATATAAAAGTGCACCAAGTGCTGTCTCCTGTGCCTAAAAGTACTTGTGAAAGGCAGTGATATTTGTCAAACAGCACACTGCTGCCAGGCATCTAGCATAGGCATCCAGTGCTGTGAATTTCAGTTAGCACTATGTTGATTCCTTATGTATCAACACTCACTTCAGGAGAGCATTACACCTCACTTAGCAGCATGTTATTTGTCTCAGAGGATTAAAAGAGTACGTACTTCATAGGGCATATCTAGTATTGTAAAACCAAAACAACTTACTCTTCACTGAGGAATTCAAAGGCTTTAGATTTGTCACTAGGTAATTGAGATAAGGTGCTGCTTCTCTTCTTGACTGACGGAGTAATATGTGAGGTTGGAGCATTATATTTAACATTGACAGGAGGTTCTGGTTTCTTAGCTGTATTGCTAGATGAACTGAAGAGCCTGCTAAAACTAGAAGAAATAAAAGAAAGATGAGAGTGAAGATTTGTGAGATATATCTAAATTTGACTATACAGGCAAAACACCGGTGTGTATGCTACCCTACTCAGGCCAGTTAGACAAAGAAACTGGAGTCCAACATCGCAGCAGCCACCACATACTCAGCAACACTCCCAAAGCATAGAAACTCATGTCAGGAAGAAAAGTTGTTAAAGAATAATAATCCCATTTGTTTATCAAATTTAATGGGATCTTCATCTTGAATGAAGATATGCAGGGAACCAAAGAAGAGAGATGTGAACATCCTCAGTTTTATGAAGCGGATTAGTTCATGCACTGAGCACTTTAAAAGCCTCATCATTTTCTAGGCTGAAAGACAGAATATTTAGTAGCAAACCACAACATCAAAAGGATTATTTGACATGAATATCTTGCTGTGAACAACACTGTTTTAGATTTAAAGAGCTTAGAGTTAGAAAGGAAAACTTATCAGTCACTAAACCGTACTTCATAGTGGAAAAGGAAGCTGAAATAAATGCAACCCACACGAGCTATTAAGGTTTCTATTTCTCATCATAAAAAAGAATCCAGAGAAATGTTCAGAACAAGAGTCCTGGTGCATATTCAGCTAGAAAAAAATTACAGCACTTTGGCATTTAACTTAAAGTGCACAGCCATTCACTACGTGCTGAAGCTTACGATATATTTTGTCTTCAAGAACAGTCTTACCGAGCTGGCATGCTAGGTAACAAGAGGAGAACAGTTAAGACACCTTAATCTGCCAAAAGATAATTAGCTAACATAAAAAAATGTGCCAGCTAATTGGTTAGGGTCTTTTATTTATTTTTGCCAGGGAGTTGTGTTTCAATACTTACAACTGCCAAATGCTTGATCTCTTCTTTTCTTGCATGGCTGGATTTTCTCTTGATGCTCTACAAGAAATGAATTCCAAGTTTACTGAGTAAGCATTAATTGAAAAAAAAAAAAAGAAAGAACAGCGTGTAACTTATTTAAAAAAACCAGGATAACATATCAAAAGTATCAAAGCTTGCTGCTTCACATTGCCTCTTCTTTTCTGATCAGAGCACAATATTGAAATTCTCACTGGATGAACTGAAGTTACATAATAAACATCATCCATATTTATTAGCATCACTGCTAACACTAACAACTGGTGAGTGCTTTTCAGCCAAAGAGACAAATCTGTGCAGCACTTGGCACTGAAAACAGCCAGAAGAAAGCAGCAAACTCTTTTAAATTCTTCTGCCTCCTGTTTTTTCAATAGTGTAACCATCGCCTCTTATTTTAAAACTTCTTATTCTTCAACAAATCAGTAAATAAACATTGAAGTGATTGTTGCTGAAGCCATAGATGCATTAACAGAGCTATGAGAGGATTTCTACAGCAGACAACAGCCATAGAAAAGCAAGCCACATCTGTCTGGGGATATGTATTTTTCCTCTCAGAGATATTGAGGACGACAGAAAAATTAAATGCCATTGTTACACCTGACCAGCAGGCGGCACCAAGTGACATCCTTACCTCTGGAAAGGGACCCAGTTTGAGGAATGCGACAAGAATGAGATGGGCTGAGGCCCAAGGCAGAGAATTGTTCTTTAAAATCATACCTTCCACACAACTCAATAATCAGAATGCAAATTAGTCCAAACCACCATCTTTATCACTTATCTTTAACAAATCTTATGCAGTTTTAAAAACATGTTTTCTTTGGAACAACCCAAGTCCTTCCAAAGGAATGACACTGGGCCTGAAGGCTGTGTTTTACTCCCGTATTGACACCCCAGGTGACAATGGGACCCACTGCTGTAAGGTGCGTGCACACATACATACAGTAGTTTTTCCTGTCCACCAGATCAATGTTATTTACAACTGCTAAGTTTTGTAGCTGTTCCAAAATAGACACATTTCTTCAAGGGATGCTTATTTCACACCATATGAAGTAACACATCTTCACAGAAGTCTCACCGAAAACTGATTTTGACAGGGTAAATTCTACACCCATAACTTAAGACCAAAGTTGTTCAGGGCATGTAGGGAGACAAGCAAAAGGGCAATTAAGGCCTCATAACCTGACCTACCAACCAGATCACTCTGCAGCTAAAAACCAAAAGCTTGTAAAGTCCAAGGAGCTCTATCAAGGATTTGAAAAGAGCCTGTTACCTTATCATCTCAGTCCATCGGACAGCTTCCTGAAGCTCCATCAACCTCTCTTTGTACTGATTTCTTTCCATCAAAACACGGGCCATTTCAACCCGAGTAAAACGTTTCCGCTGAGCAGTGGGGACATCACTCTGAACACACAAAAAAGCAAACATAAGACAAACAAAGGAGCACAGTAGGGCCTTGCAGAGTCAGCCTCTGCCTTCCAGTAAGAGTCACTTTAGGGCACAATTCCAGATTCCAAATCATTTGGGGCTTTGTAAAACTAACTCAATTTTACCTTTCTCTCCTCCCATCTTTTATATGTAGTATAACCTGAATAAAAACGGTTCTTCAAAAAGAATGAGGCGTAAAATAAATGGGCAGAGAGGAGAGAAAGAAAACTAGATGTGGTCAGTTTAAGTCTATTTGCACTCTTCAGATATTCTATCTCTTCTATACATGGAGGAAGTTCACCACTACTTTTGAAGCAGGAAAGTTTAGTAGCACTCACTAAACACACGTGAACTGTACATACAAAGACACACATACACACAAACACCTACATCATCATCCTCTTTAGCTTTCTGTCTTGCTTCTTCTGCTTCTGCACGCGCTCTAAACACAAAATTAAAGATATCTGCATTAGATACCATAGTGCATTGGGTTGTTTTTTTTTCTCTTTTTCACAACCATAGAATTAAGCTTACTTTCTGAGCTCTTCTTCCAGTTCCTTATTCTTCTCTTCAAGCTTTTGCTTTGCTTGTTTTACAGCCTCTAATTCACCTTGTAGTACATCCTTCTCGCAAGTCAATTCATCCACCTTTGCTATCAAATCGTTCTTCACTACATTCAGTGCATTTCTACACAAACATTAAAAATACACCATTACAAGGATGACTATGGTCTCATAGTTCAGCTTCAGTCTCATTTTATTCTTGAAGACCTACAAATTTCTTACATAGAGCTGCTGGAGAAAGATACAGCTTTCTAAAAGCGGCCAAATCCTCTCCCCTGAAATCTCAAATGCTCAAACACATTCACACCTCCATATCAGGAAAAAAAGTACTGATAAATCAGAACAGTTTGCCTAGAGGTTGAATTCCTCAACACTGCTCCAGTGGATTAGTTTCCACAATTACTGCTGTGTTTCTACCAGAACAGGCAGGGAGTTGATCTCGTTAGGACACAGCACTGCATTTCTTGTAGCCTTACAAGGATAAAAGCAGCTTTCACTTCTCAGGTCCTTAATTTCTGGAATGATACCAACTAAGCTCTATTTACCCAAATATATGTACAAATCCAAAATACTTATATCAGCACTACTCTCAGAATTGAAAATACATGTGTATAACTTAAACTTCCTGTATATAAAGATATTGAAGGTATAACAAAATAACAGAGAAGGTCAGTTTTACTTATATACACATTCTGACTTACTTTGTCTCCAGCAGCTGAGTGTTTTCCAAAATAAGGTTTTCAACCTCACGACCCATTCCTTTCCAAAGTAAACAAACACATAAAATTAACAGATAAAATGGATTAATTTTTTCCCCCCAAACCTATGCTTTGCCATTGTCTAAAACCAGCTGAATTTTAAGTATGACAAACATGTCAAAAAAAAACCTGAGAGCTATCTGAAGTTTCAGAACTGACCTACCATTTACCATTAGCTCTCCCCTCCACTTCCTTCACAATCTGACTTCAGTTAAAGCCTAAAGACAACTCTGCCTAACCACAGGGTAGTGGCTATCACCACCTCCACCTACTCTATGTATTTTGAAGAGGTTACAGTACTACTAAATCAAAAAACAAACACAGCATCACTGGGTTAGTATTAGTCTACAAAAAGTTAAACTTAAAATGCTCGACTGCCTTTTATACCATGTTAGATACAGAAGTGTATCAGTTATAGACAGAAGACATGCTGGGTTATAAAGCTCAGACTGTGAAAGCCCTGCGGATTTCCCAGAGCAGATGATACCTTACCAAAGAAATTATGGTCTTTAAAGCCCAAGCATTCCATGTAGAGCAAAAACAAGAACAAGAAACATTTCATGTAAGGTGTAGTATGAGCGAAGAGCAATAAAAGATTTAGACTAATGAAGTAAGAGTGAATTAAAACAATGCCACCACCAAAGATTCAAAGTGGAATGTGATGTGATTAGAAGCAGGATTTATATGACAGACAAATGTTAAAAAAAAAGTTAAGTTTGTCACAACCACTTCTACTGGTTAGACTTCTTATAAAAATCAGTAAGTTAATGAAAGTCTATCTCATTTTCTGTGAAATAATTTAGAAGCACGGTACTTGGAAGAAATGCTAAGCCACTCAGTAGAAGTTCCAAATGAACATGTTACTATGGAAAAAGGTGAACATAACTCATCATGTAATTACTTCAATAGTATTTAAATTTCCGGAAATTAATTTCTCACCCTATTGTTTGCAGGCCTAAAACAATATAATTTGCTGGATTTTAAAAAGATAGATTTTCAAGTAGAAAATAATTATTTAAGATCTTACAGAGCAAATTAATTACCACACTGATAGTGGCATAAAATATGCTAATTCACAATTAACAGCACAAATTAAAAAGGTATCTTAATGGTGGAGGCCTTTTAAAATACTCTGACCATAATCTGCTAAGCAATTTTGACAACAGAAGACTTAAGATACTTGGATAACAATAAAAAAGGAATCTAAAAGCAGACATGCAAATCAAAGTTTCCTCTTTTGGAATTTCTCTCTCTGGGTTTTGGATTAAAAGTAAATGACATTTAATACTGCAGGAACTTAAATCAGCTACTGTTACTTTAAGAATACCTGGAGAAATCCTCTACACTACAGTCACCCAGAGGTTTTTCCAAGTGACCATTGCTTTTTAAATGTTTGCAGTATTCACAGATAGAAGTACCTAGATCACTTCCAACAGGTTTCAAGATCCTTTATAATGCAAGAACAAAAACTAGAAAGCCAGAGTGCAAAGGCAAAAAAAAAATAATAATGTTACCAAGCGGGGAAAAAAATGCAGAGAATGTATTTTATGAGAGCAGCAGCCAAAAACGCCTAACTGTTAAAGCAACAGATTTCAAAGAATTTTTTTTAAAAAAAGAAGCATACACACCAGAATATTCCCCTGGGTATGCAGCCCAAGAGAAAACAGATTAGAGAATCCCAATTAACTATTTTTACAGAACTTCAAACTAAAGTTTAATGCTCACTTAGAACAGATCCAAATGCTCGAAACACATCAGCTATCCTGGATGCAAAAGTGGCTTTTAAGTAACACCCAGAAACTGGACTATGGTTGTGCTCAAAGTGAAATGGTGATTGCATAGTTAAAACTTTTAGACCAACACATTCTGCATAACAAATGCAGTTATAACAATATGTTCATAACTGCTGTTTCTAGTAGTAGTTTTACAGAAAATGGCAATTAAGTCAGTGACAGACTTTTGATACGTTACACTAAAAAGTGTATTATTTTTCCCCATGGAAAACAAAACATCTATTATCATTAAGTCCTGACAGTAATTTGATTTCTTTAAACAATTTATAATATAGATAAGGGATAAAAGTTGCTCTATGGTAATATTTCTTCTCAAGTTTCTATATATTTTGCTTGCAGAATGCGTCATTGGCTGTCCCTGTGACAACAGAGAGCAAGAGTTTTGGATGAAGTATGTTCCAGCAAGGATGTGGTGGTCCTCACTGCCCAGGGTTCAAAGCAGAGAGGGACAACAAAGAAAACCCATCTCAGATGGGAGATGGGCCCATTACTCCCAGTGAGTAATACTTTGCAAAAATGTCACCTACTTGATGTAAAATAAGTTTCTGGTGAAACACTGAACAACCAGAAACAGAGATTGCATATACAACAGTTCTAAATAATACTGCTACCAATCTGCATTTCTGCTGGGTGAGACAACAGAAGCAAACAAACTGCTGGTTTTCTATACACACCACAATTCCTAAAACACACAGCAGTTGCATCTGCATTTCATACATTCCATAGTACCAGCTTTCATTATTTCAAAATGAGGCCTGAACGCTTATATGTCCCAAAATATCTTGTTATAATACAAGACCCTCATTGTTTATATAGAAAGATCTTTCTTCCAATGAACTTTTTGCTCCTGATCATCTCATTCCCAAAACCTACATTTTGTTCAGTCAGCACACAAGCAAGCTGCTTAGAAGAGAAATGTGGGTTCCTCCTCCCCTTTCAATTAATGGTTTTATTCTCAAATTACCTCCATTGCATTCTGCTGCAATTCTCTTACATGTTAAATTCCATAGAGAGGTGATAAAGGGCACAATCTGAATTAAGTTACCTAAAACTAGTTCAAGATAAAAATCCTTGGTTGAGATAATACTCGTGTCACGGAACATATAGGGAAAGCTGAAATAGACAACAGTGTCAGAACTGCCCCAAAAGATTAAAGCTGATCTCATGAAAGAACAAATACTTTCCCCATTCAGATTTTTGTGTTCCAATAACCACTTTAGAATGATATTCAAAGGATTTTAATGCAAATGAATCATAAGAGGACAGTTAAGCACTCTGCTAACAAGGAAAATTCCTTTTTAAATAACCTTTCTTACCCAGTAAATCTGCACCTTCATCCACATCTCCAATTAGGCCAGAACCAGCTGATGACAGCTCTTCAAAAAGTGACTCTGTGTTACGATCAAATGCTTTGTTCTCTATGCCTTTGGTAGGAGTGCTATTCAAAGAAGTAAAGCAAGACATAAAAAAGTAGAAAGAAAGCATTCCTACATTGAAGAAAGTTTCCTCCATGTTTTTGCCAGTAGTTCATTTGTTATCCGCCCTCCCCCCCAAAAAAAAACTCCCGAAGTAAAATTATCAGAAGCTTGTCTTAGAGTCCCAAAATCTATTTTTAAATACTATTTTGGAATCAAGATCCCAAACTTGAGGTATCTGCTGATATTGAGCTGGTCAGAATTTTAATAAATTAAAGCATATCAAGTTTCAGCATATAGAAATTCAGCCCCGTCAGGACATAGTCAGCCCAAACACTTAAAGAACAGACAGCTCAGCCAAACTGGAAAACATTTAATACAACAAGAACACAAGAGAATCAAAAAGAGATTAAAATATTCCTCTGGCCAGAAAGGGGATTTCTTTCACATAAAGATCTTGTGCTATTAATACTCGCTATACAAGGCTATTTTTTCCATCTCATCACATAAATGAAACAGACATGTAACACATTTGAAGGATGTGGGGCTAGACACTAAATTGTTGAGAAGATCAGGTGCTCCCTTCACTACTACAACAGCAGTTGATTATTTTTTATGGAGCTTCAGACCTCATGAAAGCAATGTTATCCCTCAAGAAAAAGTCTGCGAAGAAGCAGACTGAGGAAAACCGTCACCAGGATTCCACCATCAGAATCTGGTAAAGAAACGCTGTAACATTTGCAGAGTCAGTCATAAATCCAGATTTTAAAGACACGGGTGAAAACACAGGGGTCCAGCTTGGAAACTGCTACTATCTTGAAACCTCAGTCTTGGGAGAAAAGGTCTCTTAATACAAACCCTTTGCTTGAAACACAGAAAGAATACGTAAGCATACGTAATTCTGGTGTAACATGAAGTACCCTGAACATTCACCTGGTGTAGCAACAGAAACAAGAACTGCTGTTAAACTTGAAACCTCCTGAAGAATCTGGGGAAGTAAGGTCACAGAAGCAGGAGATTCATTACACAAAACATGTTCTCAGTCTGCTGTCTTTTAAAACTGGTCTTCCTACTTAAATCACAACACACAACTTACCTGGAACCCTTATATCCACTGAGATCTTTATCCATATCCAGCTCTGGAGTTGACTCAATGATTGCCTGAACTTCAGATTTTTCTTCATTTTCATTTCCACCTAGAAAAAAAAGCAAGTGGTATGTCTCCATAAAACAAAAGTAACTGTGTAATATGACATCTACATGCAGTTGTTATTAATTGATCAAATTAGTAGATTTCTGTTCAAAGACTTAAGGTAATTAAATGAGAAGATCTGTGAATTTTGGATACTCTAGTGCAGACACTGGAATTTCAAAGTCTCTCCTGAATTCAACTTAATTCATCCAACAGTAGCTATTTCCCACTTTTTCTGCAGACACGAAGCAGATGTCTATTGTCTCATGACTTTTTGTGTCTAGACAAATGCCATTTCTGCTGTTTACAAGGAAATGTCATAAATAATTCTGATTCTAGGCAAATAAAGACTAAAGCCACCAAAACCAACAGTCCTGTATCTCTTACCAATATTCTGTACTCCTAAAAATATTGAGAAAAAACATTTCTCATTTGTGGCACAACAATTAAGATATTTCATAACAGATTAAATATGAGATTCATAGTAATCACACAAAAAAGTTAAAGCAGCTCACCCGTGGACACATTTCTTGTCTCTTGAGCTACCTGTACTTCAATATTCTTGCTTACATCCAGGTTCTCATTTGGCACATCCGTGTCTTTCGCAAGCCCTTCACCGTCTTCCTTTTGAGGAGTTTCTGCAGGCAGCACGGGTACATCCGAGGGAGCTGTGGATGCTGGAGTAGTAGATTTTGAGCCTGCTTGGCTAACATCAGAGAGCTCATCCTAAAATTGAACAGTTACCATTTAAAAAAGAAACACAAATTAAAGTATTGTTAGAAGAGTTAGGCATACAAACTAAAGAACAAACACCAAAATTCCAGGTGATGATCATTATTCAGGTACAGCATTTCAAGGCAGGAGAGCCTGTGATGTAATTAGAGGCTACACCTGATAATAGTAATAATAGCATTTTTCTGGAATTTTGTCCCCTTTCATGGAATTTGCAATCCTTACAAACAAAATTCAGCACTTTCAAGACCTGCCAACCAATTACTTCCAGTTTTCAACCTTTTTTAGTAAATTGCAAAATAACTGGTAATTAGTATTTGATATTCTGTCAAAATTATTCAGAAATATCATCAACTAACAGATACCTTTAAAGGAATTAAACATGTGCACTTACCTATAGTAATACAAGGCAATAAACCCAACATACGAAGATGTTAGGTCCATTAAAAGAAAAAAAAAAAGGAAGAAAAGCTACACAATTTACTCAATTGGCTTTTGAATTGGTGAAGTTGAGCTGCTGGGTAATGATTCATACTTCAGCAACAGATACAGAAGGGAGGAAATGCTACCCCTTACCAAGGGAATCCAGAGTTCACACAAACAAGGAGCTGTTGGCTCCGTTCAAACATTTCTGCATCTTTGTATTCCAAAAGCATCCACGAACTGATGCAGCACAGACCGATCGCTGACTTTGGCACACAAAGCTCAAGAAAACCAGATTGATAGTGCAAGAGAAAACAGTGAAGAGAATGGGCCTTTCCTTAAAGGAATTGCAAATAATCCCACCTAGTTTTTGTTTCTGACTTGATTATCTACTGTATTTTTAGCTAACTCTTGGAAACTACATTGATCAAACTATCGTGAATGTTTGTTCTAGAACCGATGAAAATTAAATGCAATTAATGGATTAATTAATAATTTAATTAAATTAATTAATTTATTAACTGGCAACAAATTAATCAAAATATCTCAAAGCCTAAGCATTTGAAAAATCAATTCTGGGTTGACTTAACAAATTTCACTTTTTTGGCAGCGTTGCCAGAAGACTTTTCCTGAAAAAAGGAAAAATTAGTTTAAAAATTAGATAATTAAGTCTGAAGCAGCAGCAGCTCATCTGCAATGCTCTGCAGAAATAAGCAGAAGAGACTGGATGGTACGTAACCACATGCTGTCTCACAACGATACCCAGGCAATGTCACCACTGTAGAAGCTACAGGATACAGTCTTTTCACTCTGGGTTTCTCCCTGACACCTCCCCCTTTGTGATACCTTTAGAGGAAACACTGACCATTACATGAAATGCTCACGCACAAATGGAAAACAGATTTCTGAAAGCAATAAAACATCACTTATGCCTTATACTTGATGTTAGAAGCATTTAGAGGAAATAAAACTACTAGAGAAAGTTTCAAATTCTGGTTATGACTTCAATATATTAGGTTATTCAACATGTTCACTTCAGAAGTACTTCACATTCACAGCTAAAACATAAGGATATCGCTTTGGACCCTAAGGAACTTATTCTAATTCGGTTTGAAAAATTACAGTCTGTGCTGTTTTGTAAATTCTTTCAGCAGTGTATTATTTTCAGAAGAACTATACCAAGAGGCCTATTTTAACAAGATGTAGAAACTAATTTGGAGGGGACAAGATGTGGTCAGAGACTTCACATTATACCTCATCTCCACTCACTCTTAGTAATAACTAAGTTGTGTTTCAGTCAGCTCTACTAAAATCTGTCAATTTACTGATGTTAACTGACACGGGACAAATTTAGGTGGTTGAGGCTCCTTCCCTGGAGATATTCAAGGAGAGGCTCCATGAGGCCCCGGGCAACCTGGTGCAGTTGGGGATGTCCCTGTGACTGTAGTGAGGTTGGACTAGATGACTTTTGGAGGTCCTTTCCGGCCTGGATGATTCTATGAAATTTCAGATCCAGAAAATCATCCTATTCAAGAGTTTAAGCGACAAGTTTTTAACTCCCAACTCCTGTGGTCACTTTGATATGTTTATCATCACTTACATTATTTAAGGTCAACCGTTACTTACACTTCCAATTATCCACAGATGACCTCTAGGCAAAAAAACCCCAAAACAGTCTGGGTTCCAACTGCATCTGGATAGTTTTTTAGTTCTTACAAGTTTAATATTCCTCTGCTATGTATTAAGTTCCCTTCAGAGGAAGTTTCCCTCAGCCGTATGCCTTTTCAGAAATAACAGTACATCTATAGTCTTCCCAAAAAACCTCATCAACATAAAGACTACAGCAAGATTTTACACATTCTGGAGTTCTTCACCCTGCAGATCCCTCCTCCTGCTGTTAGTGCGCTCTAGTCCCAGTTGCCAGATTCATCACACTCCAAAGCACTCCCCCATTTTTCCATTTCTGCAATTTGTTCTATGCCACCCTCTCACTGCTGGAACACAGAACAATTGCAGGAATTCTAGCCAAGCCACGCATAAGAGAAATTGTAATTACAGGCTAATTTAGGAAAGTGAGGTCATTCTGTACTCCACAGTATACCTGTGCTACATGCTGGTAGTAGGCAGAGGCTGTGTTAAGAGCACTGCCTGAGGAGTAATCAAAGCGTGCCTTCTAACAGGATATGAACTCAGCAGATCTGTTTACACTGTCTAGTTAGTTAACTAATGTGTAAAGAAAAAGTGACTGATCTTTGGTCCTTTAGTCATAAAGAAAGAACCCACTCCTGTGAGTGAGAGAACTAGCCTGTACTACCACTCATTCGGAAAACACAACCCAAACTCTGTGTCTTCCAGTAAATAAGTTCCCTCAAATCCCATCTGAGTAAGCAATGCATTTGTCTTACACAAAGATGATTTAGGGCTTTCCCTCCTCCCCTTCAATTTGCTTTTTCTCCCCACCAAGGATCTCTAATCTATTTATGGGAGTTTCTC
The DNA here is from genome assembly GCA_013400375.1 of Thinocorus orbignyianus. Classification (NCBI taxonomy): domain Eukaryota; kingdom Metazoa; phylum Chordata; class Aves; order Ciconiiformes; family Thinocoridae; genus Thinocorus; species Thinocorus orbignyianus. The sequence continues at coordinate 1,125,855 of VXBW01003457.1, read as the reverse complement.
CTTACACACAGGCAGCCAAGCTGAGTGCTCACCTTCAGGCTTGTGTGGGATCGTGGCTGACTCAGTTCATGAAATTTCCAGTGCTCTGATCCGGGCGTTTCCCCCACTTCCCGCTGAGTTTCAGGTGTAAGCAGCGCATCTCCTGGAGGTAAGGGGAAGATGCCCAGAGATATCGGACGCTCCTTTCTGTTTGAAAGAGAGACAGGTTTCATCAGCTATTTCAGATGTCACTATTTTCCTCTACATCTTGAAAATCAGCAGGGGAGCAGTAAAATTGTAAATTCAAGCACTCAGAGACTACTCTCTATTAAATACACAATGCAGCACACACACTTTGTGCTCCACCACATAATTCCTCATTTCACATTGTTTAATTGCAAACCGTCTACTCCAGCTATCATTGATTGCATCAAAGCTAATCTATAGTAAACAAGTTTTACAGAGAAGTGGAACACAAACAAGAGTACAAGATGAAAATGGTTCCTTATTTCAGACTAAATTACAGTTTTCAGCAACTGCTCTTAAAAAAATAAAAATAATTTTGCACTTTTTTTTGTTTTGCAAGATACAGTACCACACAACTTCTGCAATCGCCAACAGCTGAATCGTTAACTGAAGCTTTTGGGAAAGGTTGTAAACAATCAACTTAGAGTTCTTTGCAAAACTAATGCTATTTTTCTTCTGAAGATTACAGGAATTACATAGATTTGTACAAGTGGAAAAAAAAAAACTGGGTCGGGAATTACTGATGTTAAAACTACCCAAAAACTTCATAGTTTTAACCAAAATCAGTTCAACACTCTACTTCACACTAAAGCTGCACAAAACTTGTGCAAATAAGGCAAATTACTTCATCCCAACTTTTCACCATCTCTACTATTTATCACTTCCCCATGGCAAACGTTTGGAAATTCCAAAGCTTTGTACATTGACCCTCAAAAAAAAAAATCCCTGAGTCAATCTTGCTGTCAGTAGTGTGATCACGAACAAAAATTAATTCTTCCTGCTAGCTAGGGGCAAAAACATTGTGCAGAATGCAACTCACAGGATGCTACAGGCAACCCTGCAAAAGAAAACTATCAGCCAGGCACAGAATTGAGATAAAGAAAAGTATTTGTTCACTCAGAACAATGAAATACAGAAAGAAGGACTGTAATAGACTAGCACAGCTTTAAGCATACTAAAGACAGAAAATAAAAGTGTGCACAAGTGATGGAAGAAAAATTACGCTTCTTGAGAGAAAGCACTGCCTGTACGTACCCCTGCAGAGACAATCCAGACAAAAAAGGAAGATTTGAGAGATCTCACAATTTAACATGATAAAAAACTCAAATGCCAACCACACGTACTTTCCTTTGCAAGGTTTTATAACCTAGGCAGAATTCCACACAAAATTAGTACCTGCATATAACTTATATGTAAAAACATGAAACGGAGTGTTGAGAAGCAAAAGAAAGAGCTAAGCTTTTTTCTACAACTGTTTTGGGTTTGGTTTTGCTTTGTTTTGTTTTTACTCACAAGAAAAGGTAGTCAAGAGGGGATTGTACTAAGCAATTAAGCAGTGGTAAATTTACCTTTTGGTGAATTTACATCACACAAAAAACAACATTCAAAAAGCTAATCATTTTAATTGGCACAAAACTTTCTAGGACAGGTGTACAAAAGATGCTCCTTGTCACAAAAATCTTTGCAACTGATTCTCACACTGCCTCTATCTTGGTCTTTCATCAATATTATTCCAAGTTAGGCCATTAATTCAGAAGCAGTCTAGCAGAGCAAAGCAGAGAGCAAAGCCAGTAAAAAAAAAAAAAAAAATCAGTCAGGTTTATGAAATAAAAAAAAGCACAAGATAATGCTCCAGCAGCTGCGAACTAGCTGTGCTGAAAAGTCTTCCTACAAAGCAGCCAGAGAGCTAAGGAGAATTTGATTCCAACGGTTCCTGCTATTGTAACAGGTTCTGCTTTTCTTTAGATTTCCCACAACTCCCATGTGCATGGGTAACAAAAGCCACTGCACATTACTGGAGCTGATGTTAACAGACAGGCTGTAACCGTTTCATTGCTCAAGAAGTCCAATAACAAAAGAAGGAGAGAAAAAAAGCTGTCCCTGGGTGGGGGAAAAAGCAGTGATAAAGCCGGCATTGTGGAGCGTGGAGGGCCTGGGCTCTGGGAAACGCCTCCCGCAGCAACCGCCCAGGGCACAGAGGTTTGCTTACTTGCAGGATGTGCCACAAAAACTTCTCTTCTTTGCAGTCTTCAGAAGAAGAAAAATTCAACAAAAATGGGTATCGAAGCAGTTCACAACTGCCCATTTGCTTTTTCTGCAGAACAGTTCATCGTGAACCCATTTCTCCGGGCTAAGCACAGCTCAGGTGCATTGCGAGGCCGCACAGTAAATGAAAGTTGAAAAGGGGGCTCATTTTGGATTTTAAGGAAATTACACGCCTGCCTGCATTAAAAGAAATAATCTTATTAGACTGAAGCAAATTCAACTTATGTCACTGATTATTGACCAGGAAGCAAAGAACCTCTTCTACTCCCCAGTGTTCAAGAAACATCTGAAAATACGGCAGTGAGCAGAAGGCAGGCGTGTGCTTTAAAAGATTAAACTAATATTCTGAAGTGATGTTGAAGCATTTACAGGAACCTCTAGAATAAGCAACCAGATGCTCTGCTCTAAAATCCGACTAGTGTTAAAAAAAATAGAAACAATTAGATTGCTTCATCCTATATTTTTTATATTTTTAAATGAATAAAAGATTAAGGAACCGAGTTCCAATTCCTGCAATTCCTAAACCAAATTACTAAGGGCGGGAAAAAGCACAGTGCCCCCAAACCCTCCTAATCAGCTCCAGGGAATGCAAAAACATATCACATGCCAAAAAAAAACCCCAAACCCTATTTCTTAAACCACCTGATTTTTTAAATATAAGAGGTCTAATTAATAGAAGTTACTGAACATAAAGTTCAAGATTTTGTGTTGGTTTTTATGGAGTCAGGAAAAAAATCCAAGCCAAAACAAATAATCCCTACTTTTAAACATGGGCAGCCTTACTAACTAGTTCAGTTAATACAGTTGCATTTTATTTTACTACTTTGTATTTAAATATTCATAAATATTACCGTATTTTTTTTATCTATTGATTGGCTTTCAACCTTTGGAACAACCCTTCTGTGCTAAGAGACACAAGTGAAAAGCATTCAACCGTATAAAGTCTCCATGCAACATATATTAAGGAGAAAGTCACTTGCCTCTTTCAGAGAACACCGTTTCCAGCATTTTTCCCCCCTCCTTAAATCAAGTTTACCACCAGATTTACAACCACAGTTAAAGTGTGTCAAGTTTTCGGGTCAGAAAGCTACATTTGAAAACTTTCCCAACTGGTTTCCATTTGTAAATTGTAGCACTGAAACATGTCAAGATTACTTTTGGTCACAATATTCTAAATGCATCTCTGCTACTGCCCCAGGCAACTAGGACAAACAGAAGAGAACTTGAGGGGGGACAGAGCTGGCAGGCTGCCACTCAAGTACAGAAAAGAGGAGAGGATAACATTTGCCCGAACAATAGTGAATAGGCTTTAGGAGCTCTAATGCTTAGGTAATGAAAGATTTTCATTTTTTTTCCCCACCACTCAATAATCAGATTTTTAAAAATAACGTGATCAGCTAATTACTGCAGTTTTGAGCAGATCATCAGTTAATGGATCTTATATAATGCTTTTGATTTAAACAAGTGCAACTTAATAGTACAAAGCCTCAGACTGCACACATTTATGGCTACACAAGATCAGCCAAGTACCTGGCAATATACATAATGTGAGCTTTATCCACAGCATTATCACAGCTTTTATTTGAAGGTTACAGTAAATCAATGCAATAGCTTTCCTAAAAAAAAAAAATAATAAACTGACTTATGAAATTTCAATGTATAAAAAAAATACATTGCCATACCCTACTCCAGAAATACTATGTTTACAAAAGAATTTGTAATTTATACATAATTTACAGCTTTCATTCATCCTTGCTCTTTCTCTTTGAACAGAAAAAGGAAAGCAGAGGAAGAGAAGCATGTGAAGCCCAGGTTCAGTAGGTCAGAGTACCTGAGTATCCTTGGTAGGTTCTGCGTCAGAGCTGGCACACCAGTAGAAATAGAAAAGTGCACGAGCAGCAAAACCGAGAGCGACACCAGGATCGCGGAGTTAATGACCACCGCCCCGCCAACGAAGCCAAACACAAACAGCAGCATGCAGCCAGGATTCATGGCGCTGCCCTGGCATGGTGAAACGCCGGAACCCAGAAGGCTATGGAGGGGCCGAGGGTGTATCTTTGTAGGCAAAGTCTGTCATTCAGCCGCTGCCACAAAAACAATGCCATCAGCAGCAGCTTTCCGCTCTTCTGCGGCGGCGGCGGCAGCGCAATGACATCACCGCTCTCCTCCCCTCGCTCCCCAGCCGCCGGGCTCCTCGCAGCATCTCTGCGGCGACGCAGAGACACAGCCAGCCCCAGAGCATCCTCCCTCCTTCCACCCGGAGTCCATAGGCTGGAGAGTGCTCAGATCTGCATAATATATTCACATGGAACCCTCAGAACCCATGGGTATCACGATACACACCTTCATCAACCTGTACACAAAGCCGCAGCAAGAGAAGAGTTATTTTGGGGTAGCTGCTGACATTTTCCCTGCCTACCCCAACGCAAACACAGGGGGAAAAAAAGCTGAAATTGTTTAAGGTCGATGTAAAAGTCTATCTGAACGCTTAGCAGTACAACAGCAAAAGCCTCTTTCCACCGATTTCTGCACTATTCTCTTACCGCATTCCGATCATACAACAAATCCTCCCGATTCAGCCAAACCGTTGTTGCAGGATTAAAGAACAAAGTCTTGCCAACACAAATGAATGGATTTTTTTTTTCCCTCTTTCACTTCAGGGTCAGAGCACAATAAACAGCTTACCTAATTCTACTGTGTGTTGTGGATTCTAGCTGATCACCCCCTGTTAGCTGATGAAGTTTGGTTCTTTCCAAGTGCTCCATATAATTGTGGATCATCTGTTTAAAATGACAGAAAAACAGCACGAAATATTTAATAACATTTACTACAACTATGTAATTCTTGGCCAATACAATATAATCTTCCCCTGTAATGCTAAGAATAATAAAAGCATCCAGAAACATTGAAGAAATAAAGAAGGAAGGAAAATCATACAGTGTGTAAAACCACAGACCAGAGGGAAGCCCACAATAAATAAAAAACCTGGGGAACTTACTTGCACATTCATGCACAGGAAACATCCTAAGGGCACACAAAGTGCATACGGTATTACAAACAAGACTTTTGAACAGAAGTACCACGTTCAAATCCATCCTGGAGGCTGTTTAAGACCTTTATGTCCAGCAGATATTAAAATTTATTACGTGACACAACACATTTCACCGTAGCCTAATTACAAAGTACTGTGAAGGTCAAAGAATAAGCAACTCATTAAACATAAGGAATCCACAGACCAAGAATCAGGTTATTTCAGTAGATAGAAATATGAAGTCAGCATCTTTTTATTTGCATGTTAGAAAAAAGAAAAGATAATTTAAGCTTTCTGTACTTTCTAGAAGTGAAACTTGCTTTGAAATTTTCTAGACCGATTTCTCATAAAAAAGAGAGACCCTGCAGATTTTTAACACCCAAGAAGAGCTTTCCTTGCTTTCTTTCCTTTAAGAGAGAGACAGCCACGGGCCAATACATTGACTCCAGCAATCATGATTTATTTAATGAACCCCTATTCCAACTGGCCAAAGGACGGTGATACTCAGATGTAACAGACCCGGGACACTGATAGGGAGAAGTAACAGGTATCGCTGCATCATTCCAGAAGGTTAATTTGAACATTTGTCTGTCAAATGAAACTGGGAAAGCCTGAAGAGAAGCCTACACGATATATGGTATTTTTAGCATTTCTACACTCACATTCAGAGATGAATAGGATACTTGGAACAAAAGAAGGAAAAGGAAAATAAAAAGGAAGAAATCATAGGTGTACTGCAGAATAATTTCGTGTGCTTTTTTCCTAAGACATATTCAGGTCACGTCTCAAAGGCTTCCTCCACAAAAAACCACCTATTCTGTAAAGCTGCAATTTCTTCTATTATTCTAGAAAGGGTATACACCACACTTTTAGAACAGTGTTACTAACACGCATTTGTACAACCAATATCACATAACCTTTTATTTGGGAGGCATTTGCATACATTAGGACTGAATTCAGCAGGACCTGGAAACCTACATCTATGTGTTACTTTCAAGTCAGGGCTGATGTCTGAGGCCGATAAACCTGACCTGCTGCTGCCACTGGAATACCAGCTTCTCTCCAAACATTGCTTGCCAGCATTACCTACATATGAAGTGATACTCTTAATCAGATTTTTTTTGGTAGAGGGAATTGTTTTGAGATACCTTGTTTGATGGACATTCTACTTATGAAGTAAACACTGGTTACATACAGATCCTGGTTTTCCCAGCATTCACCTGAACTAATTAATATAATTCACACCAGAAGAAAAAAAAAAATTACTATTTTTAGAGAAACGTTATATAATATACTTTAACTGATGTCAAAAGCTTACAAAATTTATCCTTCAACAAAACAATCTAAATGTAGTGTTTTACTAGAAGCATCTCATTTGCTTCTGTGTAGGAGCAAGCATTTAAAAGTTCAGAAAGCAATCAAGAAAACTGAAGGTCCTCCTTAAACTATTCAGAATCCTTGCTTTTTCTGTTTCTCCCAAGCAACCAAAATTAGCTGTTCCAATGGTTCCTGTACAAAGTTTACACAATGAGTTTAATATAATCCAGATTAATTTAGAAATTCCGGGACAACAACAATGCATAACTTCGAAATGCACCTTAGGCCATTCCATACCCTGTTCAACTACTTCCTCATCCCGGGAGGGAGACATTACCAAACAGAAGCTGACCTACCTGCAAGTAGTCCATTAGAGAAACCAGTTGATGTTTGCAAAGTCAAATTTTACACAAAGCATCTCTAGTGTTTTAGCTGGTGAACAGAAGCTGAGTAACTAATACCTTTCCAGGGAACAATTAACACATGGGAAAAGAGAGTAGGGTCAGCAAAACCCATACAACTTCGATGTTTTCCAAAGTACATGGTTTAACCTACTTTCTTCCCTCCCCTCAGTCTGTTCTTTTGTTTACTGAAATGTCTCATCATATTAATTTCTCCACATACAAAGGCTAGAGGGCAGGTCAATTTAAAGGACAACATAACTTAGTATCATTCTGCTGATGAAAATACCACTGATGGTAAAATAAGCAAATTTGAAGGTCACATACTTCAGTATAAAGCATGTCAGCTATAGAAACCCAAATATAAAATGGAAAAATGACTCTATGATTCTAAAGATACATGCATCATGTGTGTATGCAATGCAGCATGGCAATTGGAANTGGAACAGGTTGCCCAGAGAAGCTGTGAATGCTCCATCCCTGGAAGTGCTCAAGACCAGGCTGGATGGGGCTTGGAGCAATCTGCTCTAGTGGGATGTGTCCCTGTCCATGGCAGAGGGGTTGGAACTTGATGATCTTTAAGGTCCCTTCCAACTCTGACCATTCTATGATTCTATGATAATTTGTCCACAGATTCAGACCCTACAACACCAGCAGTGCCCCAAAAATCAGAAAACCAGTAGTACCGTCATGTAGAGCCCAAGCGCTGCCTCGGTGCAGGGTCCCAAGGGTAGAAGCAGACAATACTGGAATATTGTCCACTAGCAGCAGAGTTCCTCACCTTCCCTCCCTCCCCTATAACAGCAGAAGTGCTACAGAGAGACGAGACACAACACGTGGATTCTCAGCGTCTAGAAATCAGTTGATGAAACAGTCAAAATAAAAATTTAAATATTGCAATTTATTGGGAGGTTAGCTCACTAACTGCTCATCTACAACAAAATTTTGAAGACTCACTCCAAAACCACTGGGATTTTAACTAGACAACCTCCAGAGGCTCTTTTCAATATAAATTACTCCAAGCCTCAGCATATCCTCGAAGTGGCATCCTGATAAAAAGTCTAATGAATTATCACACTAGGAATCTCAAGTGCTCAAAATTTTATCAAAAGTTTTCTCTGTTTTGAGATTACTCAGCTATTCAAAGGAAAAAATTTGCTATTTCTGACAATTTAAAAATAGACGTAAATGGAATAATCGCTCTCTACTCAGCACAATTCTTAGAGAAGTTACACGAAAGGACAGATGGTAAATAAAAGACTCCATCTACTACCCTTCTCTTCAGTAAGGGTTGCAGTCAATATTCAATCATTCATAACCTTTAACTACTGACAGCTCACCTTGCTGCCCCTGAAGTCCACAAGCATTTCAAATACGACCAGTTGTTCCAAGGAAGTAATCATAAATACTGACCATTCTTCATTTTTGTTTTAATTAAATTCATTGCTCAATTACTTTTATTTGATTACCGTTAAAGATGAACTCAGAATTGGAAGAACTACCTTACGTAGTTAGCAGCATTTCACAACTCATGTGATAGCTCATTCTAGGGCACAACATGTAAAAGCTGAGTATAATGAGCTTTTAAAGACATTAGAGCAAGAATATGAAAGTCAATCCCTTCAAATGGAAGTGACAGCAACACAATGTCTTTCCATCTCAAAACCGCTTAGATTGGTTTCCTCACACAGCACGTGACAAGTTCTGCAACTGCAGCAAGTGTCACAGGTTTTTTCTACATCCTAAGCTTCAGCATTCAGTGAAAGACAATGAACATTCTACCACCAGTATCTATTCCTACCCTTACAAATGCAACAGCTCCCTATGGACACAAGCCTGATACTTTCTTTGTCACAAACAAACGTGTCTATACCATGTTGTGGTTGTTACCTGTGCCTTTCCTTAACCAGGTTGAGAGCACCTCCTTTATACTTTCCTTTCTCTTTCACTCCTCCTCCTTTTCTGTGTCAGTGCCTTAACTCCCCCAGGAGTTCAGTAATTGTTCCACTGTCAGAATTCTCTTCTCTCTCTGCTACAGCAATCACTGTTCATCCTGCAGATCCAATCAAGTTTGGCACAAGTAGCTCCTCCCTTTGGGAATGTGCGATCAACTGTATATGTAGATCACTCTGTCCCACATAATCTAGATCTATTAAAGTAACAGACATTTCTAGAATCTCCTTGATTCACTACAAGAGTCCCAAACATACTTCCACGTAACTACATTTTACCTTTAAGCATTTGTGGCGAGCTTGTCACTAAGCAAAAGCATCACTCCCACTGGTGAGCTTGATGTATCTTTATCCACACAGAAGATGATGTTGCTGGCAGACCCAGTAGCACGTAAAGATGTTACATCCAGGCTTTATACATCAAGTTGTTAACACTTAGCATAAGGCTTTAGAAAAAACTATTTGCTTGAAAAGATATCTAATCTCAAACCCACTATGACTGGTACCCACGCTTAGCCACAACTGTAATTAGCCATCTCGACGTGGCCTTCTCCTCCAGTTCCCCAGCACTGGGGCTGGCTGCGGATACCCGCTTATCCAAATGAACCCGACAGAGCACACTCCCAGTGCCAGAAACAGGCTCACTGCTCGTTTCTGTCACATTGTATCAGTGCAAAACACTGAGAAACTTCCATGGCCCAATTATGCTTCATTAAACTAAACCCATATTCCGTGCATCAAGAGAAAGAGATATCGAACCATCTTAGCCTTGTGCTCTCCAGAAGGTAACAAGAACTACTTCCTTCAACTGGAAACAAACAAACAAACAAAAAGTGTGATTTTGTAAATCTGAGTAGTAGTAGAAGTGCCAGAGGTGTCAGTCAACTCTGCTAAAGTACTGCTTTGCCTCAGTTTCCCAACTGAGTAGTAAAGCAGTCTGCAGTCAAGCCTTTAAAATAATTACAGCCATAAAGTGTGTTCCATTAATTATGCAGAAAAAGGAAATAACAGCTTTTACCTCCTACGCAGGGGGTTTGCTCTGAAAGAGTCACTATCAGCAGCGCGTCATCTCCTTGCAAAGGCAAAAAGTGCCAACAGGTACATGCAGAAGTCAAGATTGCTTTTCTACAGGTAACACATCAATGAAGTGTTCTATTAAACTAAACAGTACTTGAAACAAAAGCTCTGAGTAATTAACTGCCTAAGTCTATAGAATGAAGGTCCAAATATTTTTGGATTAGACCACTCTCAAGCTTTCCACTTTCTACCATACCATCCTTGCAGTTGTACAACCATTTCCTGCATCTGGTCCTTTCTAGCTAGAGAATGAGGGAAATGAGACTTTGCATAGTTGAATTCAAGAACTTGAGCATACTGCTTTCTGTTGTATTGCTCACCTATTCTGAGCATTAGAACCAAACAGAATCAGCACAAGACCAGGATATGCCACAAGCAGAGGAAAGACAAGCAACCAACACACATGAACTAAGCAGGGGATTGTGACATGGGTGTCAGAAGACACTCAGGTTGCATTCACACATTGTGTTCTGACTGAACAGTGCACCATCCGCTACCTGCTACAAACATCCAGCTACACTCCACCTTCCAACCTACCAACTCAACTGCTCAGGTTATCATACCCTAATCCATTTAAAGTCTAGCCACTTTGCTCAAGCACAGACCTATCACGGGAGGAAGCTTAAGGGGATATATCCCACTCACACTCATTAGCTCATCTCCTGAGCAGCAAGAAGATAGAGGCTAATTTGACAGAAGGGTGAAGAAAGCTAAACCTCTTCCCAGAGCATTAACAAGTCAGGGCCCTGTACATCACTGGTGTTAACTCCCCATGGCTTAACTGGTTTAAGTAGCTCTTCTTTTTTTTTGACTGGAGCTGTTAAGGTGAAACCCCCAGGATCTGCTGAGCCAGCCAGCTTGCTGGGCAATGAGCCACAAGCAGGTAGGGCAAGTGCTGGAAGAGGACACGGACACAGAGTCTCAGTAAAGCCATGAGCTGGAAGAGAAAGGTACCCAACTCTGAAATACTAAGTTGCGAATTGAAGAACAAAGGAGAGAGTGGTGGGAAGCAAATGTTGAAGACAGGCAGAATAGAGAAAAATTGTTAGAAATTAAGATCGCATAAAATGCAGACAAGTCACATCTTTAATATGACAGCTGTCAAAGGAATTGCTGCCAATATCTTAGAATTTTAAAAAAATTTAAAAATTTCTAATACTCTGTTCATTATTCAGCCAATTAAAAAAAAATTTGAAAAAATTGCCATTTCAGTAAGTACCAAAGATGGATCACTCTGCAAAGACAATGGTAAAATGGATTCAGAAGGAAAAAAAGTATTCCTTCCCAGAAAAATAAGGAAGTAGAAAGGTTTCAGAAACAAGTATTGTGATAGAAATATTTAAGTCAATAACCTTGATAACTTAATGCTTAAAGCAGGTTGGGTATCTACCACAATATATTGCATTAGAAGAAAAACATTACTACACAGACCTAAACCAACAGAATTGGCTGGGAAAAGAGAAGCAGGAAATCACAAGGAATAGGGGAAGACGGACACTACTATCAGATAGTGCTCTCCAGCCCCCAGGGATTTCAGTCCCTGGGTTAAACACACCAGATACCAGCATTAAAATGCTGATTGAGACGCTCCATAACTAAAGTACATCAGGAAGTTGATACTTTGCAAGATTGACCATGCTCTCGGTCATTGTGCTCAAAAATGTCTTTGGAAATTAAGATAAGAAGTATCTAGTTCATACCCTGAGGTTAGTCACACAGTTGTTAAAGAGGCTGCCAACCTTTAATCAACAACCACACTCCCAGAGCTATTCTGTACCCTCAGATCCCAGCCCAGAGCTGAGCTTTCACAGCCCACAAACCCACTACCTCATCAACTCTCTGTCTTATCTTGAACACACTGTTTCAGCAGCTGCCAGCGGGTGGTCTGATGAGAACTTTAGGTACCTCTAGTGACGTGTACACACGCTTGTCATCTAAAGCCAGAGATCAAATTTTTCCTAGACAAAATCAGAAATAACCTAAGGGGTTTGGGTTTAGAAGGTTTGCAACATAAAGGAAGAGAGGTGAAACATTCAAAACATAGAAAAGAATGCCAAGATTGGGAAACAAAGAACTAAACATGCTGAAAGGAAGAGGCATAGAAAACATGAGACCTGATTTTAGGAGCACAGGGCTGTAAGTATACTGGATTACATCATAACTTATTTCTTTACGAAGGAAGTACAGTCACCTCAGTGATAATAAAGCCCAAGGAAACACCTCTCCCTACACCAAAGAAAGTGAACTTAAGATGTAAAAGCATTTAATAAATTGGAATCAAACCAGCAGAGGCTGTTGTCCGTTTTGGAGCAAAACCTACATAAAAAGATATTCAAAGATTTCATTAGCACGTTGTCAAATGAACAGTGTCCCATACATTTAGTTATCCTGAACTGCAAAACAGGATTTCACATAAACCTGTGCTATTTCTACTGTGATAGTACCTGTAGGTTCTAACTAAAATAAACCAAAGCTTTGGAAGCCACGGTACTCAAAGTACTTCCAATTCAAAAGGATGTAAAAAAAGCAGGCAGCCTTAAGTTTTGTCACTTCACATTTTACCTAAACATCCAGTCTTCAACAGCCACAGCATTCTAAAGCAACTATTTAGTAACAAACAAGATCCTAAATACATGAGAATTTGAATAAATACGTGAATATTTTTAAAAGCTGCAGAAAGCTTGTTAGTGCAGTACTCTGGAGTTACACATTGGCTGTGGTTCCCAGCCACTCTCAGTGTTGTCAGTGCAATACACTCATCTTAAAATTGCTAAGGAAGCATTAAAGGCAACCAAATCACACATGTGTGTTTGCTTTCCCTTTCCCCACATGTGGTCTTTTGAACTAGGAACACTCAGTATTGCATTCCCCACTGTTAGTGACCATCTGAAAACAGCTATCTGACCTTTCAAACAAAGGCAAAGCAATCAGAGTAAAAAGAAAAACTGTGCTCAATATTGAGGCTTCAGATTAATCAGAATTATTCAGAGAACCAAGTGATTTCCTCACTAAAGTAAGTATACTAGTTAGGCAGTAAGCAGCCCTGCATGGGAAAGACAACCTGCTGCTAAAAATCAAAGCACCTCCAGTCCACTTACGCTCTAGAACCAACTTTAAAAGTGTAGCTCTTAGTTATTTAATTCAACAAACTCAAGCTTGTTCCGTCTTCATTAGCAAACACTGTTTTCAATAGCTAGCAATAAGTACGGCAAAACTTCTTTTAATCATTAATCTCAATAGGAAGCCAGTTTTAGAAGGTATGTGTTCCTCCAGTGGTACAAGTAAAACCCAAGACAGAAAACTGCTGAAAGAGTACTGAGATTGCAATTTCATTTCTATTTCTTTCAAGTTTGTTAGTGTGCTTTGAAGAATTGTCTTTGAAATATGAAAAAGCAAATTCCCCTTTTTTTTGAACTTCTGAATATTTGAGAAAGCTGTAAAATTGACAAACTAACATGGAGAAAAATAAACACTTAGATATGAATCAGAAAAACTACACACCAAACTAAGCCTGGTTACAACCATCATGACCAATATAAGCAACAGCAAATAAACTAAAGCATCAAATAATTTCCCAATTGCTCACAACACAAGGTTTCCCACAGATTCACATTTTTACAGATACAGTCCATCTTGGCATAATAACCTACCTCTGTATGTCTCGAATGAAGTGCATTGTACTCTTTCTTGAGTTCTGCCTCCCTCTCCTCAAGTTTGCTAACTGGAAAAAGAAAAAACAAAAAAGGAATTAAAATTAAAATTAAATTCACGGTTCTAGTAAACGAGACTGTGACTTGCCTAAGACTGGGAAACCAGATCAAAGATGAGCACATTCTTGGTAGAGAATAGCAAAGAGCATGGTAAAAAGTACATTGGTTCCTTTCTTTTTGAACTCTCAACACTTGAGTTTCCCAAGTACAGCAGCAGCAGCACAACCTCACAATCTGTAATCTTCATAAAGAGCCAAAGTACTCTTTTCCCTGGCGGACTGCTAGTCCAACAAGAGGGGATATTTACGTTCAAGGACGGCTGACTGCTCACACCAATCCAGACTGTTTCACACATGCCTGTGCAGAACATAGGAAGAGATAGGAGCCACATCACAAAGGTGGACTCAATCTCGGGTGAGAGCTGTGAGCTCCAGTTAAGGCTCTACACTGGTTTCTACAATGTAATAATCCCATGTAATTTCCAGAGGTGTTTCTAGGATAAACATACAGAAGGTATTTTTCAAATACCTTCAAGTCATATGTTGTAGTAGAGAAATTAAGACTTTTGTTGGAACTCCAAGAAATTAAAAATATACCTAGCAGATTTAGAACTCTAGACAGCAAATTCCTATTAAGAGGCGATGAGCTGGAACGAACTATGCAATTAATCAGCAGAACAACAAAGAGCATTCAGAACGTTCTTCACAGAACTAAATCCATCTTTTTGTTTATGTATTTTTGAGCATGATATTTATGCAATATAAGCATGTGTTTCAAGTTTTGTAACTGAGCTTCTTTTATTCCACTTGCCATGTTTAAACACCCCTGGGAAACTTCAAATTTAGTTACTCGTCTCCAGAGACCCATTGCCAAGCACCCATTATCTGAAGACAAATGCCCGCATCTTCTCTGCCATTTGCACATTTTCATATTGCCAGCTGGGTCTTCTGAAAATTAGTTCTCAATATACTATTTCTATACTATACCATACCATATATCTGTAATTTGGCACAGTAATTTATCCTAAGTGCGTTTCAATTATAAAAGTCTTTGCCAGAGTCAAATGTTGGAACCAAAATACCTAATTGCCTACTCACTCAAATCTGTGTACACATCCTTAGCTCCTAATCTAATCTTGCTCTTTTAAGAACACTAAATTCCTTGACACAACCTTTTGCACTCCACCTATAAATATCTGACCAAAGTCATTAAATCACATTTTATTTATGCTAGTACAAGATTGAACACTTTCATTTCAGCGCTATTATCAGACTGAGCACGAGTTCTACAGGTCAGACAGCAGTAAGCAATGCACAAGTGTTTACAACACAATATACCAAAATATCATTCACAGCACCAGACACAAATATATTTTGAGACACAACATAGGACAAATCTTATCTAATAAATGGAAGATTTTTGTTTATTATTCTTAGGCAACAGATGTTTTAAGCCTCCTTATACATTTAAAAAGTGGTCATATGGAAGCTTCTGGCAAGTGGCTACAGAAACAAGTGTCAGAATTTATAGTTACAAAGCACGACATGACAAACCAAATTTTATCCACTATCTTAGACTGGCTGGTGTCCTAGTCAGAAGTAATTACATTTTACAACAGCTGACCATCAGAGACATACTAGCAGAGAGCACTGAGCAGGAACAAGGCAGAGCTCAGCAGCTTTAGCTGCCCAAACCCCGTCCAGGGATGGCTGCGCTCACTTGTGAGCCCACCGACTCCAGGCTTAGCATTGCTGTTCCCTGCCCCTCTCCCTTCCTACAGACCTGGGGCCTGGAAACCTTTCCACTGTGCCAGACATGATTTAGGACAGGCCTGGAAACCAGAAAGTGCAAACCTGCATGACTAATTGGCCTCATGTTTTTGTGGAATCAGCTCCCTCTCCTAGAAACAGCATCCGAGCAGCAGTCGAGGGGTGGGCAGCACCGCCCAGCTCCATGCCCAGGTTGCCTCCTGGGACACCCCACTGCTTCACACCAGGCACCCCAGTCACAGTTCAGTGTGGCCTCACCAAGAACCTGCAAAGGAACCATGGCAATGAACCCCAATCCTGCTCAGGACACTCACATCTAGATAGTATGGCCAACACTGGCTCCTAGAAATTAATTTTACCCAGTGGATCCTAAGATAAGTACTTAACACAGTGCATTAAAGATTAACACCACATTAGGTGTTACAAACACCCTCCTTTCATCCTAGCTGTCCATAACCTACCTTCATGAAATCCACAAGTGTTCCCCACAGTCATGGATATAAAACTTTCACAACAGTTGAGGTTCCATTAAGGAGCACACCATTTTCTCCCTCTACAGCCCAATTTTAAATAATTCCTTAAAGTCACAGAAGACGCATGTACATAGATATGGGTACTGCACAGTCAAGAAGAATATCTACATTAAAAATCTGCTAACTACTTTTATTACATACATTTTTTTAAAAAAGAGGAAGGCTCTAGAAGATGATTTAATTGATATCCAACATTTCCTTCTGGAAGTGACTTCCAGCTGCATAACATGACAGTCCTACAGCCGGAAGCCTCAGTCACAAGCAGATGTACACTAAGTTTACATACCCTCAACAGACACCACATTAACAGTCCTCAAAACAGGTTTTTCCAATACCAGCAGGATTATACACAACACCAGTAATCTATTTCACCCAAAACATGCCTCCCATCAAAGAAAAGATCTTGACAAGCAACCAAGAAAAGATGCTTTCCTTTTCCAGTTAAACACTGTAGAAGAGATCAGCTATTCCCTGAGGATCACTGATCACCATGGACTTGAACACAGAAGACACATGAACCTAGAAGACCACCAGATTCTTGCCCCAAATTCTCAGGGAAACATACTAAGTCACTATTAAAGGTATGTTCCCACCAGCAATAATGGAAAAATAAATAGGAGACAAAAAAAAATGCCTTCCCCTGGCACCCAGAAGTGTATTTAAAACCAAATTGTTGCCAGTTCCATTTTATTCCACCAGTACACAAAAGGGTAGAAGCCTGACACCACCCTGATAACATTCTCCCTGGAGGCACTGAGCTGGGCACTGGTATCGCCTGAGACACTCTAGGTCTGCAGAGTGGCAGCCAGACAATTCCCCATCAACCTGACTTTTATGTAACAAGAAAAAAAAACAAAAAACAAAAACCCAAACAACCCCTCTGATATTTCTGTCTGAGACTTTTTTCCACTAAGATGTCAAGTTCTGAATGGGCAGATGATAAAATCAGTTTGATGATATATATCCTAAAAGCAAAATATCCCACTGTCTCTGTTGTAACGTGTATTTATAAAGCCACTACACCTTTGTTACATCATGGAAGGTATTACACTGCAAGATATTACATGTGCAAAAAATATAATACACATCCAAGAGGTTTCACTACTCGCAATTCCAAGTCTGCAAGATCGCATAGAAAAAAAGACCTTTCAGCATTATAAGCATAAAATAGGAAACATTCTAGAACTTTTAGGCTGATAAGCAAGGAACAACACCACAAAGTCATGCCCAAAGTGTTCCTGCAACCTTCTCCAGCGCTGCCAATAACCTAACACGTTGAATGATCTGAGGTACCAACCCTAATTGGACTTCTTTCAATTCAAATCAATAAAGCCTAAAAATGGGGGAATCAATATTAGAGCAAACTAGAGAGAAACCTCTGGAGTTTCTGCCTCCTGACAGCATTACAAAGAACTAGGCAGCAAAACTGCTCTCCCTGCCTGGTCAAAAATCAGAGCTTACCTCCCAAGTCTGATGGCTTTTACCAAGTTTGGAACACCCTCCATCTGTATGTTGTCCTCTGCCTCAAACTGCTGATAAGCCTGAGGGGGAGAAAGAGAAACAGACCTGCTAGAACGCCAAATTCAGTAGGACGCCTCCAAGAGGAGTTACAAGTTCCTGCTACACAAGCCAGAACAAAGATCCAGCTCATTAACAAGCCCTTCCTAGCACTAAGACTATCTGCAGGCTCTTCTTGGACAACTTTCATCCAACTCCATCCTTAGGAGCAAGTCCCATACTAAAGATAAGATATAGATCAAGCATACTCAATCCCGGGATCCAGCAGGATCTTATAACCTAAGAAGTAGTTGCTAAAGAGCACACACATCAACTATATATTGAAACAGGGGCTCAAGCTAGTAGGTATTTAACCTGAAAGTGATAAGACCTGGAAATAAGCAGAACAGAAATCTGACTTGTAAAACAAGGGATTAATTCGGCTCCTTCAAAGTCAGCACAAGCACAGAAGCTACAGCAGACTGGATTTGTCTTTAAAGCCACATAACTTGTGACAACTCAAGAATGTAAGATTCTGAAAGACATTTAAAGGCATTTTCTTCATCACTGCAACATTTACAGTCATAGAATTGTTCTAACAATCGAACTCCAGCACCGAAGCCACTAATACAATACTCCTTTAATTTAAACAAGTACATGAGCCAGCAGATTTCAACCTCCTCTCACCACTTTTGTTCAGGTATATTAACAGATGAGTTTAAAGCAGACCAATCACTGCTCTAATTTTCTACTCCATTTTATTCTAGCCTCCAGTCCTGCAGCACGACTGGGTGCAACCTCCTGAGCCAGCTGTACCCTCTGCTCCATCTAGTGGACTGCTGACTCCCACACCACCAGCAGAGACAGCCGGTTCTCCTGTACCCTCTCAGCGCAGGGCAGCCAGGAAAGTAACCCAGAAATGCTTTATCTGAAACAAAGCCTTCATCTCTGGTACACTTTGATGCTCACACTTGAAATTCTTCAAGTTTAGCAAATGATACTCGAGGCACAGTGTAAAGAAGGGCAGTGGGGGAATCTGCCCAGCCAATAAACTAACGCAGATGAGAAACAGTCGCACTGAGGAAAAAAAGTGGTAAACAGTAAGCTCGGAATTTGTTAAACAAGAAATACAAGAAGTCAAACTGTTCTGTTCCTTCCTTATTAGAAGTAATATTAGTTCTGCTGTTCTCAGTCCTCGAAAAATACACAGAAACAATCCAGACTCCCATTGAGCAAACCTGAAGTTCTCAACATCTTTCAGGATCTACGGAAAAAAAAAATTGTATTTCTTAGCACAAATACTACAGGTGAGCCATACCTGGAAATAGCATTACTGACAGGTCTATTTCATACCAGCTCAGTTATTCAGATCATCACATGCACAGACACATAGATCACAATTCAACTTGCAAAACAACGTTATGCTTCACAGCTCAAAGTTTGCATTAGAATCTCCTTGTCAACTAAAGGCTCTACCCAGTGATATCTCACACCATCAGATGCCTTCAGATTATACATCAGGAGGTCATCTACCTGGGTTTATGTTACAGTAATGCTGGTATCTAGAGAGCTCTAATGAAAGTGATATACCAAACAACAACTGCAGAAGATTCACAAGAGAACCTTGCCTTGCATTTTCACTTGAAGCCAGTGAAAGAAATAGTTCTGTTTTGCTTCCGAGGAAAACAAATCTGCATGTTTTTAGGTCAGCTGCCAAAACGTATGTCTCATACCCCAAATAAAACCCACCACAAGTTATATCAACTGCTGCACAATGTCACCTGATGTGGGAAATACAATCATCCCAAGAGCCGTGTCACAACATTCGCAGCTCTGAATGCCAGGAGTTGTTTCTTGGTTGTTTTTTTTTCTTTTTTTTTTTTTTTTTTTTTTTTTTTTTTTTTTTTGGGGGGGGGGAGGATGAGGTAGAGGGTGGTTGGGAGTTTTCTTACAGATGTAGTTTTCCAAAAATATAATCTGACTTGAGTGAAGATGACAAAGCTACGGTTTGATAAATCTATGACATGTGGAAATAATCTGTGCCTTGGTTATCCTGTTGAATGCATCATACAGCTTTGGTTGTCCTTTAGTGCTAGGCAGATTCAGAAGAACCAAATCTTTCAGCCCTCACAGCCTACCACCTCCATCAGATAGCACCTCAACCATGCAGACACTGAGTTTTTCAGATTCTCTCATGAATAAGTTACTCTGAGAATGATTCCTCCAGAAAGTATCCTCCAAAACTGTTCCTTTCCTGAAGTAAGTCAAAACACGCTACACTTGTCTTTCACTCCATAAAAGAGAACTAACATTACCAAAAAGGGAAGCAAGAAAAGGAAATAAATTAAACTTCTGTGGTCCCCCTCCGCCCCCCCGGAATTCAGTGGCACATTACGTGAGCACTGGAAGGCACATATCCCAGTTGGTAACTGGAGACGAAGCAGTATCCAGAGCAGTATCATGTGCCTTCGCAGAGCACTGCAGGGCACTCAAGCTGCATATTGCTATCACAAGCTTTTACAGCTCCAAATGCCCAGTTTTCCAATGTCAAGGTTGAAATTTGAAATGTTCTAACACTGCACAGTAATTACAAGTGGAGCTAGGGATCTCACCGCAGCAAAGACTTGAAATAACGTGAAAGGTAGACATACTCAAGCTCTTGTAAGAAATACTTACAAGTTTATCAAAGACCAGTAACTTAAGAACTGCCTTCTCCCAGCACTAACTAGTCTTCAATAAAGGATGAGGATGGACGGTGTTCAAAAGAACGAGTTGAAACTTTTCAATGCACAGAACTTGTTCTTACACACCTTGCTTATTAGAGGAAAAGCACACACAGCACAGGAAGTACTACTCCACAAGAACCAAAAGCTCTTGTAGTTAAAGTACTGCATGAGACCACATCTTACCTCTTTTCTACTTTAAACTACTAATCGCATCATAAACTGATGTTGTCATTTCAGACTCTACTCCAACATGAAAAAGCAAAGCCAGGTTTTATTTGGTTACTTGCTCTGTGCCAGGCATTTGCCATTCTCATTAAACGTTGATGTGGTAGCAATTAGCAAAGCCACAGACTAATTTAAATCCACGGACAGCTGTATAGGAAGCAGAAAAAAAAGAAATATAGCTAGACTTGTGAAATAAAGTGACACATCACTAGTTTTGGCATGGCAGCACACACAAATTGCCTTGCCTATAAAACAGAAAAGACAACAACGCAGTAGAGTTGGGGTACTTCAGAAATACGTACACTAGTATGTTTTTCACACCTCAAACATTTCAATCGCTGAAAACAGTTCACTTGCATAACATTCATTAGGTGTTCAGCAATTGTTTATGCCCCCTTTGATCTTGCTCAGCACCAGCACCATGTCAAATCTTCCTAACAGTCTTTCATGTTGTCCCAGACGAGTTACCAACTCAAACCATAAGTAAAACTCAGTGTCCTATTATTTCTCCAAAGTTACATTTTTGCTACCACAAAAGGTTTTCACCCCCCCAACAAAAAGATACTAGAAATGTTTAAAAGTCACATGTTCTACCACCAGAAATTTATGCTGTTATGATAACCATTTCAACATTTCTTACAAAAAAAAGAAAAAAACCAACAGTTTCAGCCAACACTCAGTGATTGTACTGGGACAATTGAGTTTCTCATGCAAATACTTTCATTAATATGATATATCCACAAAATAATCAAAAGCTTAAAATTATACATTTACACATTATTTCTACAACAGAAACACCAGGTATAGCACCACATACATTGCCAGGAATCCAAATAATTTTTCTTACTTATGAAATTAATTTGTAGTTTTTATTACATTAACATAAAAAGTAATGGTTTATATGACATGATGCAATCTCAGTGCCATAATCCTGTTGTCAGAGTACAGGGTTCCCCTTGAACAAGTTGTTTGGGCGGCTGGCTTAGAGCACAGCCCTTCTGGAAACAGTGTCCTTTGTTACCAAAACAGACCACCCAACTTTCCTTCCAATGTTTTCTTTCTCCCCCTTCTTCTGCTGCTTTTAAACACACAAACACATTTCCATTCACAAGAATCAGAGCATTTCTGATACACATCTCTGCAATATGCTTTACAATTAACCATTTTAACTTGACTCAATCTATAAAGATACACTCCTGGAAATCAATCATCCTGGTTTTCACTAGAAAATGCTACCTGAATTGTTCCTCCATCACTGTCAGAAGAGAATCCAATAATATTTTCATTGTGATGGACCTGAAGAAGTACACGCCTCTAAGATTCGCCAACAGCATTCTACACCATCCAAATTTTGGTAAGATTCACCTCTGCTTGCCACCCACGCTAACCTTAACACAAGCGCACTAATATTTCTGCTCTGCTACAGATTCACTCATGCCACTGAAAATGAAACCTTCCAAGAAGTTCATACACCTTACATCCAAAAAGAGAACTTGCCACATTATGGGTGGGAAATGTGAAGGACAGTGAAAAGGGGCTATTTTTACATCTGGCACTCTGCTTTTGGAAGTTGATGTTATCTCAGCCTTACCCGGCTTGAAACAGTCCTACTTCACATTTGTACACAGCCCAGCAATAAAAACTGTATATGAACCAACAGATGTGCTAGTCTTATGTCAATAGAAATTAGCTTAGCCATAATGTTCACCTTAATTTGTATTAATCATTAATTCTATAGTGTGCTAAAAAGGTTAAACGAAAACAGAAATCATAACCTTCATCGCATGTTTAGCAAACCCACAGCAAAAGAAAATAATCCATCATTAGCAGTATAGGTGTCATCAATTAAAGACTGTGGGGTCAGGGAAAGGAAGCAAGAAGAGAAGAGAAGACTTCTGTGGATTTGAGGATTATTCCCCGTCCCAGCTTTATACAAGAAGTGGAAAAACTGGTGATCAAGTTTCATTCCATGACCACGCACCTGGGTAAAAAGCAGTCCAACAGAGTGTCTAAGCTACAATATGTTTACACTGTAACTTGTGGCATTTCAGGAAAGTCAATCACTTGCATTTTTCCCAAAACTTACACAAGTTTTCGTAAATGACACAGAACACACCTAAAAATGGAGTTGCTTTCCGTAATTATTTTCCTGTAAAAACTAAATGCCTCAAAACCAAATAATTCAGCAAAAATTATGCAAAGGATAATGAAAATCAGCAGTAATAGTATTCTCATCCCACTAGTGCTTCTAAACCCAGAGATTACATTTATTTTTAGCATAAACAACAGCTTAACAGGAAGAAAACTAGCTTACTTTATGATCCCTAACAAGGGAATAAGTTCTAAATATCTCCTGGAAGAATTGGTAAACAAGAAACAGCACGGTCAAAAAGGCAAACAAACCAAGTATGATACCAGAAGAATCAGATTAGGAGTCACAAGTTTGGCTAGCATTCGTTTACCTTAATTCTAAGGAAACCAAATTCGCAGGAGTTAAACCCAGTTATCTGTGGAGAAGGTCTCTTTATCAGGGAGCGGAGCAATAGGACAAGGGGTAATGGCTTTAAACTGAAAGAGGGGAGATTCAGATGAGGTATCTTGAAGAAAATCTTTTCTGTGAGAGTGGTGAGACACTGGTCCAAGTCGCTGCCCACCCCTGGAGGGGTTCAAGGCCAGGCTGGACAGGACCTGATCAAGTGGGAGGTGTCCCTGCCCAGGGCAAGGGGATTGGAATGAGACAATCTTTAAGGTCCCTTCCAATAAAGACCATTCTATGATTATTTGTTACAAGACAGGAATTGGATAGCTCAGATATTTAGCATATGTATTACCATTTTACAGAATGAGACTTAAAATGCAGTAATATAACTTAAAGGAAGCACAATAAGTTTTACTTACTTTGATCAGCATAGTTTTTTGCTTTTAGTTCAAGCTGTCGAGTTTGTGATTCTAATGCTTCTACTCTGGTCTGTAAGTCCTTTTTCTCTTGTTCTTGAGAATCTTCAAACTCAATGAATTTCTAAGTGAAAAAAGGTGAAGTTAGACTCAACAATTAATTACAGATATTTTTTTTTTAAAGAAAGCCTGAGCAAAGTTCATTTTCCTATGAGAAAGCACAGATTTACAGTAATTTCTAGGTTTGTTTTTAAAAAGACTTTCACTTTGAACAGCATGTAGGAAACAACACAGCAGCCCTTCACAGCAAGGAAGGGCACAAGCAGGTTTCCAGAACAGAACAGCCCACATTTAAACATCAAGGACACTAATAATTTTAGTCCAGCGTCCATCAGTCAAGCATCCCACCTGGGCTGCTCTGTGTAATTACCAAGTGCCAACTACTTCAGAGAAGCCTGCTTGGGACTAACATAAATAGGAATTATTTCACTCTTTCTTAACTTCAGGCACTTGCCTGTCAACACTGCACGTGAACACAGAGTCTTTGCATCCTTAGATTCAGCTGAACACGGGTGAAGTGTACCTTTACCTGTAAGGCATGAAGGTGGGGATAGGCCTGCAATAGTGCCAACCAAAATTACATGCCCTCTTTTCACTCCTACCCAATTTCTGTTATCACTTGACAGGTTACAAATCTCTCACAGTCTTCATCAAATACTTCATAAACAAAACACCTTTACAGGCACTCTGCAACTGTGCCGATTGCCATCATCTGCTACCTTGGTTTACTAACTTTGTGTCACAATATTCTGGAATTCACCAACGCATACATCAGTGCTTACATTTTATAACGTTAAAGATACCAACTCATCATTACAGCAGTTTTAAAGTATAATTTTTGCTATTTATGTTAACCAAATACTTAAGAAATGCAGTGTTGACTGGTAACACAAAGAATACTTCTAATAGCCAAAGACGTCTTCAGTCATGTAGTGCTCTCTATTCTGCATTTCAAAGAGAAGGCAAGGCCACAAACAGACGTTATGCAGAAGGCTCATCACACAGAGGAAAAGCATACCAGAGGCTGCTGCAGAAAAAAAACCAAATATCCAAGACAGCTAAAGGGTCAGAAAGCTGCATCTGGGTACCACATGGAAGCAAAGAGACAGAGGAGGCAGCCATCTAAAAACAGTAATGTTATAGGTGATTCAAATGCATATTTTTTCCTACATATTTCTAGGAAAACTTAGTGGAAAAAATACTTCTAAAGCTCACACATTAACTTTTAATAAGTTACAACTAAGTTTTAACCAATGTGCTTTATAGCTTTTACAAAAGCAGAAACTTGTAACCCTATAAAAAGAGCTTCAGCTTCACAGGGTCATCAGAAGTTTTGCTTAAAAATTACTTCAGATGTAGAAACACATCAAAAACTATCAAGTAGAACAAGAGTTCCTTTCAGACAAGCTCTCCATGGCTATCACAGGACTAGGCATGGTGTTCATATGACTATGCTTGAAGCTAAATCACAGCACAATTGAGAAAGAGCTGACACTAGCCCAGGTAGGCTGCTTGGGTTCAATTTAAAATAAGCTCTTGTGCTTCAAAAAGACAGATGTGCAAAAGTCTTTCTACCCCCTCAACACAAAGTTTGGGAATATTATTTTGTCAATGTAATACTGAAAAACTCAAACTTTAAACTTGTTTCACGTCTCCTTTGTAGTAAATGACACAAGAGTTCTGCCCCTTTTATATTAAAGATTCAAGTCATGTCTGGCTTATACTTAACAGACTCCCTTCTCAAAAAGGCCTTCAAAGTTTGAAAGAAACTTGGCACTGGGGCTAAAGACCAACATGATTTGTTACACTAAACATGGGACAACATGAAAGAAGAATTATAAAACTGTAACATCTTTGTTTGGTTGCTTCTCTGACAATTTCCCAAAGTTAGATGTATCTCATAACTTCCAGAAGGCCAGTGACATCTATACTTTTGAACAAACAGCCGTTCAAAGCCATCAATGTCACCGTTACTCACGAACTAAAGATAGATGTCATTTTATGTTTCCTCTCAAGTTCTTCAACTGCAACTATTAAAAATGGTTTTTTGTTGAAATTAAATGGTTTGGGTTATTTTTCTTCATTTTGTTGAAGCTGGAATTTAAGTTACATATTTTCAAAATACTCTTTATTATAGCTGGGCTTTTTTTTTCCCCCTCTGCTGGAAACTATACTTGATCAAATCACAGACCGAGTACTTTAGACTTCGGATGTTTCTATTTGGTTTCCTCTCTCTCGTAGTATTAACACAGACAGAGCTCCAGGAGATTGGTCATCTCATCCTGACTAAGTCTGTATGACTATGATGGAAGGACTAGTCAGATACACCACCAGAGCAGCAAAGGATAGGTTAAGCACCCATATTAAAAGACTTTTTTCTTAAATATATGTTCAAATTCACATTGACAATACACTCAAATACAAAATACACTGAAAGTACATGCAGCCACACCTGTAGAAACGTTAGCCACTCAGCACATTGATACTAGGCATTCTTTTGCTTCAATCCAAGCTACTGGTAGGCAGGCACCAATAAATAAATAAATAAATAAAAATCTACCTTCCCCATTTTAAGTTACATTCTGTCTAAGCCACAAAGCCGTATCTTACAACTCTAACAAGAGGTCAGGGTTTTTTTTTGTTTAGTTTGGGGTTTTGTTTCGTTTTTCTTTAGAAGAAAAAGCTGAAGGACACAAACAAGTCTTTAAAACAATCAGACCACAAGATTACAGAAGATACGGCTAGAATGATCCTTTAAAGGTCATCTTGTTTCAAGGCTCTGATGCTGCATGCTGATATCTGGATCCTAATTTTGATTAGGACATAATGAGGTGTAAGCACAGGATATGATGCACGCTGCCTCCCTACTGCTGAAACCCAAGCCTGTGATACCTTCATAAACTATGTTTGGTAACTCCCATTTAATCCTTCCCATTTTCTCCAGGCAGTATCAACTATATAATTTCAGAACGTTTGTCTAACCTGTTCCTAAAGGCCTCCAATAAAGAGTATGAAAAGGTACTTCACAAAGAAGCTTCATAAGTCTTTATGCAATCAATTTTAAATCTACTTCAAGTTCACAGCAATAATCACTGCAGCAAACATGAACTCAGGCTACACAGGGAATAGCGCAGCACGTACATTTGGAGCCCTCTCTCATGCATGTAACCATTTCATCACTCACAACACAGCACCAGCCAAATGAAACCCTTCTTCCTAGATTTATGTCATCATCTGTTTCAACCTGCTTTCCTGTCACACGATCCAGGTGCAATACCAAGCATATCTGATGTCAGGATTCCGCCTACTTGGCAGCCTTTATTACCCCATGACATGTCCTTTGGTAACTTTTATTGCGGCGATGCCAGCTCTCCAGCCAATGGCACACTCTTCCCGGAGGAGGTGAAGTTAACCAGGAAGCCAGCTCAGCGGGACTTGGGGTAGATAAATATACACAGAATTGAAAGTAACTAAGTAAATTCTACACGATTTCAGCAAGCTTTTTGTATAATGGATCTGAATTTTCCTCTCATATAAACTAAAAATACTTAAACTCTTAGCACAAAGTGTTTACTTAACATACAATCCTAAAGAAGAATGTTAACTTCGGGAACTGTAAGAACTTAGATTTTCACAGTGGTAAACCCTTTTTCATGGTTGCAAACATAGCAACCACGTATTGAACGTCAGTTTTCAAAACAAGCTTAATCCCAACAACAGGAAAGCTGAAAGATGTATTAGACAGCTTGACGTGGCTCAGAGGAGTAGACTTTATCCTATTTCCAAGTCCACACAAAACCCTTTCTGTGAGACACACCCCCTTGTAAGGAGCAGTAAAACTTCTACAGGAGAAAAACATATTAGTGTATGAAATAGCAGAAGCTCAAATCCTTCTTCCTCTCCCAGCCCTCTGTGGCAGGGCACACCGCCTGACATTCACTGAGTGGGAAGGTAAATTACGCTGAACTGTAAGCAGAACAGAAGAAGAGCTGGTTCCTCTATTTCTTTAGCTATATCACAAAACATACCATGTTAAAAGTCAGGCAAGGGACTTCACAGCAATGCAAAAGATCATGGTTTTTACCCAAAGGACTGAGAAGTAGGCCCAAAACTTCTGAAATCATCATTTTTTACAGTCACTGGAATAGAAGTCCACAGGCCACAAAGATGGCCACTTTCAAGATGTTTCTTTAGTAATGCCTCCTAAAAGGAGGCAAATTAGGACAATGTGTAAGGAAATTCCCATTCAAATAGTAAACTCATAATATTCATCAAGATACTACTGCAAATAAAATTTCCTACAACAGCAAGCAGAAACTAAAAGAAAATATGCCAATTCTTCAGATAATAAGTGATACAGAATACTGAACTTCGTAGCTCACAATTTTCCATTTTGCTATCATATTGCACAAAGAATTTCCACAATCAAAGAAACGCATTAAACCAGTAACTTGTTTCCCAAGCAAGTCAGACCCTCTCATCCCAGCTATACTGCACCCATCAGCTTGGCTCAACATTAAAAAAAACACAGTTGAAATGGTCAAGTCTGAATAATGCATGGTATGTTTATGAATGTTTTATCTGTGAAAGGCATTTTCACATACATATGATGCAACTGACCTCAGCTCATACCAAAACTATGACCTTCATGCTTACAATTGAAAATATGGTCTTAGATCTACTTGCGCTTTGGAAAGCATCAGTAAGCTGTCCTGCAGCACGAGTACTAGTTTTCAGACTGCAAAAATCCTTGTCCCCCCAACTTAATTTATCGTGATGCAAAGAAGCAGAGATCACAGTGAGGTACACTGCCAATGTAAGTATATATAGCTCCTGAAGAGCCACAATAACAGTTAACACCATATTCTATTTCACCATATTGTTAGTTTCTGTTCTGCTGCCCAAGGACTGGTTGGTGGTTGTTTTTTTTCCAATCTGGCAAATGCTGCCTGTGTTTCAAGCCTGATTGATCTTCTGAACTAATTCCTGAGAAAACTAGTCTTTTACTCTCTTCATAAAAATAAAATAAATTTTCTAAAAAAAGCCTTTTACATGCAGTTTGTGTCAGAAGTAGAGACTAAGTCTTTATGGCAACAGTCGCCAGACTGAAGTCCATAAAGTCTTGTCAAACAGTTACACATTTGACAAGAAGATGAACACTCTGTTGGTCCAAGAGTTTGAGGGGCACTGTTCACACCACATTATTTTGTGGCAAACTACTGAATCACACTGTCATTGTCAATATTGTCTTCACTCTCCATGTCACTATTGTTCTGATTTTCTGAAAATTTAGCAGGTAAGCACAACCAGAGAGATAAGCGCAGGACAGCTTGCTGGAAATAGACTTATAAGATGGCTTGTTCTATTGCAGATAATGCTGTCAATCCAATTTCCTACAGGAGTTTGGCAAGACAATGAGCTGGAGGAAGTCACCCTGCACAGCTGCCTTCTATTGTATTGCTTTATAGTCTTGCAGAAGAGAGTGCCTCACAAGTTTGTGTATGCTTTAAGTACTTTTTTCTTCTTTTTTCTTTAATTTCTGCAGTAACATCCCAAGTCAGAGCCTATGCCATTGAAGAGTCTGCACCACTTGTTGCTGGCTGCAGTTTTTATGTACCAACTTTGAAGAACTGCACTGCGAGCAGCACTTACTTCCACGTATTTATGATTTTTTACAGTGCCTCCTCACTCTTTTTTCCCAAATACCCTCTACAATTGATCCGAAACGGACCATCCCCCTCCTGCCACGGCGAAACCCCAGGGGGGAAAGCGAAAGAGCGGCGCGGCCAGGACACGGTTCCACGTTTGCTCTGCAAAGCAGCAAACTCTGCTATTGCCCTCCCGGGAGCCGGGGCGGGGAAGGACAGCGCTTCAGGAGCGTTATCGCCGGGTCCTGCGGGAAGAGCCAGGCCGAGGAAGGACCGGCAGGGCTCTGTCATCGGCTGCGCCCAGGGACAGCGGCACCGAGGCCGGGCAAGCGGGGCGGGCAGGGACTGCCCCCCTCACACAAACGCCCCAGCCTCTCACACAAGCCCCGCCACGGCCCCAGCCCCTCACACAAGCCTCCCCCCCCGGCCCCGCACACAGGGGCGGCCCAAACACGCAGGCAGCGGGCCTTCCCTGCGTGGGAGACGGGCCCAGGTGCCGGGAGCACCCCACCCTCGGCGGCCCCGAGAGCAGGAAGCCCCCCCCCCCCCCCCCCCCC
>VXBW01003457.1:1050840-1084871 GCA_013400375.1 Thinocorus orbignyianus | reverse complement strand
GGCGGCAGGAGCGGGGCTGGGCCCCGGAGCCTGAGGCCTGCTCGTCCCTCTGTCCCGCAGCGCCATGGCGGCCAACTGCGAGCGCACCTTCATCGCCATCAAGCCCGACGGCGTCCAGCGGGGGCTGGTGGGGGAGATCATCAAGCGGTTCGAGCAGAAGGGGTTCCGGCTGGTGGCCATGAAGTTCGTGCATGTGAGTCTCCCCGCCCTCGCCTCGGAATAGCCACCCACATATAAATATATAGATATACACATATATATATATATGGATGCCCCATTCCCAGGGGGGTTCAAGGCCAGGCTGGATGGGGCTTGGAGCAACCTGCTCTGGTGGGAGGTGTCCCTGCCCATGGCAGGGGGGTTGGAACTTGATGATCGTTAAGGTCCCTTCCAACTCTAACCATTCTATGATATATATCTGTGTATCCATCCGTGTGGTTTTTCCTACACCACCCTGGGAATGCGATGCTGGATTTTCCCAGCAGCTGGAAGCACCAGCTCAGGCTCCAGGCCAGGCTCTCTCTGGAGCACAAAGGTTTGAGCTCTCCCCCTGCCTAAGGAAGCACAGTGTGCTCGGGTGGCTTCGAGCAGCCTGGTTTGAGAGAGCTGAAGTGACCTTGGCCAAAGGGNAGGAACGGGGCTGGGGCCCGGAGCCTGAGGCCTGCTCGTCCCTCTGTCCCGCAGCGCCATGGCGGCCAACTGCGAGCGCACCTTCATCGCCATCAAGCCCGACGGCGTCCAGCGGGGGCTGGTGGGGGAGATCATCAAGCGGTTCGAGCAGAAGGGGTTCCGGCTGGTGGCCATGAAGTTCGTGCATGTGAGTCTCCCCGCCCTCGCCTCGGAATAGCCACCCACATATAAATATATAGATATACACATATATATATATATGGATGCCCCATTCCCAGGGGGGTTCAAGGCCAGGCTGGATGGGGCTTGGAGCAACCTGCTCTGGTGGGAGGTGTCCCTGCCCATGGCAGGGGGGTTGGAACTTGATGATCGTTAAGGTCCCTTCCAACTCTAACCATTCTATGATATATATCTGTGTATCCATCCGTGTGGTTTTTCCTACACCACCCTGGGAATGCGATGCTGGATTTTCCCAGCAGCTGGAAGCACCAGCTCAGGCTCCAGGCCAGGCTCTCTCTGGAGCACAAAGGTTTGAGCTCTCCCCCTGCCTAAGGAAGCACAGTGTGCTCGGGTGGCTTCGAGCAGCCTGGTTTGAGAGAGCTGAAGTGACCTTGGCCAAAGGGTTGTATCGGGTAACATCACCCAGAGGTCTTGTACTCAGCTCATTGCTGAAGATTAGTGGGATACAAAGAAATAATTTGGAGAACTCGCAACACCAGCACTGCTGCAGGGCCAGACGGGGTGTTACACGCTCCTTTAGTTCTACACCAAGAATTCCCACTGAAACCCACTGATAATATTAGTGACTGGTGAACTGGTCACTCATGTCATAGTCTTCCAGCAGTAACACCTTTTGCAGTGTGGTATTTGGAAAGTGATATTTACTGTTGCACCTGTCCTTCTGAAGGCCTCCGAAGACCTTCTCAAACAGCACTACATCGACCTGAAGGATCGACCATTCTACCCTGGTTTGGTTAAATACATGAACTCTGGACCCATTGTGGCCATGGTAAGTGGTTTGGTGTTACTTAGAGATTACTTTCTGGAATGCATTTGTCTCACTCTCAAAATGATTTAAAATATTTAGATGTTCTGCTACGGAGACAGTTTTTCAAACTACCCAGTTCTGATAGTGGCAGAAGAAAACCAAAATTAAAATGAAAACAATTGTGTAAGAAATTGCTGCTTAGTAACAAGGAGGAAAGTGCATGAAAAGTATAAAATGCATATTAAAACGCTTCACATGGAAAAAGCAAAATTCCTGAAAGCCAAATCTTCTGCACCAGAGAATCTTTTGTTTGGGGCAAAAAAGGGTCAGGCTTTCCTATAGAAACCTACCTTCTGCATCATTCTTTTTTGCACTCCCCCAAAACAATAAAACTGCGCCAGTAGCATCTCCTTTGTTGTCACCCTGTGCCAAACTGGGAGCAGCTGCAGCTCACCAACCTGCCCTGGCACCACAGCCAGGTGTTGACCTTGCCTCATTCCCCAGCCAGCTCTGAGGTCACCTTTACCAGAGCAACAGTATCCACAGTCCATTTGATAACAGCTTTCAACTTACATGTTTTTTTTCACTTGTCTCTACAGGCCTAAGAGAATTTAGGTTAGAAAAGGAAAGATGAATTTTTGTTGTTTTGCGTAAGCATGGATTAATAGGATTTGGTTGTCTTTTTATTTTTCCCTTAAGGTATGGGAAGGACTCAACGTGGTTAAAACTGGGAGAGTAATGCTGGGGGAGACAAACCCTGCAGACTCTAAGCCTGGTACCATCCGTGGTGACTTCTGCATTCAAGTGGGAAGGTTTGTGCTCAGTTACAAATCCAGATTAAAATAAAAGGGGTTTCAGAAAGTCAAAGTTCCTCTAAGACATGGTAGTCTGGTGTTTTTTGCAGGTGCCAATTCATAACTGCTACTTAAGAAAATGGCTTGGTACAAAACTGCCTTTTTTTTGAAATACAGCTGCTCATCAGAGCTTCATGTAAGATCAGTCAGTGGCTGGTGGGAGTAGAGTAGCTCCAATCACCTCTGCTCCGCTTAATTAGCTCTCATAGTAGGGCTACTTGCATACCATACCCCCAGTAGTAGACTCACAGCTCTAGATGCTTCACCCAAGTTTTTGCAGGTGGAGAACACGAGAGTGCTGAAGGTGTGTTTTTCTATGAAATGATGCCTTGGTCTCCTTCCACAGAAACATCATTCACGGCAGCGACTCCGTGGAGAGCGCGCAGAAGGAGATCAACCTGTGGTTCAAACCTGCCGAGCTCATTGACTTCAAATCTTGCGCACATGACTGGATCTATGAGTGAAATGAGTTTCCAGAATGAGTTGTGCCTTTGTAACACATCATCTCATTCCAGCTAGTGACCTGGGAGCAATTACCACCACGGTTATTTTAGTCATTTTTCAGCACTGCCTAATAAATGGATGATACGAACTAATTCTTTGTGGTACGTTCATTATAAATCATGATTGCTGTGTTCAGGTATTCACAGAGCTGTTTTACTCAGCTGGTCAGTATCTTCCCTCTCCTAGAAGAAATAGTTAACACAGACTAGTATATACAGGTGTATTGGAATGGGAACTCAGTGACTTGTTCATGGCCAAGCTGGCATAAAGGCTACTGAAACACCCTGCAGTTGTAGAGCTGAGGGGCAGAGGGGGAGCCAAGGGCACACCCGAGCTCCATCCAACCCAGCACAACTGAAGAGGACAAGCATGATACTACCCTCAAAAGTTTCCCTCCCTCCACACCTGTCCATAAAAACTGAGCTGAGAGGCCTTGCTCTCTATTAAAAGCTTATTTAATGCCACCATCTTCTCATTAATCCCGCCCCTTACCTTGTGCTCAGAGCCTCTCATGCTCTGCTTGTGTTCAAAGTACCCACTTACCTGAAAACATCCATCATTTCACCAGTTGCAGGGCTTTTTTTCATGTGCATTCTCTTTGGAGAGAAACAGCCCGGAACCCATTTGGGTGCCTTTGAACAAAACAATCAAGATTCAGAAAAGGTCTTTTTATCATTTTTATTTTGTGTAAAAAAGGCAAATTTAGTGAATTATTTTCATCTTGTACACAAAGTTATAATCTTAATGCTTTCCACATCCATGCTGAAAATCTGCAGTCTCGTAAAAATGAAAGTAACATTAATTTCTCCAAAAGCATTTTTTCACTGTTATGTACATTGCAGGAGAAAGCTTTAAATACTCTCTCTCATTGACCACACAAATTACCAAGAAAATAAAAGATTAAATTTGTACAGATATTGATCTATATATCAAATACATACAGAAACGATGTAAAAACCCTATTTGTTTTATCTTGATTCCCACCCCAACATTTTCCCAGAGGCCAAAGCTGATGCCTTTTTTTTTTTTTCATATAAATGGCTGTGGCTTTTTTAAATATGAAAACTAAAAGGAAGAAAAATTCAGTTTAAATCACAGTTTTTTAAAATCCCTTCCCAATAAAGGATTGTTACCAAATATATTAGCACCATCGTACAAATATTGATGGGAGGGGGTATTCACATCACATAAAACAACAATAAAAAACAAACACACACTGAAACCCGTGTTAGTATCCGTAGAACAAGGAACTGGTAACTGCTTTAGCTTTCCTCAGATGCAGCAAGGAAAAGGTTAAAGAGTTGTATTTAAAATAACAAAACCCAAAGATCAGCAGAAAGATTTGGAGCACTGGAAGAGGGGTAGCCGCAAGAAGTTGCGCAACCTCAGGGTTATAAACACCCTCTATGCCAAACACTGAGATTAGTTTGAGCCCATTGAAGTTTTTTCAAGATGTCAACACTTTGCTGCTCTTTTAGCCCAAGTAACACAGCTTAGAGTAAAGGCAAGATAAAAATACCCAGAGCTGTGTTCCTAACCAATGCTTTACAAGAACAGTGAAGCCCACAGCACGGATACCACAGCCAACAGGTAGCCCGTGCTTTGAGGAGACCACTCTAAATACCTGGTAGAGTTTTGCTCAGGTTTTCCCTGAGCCTCTCCTAAGCAAGTGACTTCAGCTGGTTCCTCACATGGTTTGCTCAGGACAGATTTAACTGTATTTGGCAATTATGCAATTTAGGCATATTCTGAATTCAGAAACACAAGAGAAATTTCAGCCATAAATCTCAACACACAACTCCCAGTGCAGTTGTGTGCCTGAGAACGCAAGTCAACTTGCACACTTTAGTGTTTTCAATGAGTAAAATACATATTTTTAAAGAACATTAGAAAAGACTGACAGACTTCAAATTGAATTCTTACATTCTCCAACACAGGTGTTCAACTGAAGTGCTGATTTTCTTTCTTGACTTTTGAAGACTAACTCAGAAACCAGGCATGAGCCTATGCAATACACAGAAGCCCAAGGTTTAGTGACGGCGAGACACCTTGCTCAGTACCAGCCCAAATTTTCACGTTATGAAACACAAATCAATGCAACAGTTTTTCTGCTGAAGTCAGAAGCTACTGATTGATGCAAGAAGAGAGTAGGATTGTGCCAACCTTGTTCCAGCTGACTGGGACAATCTGCAAGTTGCTGCATTAAAAATAAAATCAAGAGCAATGTACTTCCCAAACCAACCCAACACTTGCAGAGCTGGATTTTACAGCAGGTTAAATGGAGAACACAGTAAATAATAATAATAATAATAATAATCAAGGCTCAAAGTGTCATTACAATGGTTTCTAATCCTACTTCTCCAATCCAGGCTGTTTAAAAGAAGTGTCACAGGTGGGTCAAAATCTGAGAGAATACATTTGAAGTCCACCAAGCCTGACAAAGTCCTTTTAATGGCTATTTTAGAGAGCTCAAATGTCATCACCACCTGAAGGTACAGACACTTATTATCTGCTAACCGGATTCTATCAATGTAAGAAGCTGTTGTTAAAAAGGGTTCATTATTTAAGAAATTTTACCAGTAAGGGAGAAAAGAATTCCAGACATTCCTACACTATACAGGACATTTTTTACTTCCAGTAGTAAATACAAAACTTTACATAATTAACCCCTCTTGCATAGAATGAGGTAAACCTGTGCATATCACCAATACTATGTACCCAAAGTTAGAGCAATATTTTAGAAAATAATCAAATTGCTGGTTTTCAACTTTCTATGCACTTTTTTTTAAGCTCAAACAACAATATACAAAAATGGTCTCCTGGGGCTCTGTGGGTTGATATCCTTAAAGCATTTCTTAGGCTGTAGGAACATAGGTGTTAATAATTTTAACTTTTTAAGCCCTAATTATGGTCAAGAGTCAGATGATCATTTTACTGCTCTGAAAGGGACCTGCTAAGACCCAGAAGCACTTATAGAACATATGAAGTTAATTCCTGAGAGTTTAGTTAATGAACCTTACTGGTAAAAGCTAAAGCTCTTGATGCACATTTTTCCAGTCACAGCTCTGCAGGGCTGATTAACCATTTCGCTAATCAACTCCATGAATGACACAATTTACAAAAACATACAAAGTTTAGAACGCAGAAAAATAAAATCCAAATAATGAAGAGCTCGTGCTAAAATACTTTGTATTTTACTTGTAGTAATTTTCACCCTTTCACATGACTTTCACCTTTAAAAAACAAATGTGGACAGTTAAACAGGTAGGGCTCATGGGATACTTGAAGTGAGACACAAGGATTCCAGGCAAAAAGCAAATCCAGTTTATGAATTATCCACTAGACAGTGTATCATTTCCATACCGTCCTCAAGTCTCAGCTTCCATATCACACTATTGCAGCAAGAGAAGAACGTTGCAGGCTGTGCATAATTTTGTTTTTTATCCACAACGTATAGCTCCTTTTAGCTCACCTGAAACCACGTGGAACATCAGTTTTGAAGGTTCAAATATTTAAGATGGTAAGGAAACATCTAGGTCTCTCCAGAAAGAGAAAAAATTAAAAAAATGAGAATACTCAGAAGTTCTTTTTTACCAGCAAGGGAGGCCTGAGTTACTGTCCATCTAAGTTTCTTCTTTAGTCTAAATTCATCACTAATCTTCCAATTGAGGGAATTTTCTGAAGTTCCAGTTTGGCATAGGGCTCTGTAAACATTTGCTGAAGCATTCCAAGACTACAGACATTCAGGTATAGACAAGAGCTTTACAGTCCCAATCCAATGCCCACTGCAGTCAATGGAGACAAGATGACTGACGTTAATGGGCACTGAATCAGACCCCAAGGAACTTAAAAAAAAAATTAATCATTTATATATGTATAAAAAAAGTATTTTAAAGTAAATAAAAACATCTGGAAAAGTGAAAAACTTCCTCAGGTGATGGCTCTGTTGCAACTGGGGCTACTCACTGAGTAGAGCTTTACAGGACTAACTTCCACACACAATTTTTTGCCTCTAAATTAAGGCTTAAATGCCTTATTTTCACAATAAGAAAAAAAAAAAACAACACAGAGGCGTGACCAGTGCAGTTCACAAGAGTCTAGAAGTCTCCCAACTTGTACCAAAAAGGTTCATTTGTTATGACAGTTCATTTGTATTTGTAACTATATCTTCCTCCAACCGCTTCCCACAATCATGCTAATTAAACTTTAATCTTACAAAAAAATTAGAATTTCAGTTCTTGTTAACAATGCACAATAAATCTGAACTGGAAAATATTACAAAATTCTTTCAAAAGCTTCAAATACAACACAAAAGTGGTGTTGTTTTTGTTTTTAATAAATTGAAAAAATCTTTTTTTCACTAAAATAGTTTCCCCGCCCTTCCAAAAAACTCTGAACTGAGTCTAACTCATCTACAGTTAGCAAAGTGCCCCAAGCACAGTCACCTGAACTGTACCATTCAAGTGGGAGCAAAATCAGTCAGTCTTGGAGAAAGGCTCTTTTCCTGTCGCCAATAATCTGCCCCTCACTCCTCTGAGCTGCCTTAAGGTTCTTGCTTGATGTAGTAACTGGCAGATCCGTTGCTTTCCTGATCAGATGCTCCTTGAAGGAAGCTATACTCTTCTCCATCTAGCAACTCCTCCTTCAGCTGCAATGAAGACACTGGAAACAGAAGATGAACATTAAAGATCTATCATATTCAAAGTAAGTACACCTTTCCCTTAAATTTACTTAATATTATTAACTGGGAATGGACCCTAGATTTCCAATTTCACCTTACAGAAGCCTCCAATCACAGCAATGGCAATAATATTGTAGTCATGAACATGACTGATGCTTTGTGAGACAAGGCTGTCCAGAAGTTACGAAGACCACACATGGATTCATCATCAGGAAATTCACTTTACTGAGAAGAGCTGCGCAGCAGCTACACCTCATATATAACCAACTGCGGTTTGGATTTCTAAAGCCTCCAGTATATTTCCAAGTGAGTTTTTATGGACTGGGGGAAAAGTGTTCACCCTTTCAGGGAATGTGCCTTAAAATTTTAGTTTTATTCTTAGATGAACTCAAGTCTCAGTGCACAAAACCCTCTGGAAACAATTCCAGGTAAGTCAAGATGACATAGATTCTAACAGTAAGAAAGGTCTAATGTTCTTGCTCAGGAGAGCATTTCACAATCTCCCCTAATGACACATTAAGGACTGTTACAGGTACGTTAATTAAGTTGGCTGACTTGTGGGTAAGATAACTTTATCAACAAAACTGTTGATTTGATTGTCTGCTAGGCTGTCCTACTAAAAAATATCTTGACAACGAAGCAGGGCCATTTCAATATGACAGATTCTAGACACTTTTCCGCAGCTGATCTGCCCATATGTCTGCAGTACAAAATAATGGATCTTCCTTCCAACTCTCCTATTCCCAAGAAAACACAGGCGAATGAGTCAGCATACTGATCTGATGCTCCAAACGTAATACGCATAGTTAAGCTGGCTGGAACTAGGCCACCTACTTCTATCAATACAAACTATTCAATTCTTATGAATTCATTCCCCCTAATTGTAATTTGTTCTTTAAAGAAAAAATAAAAAAATACTGTAAAATCTTGAGTTAAACTTCATTAAAAATTGTGTAGCATTTAACAAGACTATGGGCTTACCCTACTCATTTAAAAAGAAAGCAGCTAGATGGTAATTTAAATTTTCTACATCTTGTTCTTTCTGAGATCCAAGTAACTTTTTTCTTATTCCTACACCTCTGTTACAAAGAGCAGAGTTGAAACCATGTTAACTGTCACCTTTGTGTGAGGCAGTACAGCTACACAATTGATTCTTGAACTAAAATGATGCAAACCAAAAAATACTGTAACAATTGTCCACCTACAACTCATATAGATTACTTGCAACATAAATCCTGTTGCAAGTTATAAATAAAAGATTATTCCCAATGAAAAAGTTCCTTTTATGGCATACTGCACCTTTAAGCAGAACATCTGTCCACACACAAACATTTCTAAACAGAATAGGGACTTAGCGAGACACCACAAAATGTTTTACAACAGGAAAAGTGCCAACACTGTTTTGTCACCCACTTTTCTTATGTCCTTTGTACTGTTGTGATTTAGCTTTTTTCTTCTGTTTTGATGAACTTGACTGGCTATCTCTTGATGCTGCACAAAAACCCGGAAAATAAAAGTTTAGTATTTTGGAAAAACACTTCAGAACATGTCAAAGCTGCTACATAGTTACAGAATTTCTCCTCGTTGACTGAATGAAGGCAGAATTCCTTTATCATGGGAAACACCTCCCATTAAACTACTACCAATAACTACTATAACCCTCCCATTAAACAGCTAACAGTTCTCAAAGCATATGCACACACTGAATTCCATCAATTTCTTCATATAAAGCATATAAATTTGCAATCTTAGAGCAATTTAAATTCTGAGTGATATTATCCAGAACTGACAAGTAACAGGCTTTTTCCCTGGATCAAACTATCAGTCATCTGGCATTAAAAAACAGTAAGTAGAAATAGTCAAAGTGGAATATAGAATCGTACTTTTTTAAGCATTATCAAGAATTTGTTCTATCTTTGTTATGCCTGTTGACCTTATTTGAAGAGGATGAAGTAGGGAAATCCTCTCCCATGGACAAGAGTCAGTAAGCAACTGTTAAATTATTCACAGAACAGGAACTTACACTGTGGTGCTGGAGGCTGCAGCTGATATCCAGTTAGCTGACACCATCCCACTGGATAGAGGTCTGGGGACTCGCAATCCACCCACTGATCATATTCATCTTCCCACCCATCAAAGTGTATCCTCAAAAGACGATGGATAATGCGAGTTACTGTGGCCACACATACCAGGCGAGGTTCCATCAGATCAACAGCCTCCAGTTTCATTCCAACATGAAACCCGTGGTTTGGAACTTCCTGGAAAAACAAATAAAGCAAAACAAAGTATCAGTAAACAAACGTGTTAATTAATATTGTTTAATCACAGCATTGAAACAAATGTCAGCCAACTTAATGTAGGAAAACACCAAGTATCATTTATGAAGTTTCATGCATTAAGATTACAGAAATATTCAAGCTTAAATATATTGCTTCTTATTTCTAAAAGTCTCTATCTTAGTTTTTCAAAGTTGTATTTAATGAAATGGGTCAATCCCATGGACTGTGTAGACAAAAGTTTAAAGAAAATACTAATTACAGTTTAAATACATATGTATAAAGTCTACTACCTTATTGAAGAGCTTTACAGGTGCTGCTATTGAGTCAGTTTCCCTGAGGTAGTCAAACCATTTAAAAGGGAGTTTTGCATAACCTGTGAATTTTAAACAACATTTTCATACATCAACTGCAAACTTCATGCATAAGGACAACAACAAAAACAGTCTATTGGCACTGTGTTATGGCTAAAAAGACAACAAAGAAGCAAAACATTAACATCAGAAACTCCCACTCTCTGAGCTTTGGTCTAAGGGACAAGACAGTTATCTGGACATTGCCCATTTGAAACAAACAAAATGAATGAACTTCTGGATAATACAGGAAGGGTCATTTAATGTCAAGATTAATCATTTATACTTGAAGCTTTCTGTCCACGCAGATTCTTGATCTCTACAACGCCCCACACAACGACCCAGAACAGATCAGGTAATTAAGCACATCCAGCGTCTTTCCTGTGGGGAAAGAGCTCCACTATTGAAGCACTTGAATTGTTAGGAACAGAGTGGTAGGAACAAGCACGGATATTTTAGAAGTTAAATAAATAAAGCAAAAAATAGCAATAATATGGAAAATTACAGGAAAATTTTTTCTTTTTAATTTTAAAAGCTATGATAAAGGGAAGAAATTAATCTCAAATATATTTAGCTTTTGTTCATCTACAAAACATGTATAAAACTCATAGGACTACTTTTTACTTCGGGCAACTTTTACAACTGCTTAAACCAACGCTTCTCAAACTCTAGCTGGAGCACTAACAAATAATTGTGGCAGTAAGCAGTGCCGGACATTCTGAAAAGACTGCAGCATAATGGCATGGCATTGGGAGATACGGGAAACAGCTGGATCTCATCTAAGTGGGGATAGAGAACTCCCACCAAGTCACAGCTCAGCACTGTAGGGAAGACTCATCAGGAACTGCCCTCACTGCTCTAAACACAACCCCATTCTTGAAAGTATCTCAGCACCTCCATCTTCCACCGATTTCAGCATGAGATTAAGATGTTTGCAAGGAATATGATTCCGAAGCACAGTGATTTCACAGCAGCTTATTTAAGTTACCCACGTTACTAAGTGTAATTTGGAAAAAGAGTGTTCACATTAGGTATGTGCTATCTGCAGAACAGATGAAGGTAACAACTAATAAGGGTAATAATCAATTCTGCATACTAATGCTTTTCTTCTTAACGTACAGCTCATCTAACCAGACCAATGTATTTGTATGGCAGTCCTTTAATTTCTCACCACATACATACTACAGACACGTGCATGTGGTTCGTTTTGGAGTAGTCAGAATTAAGAAACCATCCCTTTTTGAGTCCAAAATTTACAAAGTAAAATACAACTCTCTTAAGAGCTAAGAAGCTTTGATCACTTTGATCCTATTAAATATGTTAATGCGCATTATGGTCTGTATTTTACTCCTGTTAATTCCTCTTTCATGTGACTTTTAGATTGCATGAGTGACTTATAATCGCCTCTCAGTAGATGATACAGGACTGTTACAGAAAACCACAATAAAAGGAAAAAAACACACACAGATAAATAAGGCTGCCACAATACAAGGAACTCGGGAGTATGATGAATCTGCTAACAACAAAATTCACGTAGTATTGTGTAAGTAGTGTTTGAAGAATAAAGAGGAAAAGTTTAATCAGAGTGGAGATTTTTTCCTATTCTGTATCAATGTAATGTATTTAATTCTAAACTGACTGTTATTTCTTGATATGCATGCTTTTTCCTTCCACAAATACTTGTCCTATTCCAAGAGGCTCTTGGACCGTATTTTTGAGGGGTGATTATGCCTATGAATTTCTGGGCAGGAAATTCACTGAGTTGACTGAAAAATAATAGTAAATCTGTCCAACTGCACTTTCCACATACTTAGAGATGACAGATTCATTAGTACGCAATAATGAAAATGATATGAAATTATTTTCTTCATGTTGCATTACACTGCCTTTGTAGTTATTACCTAGAAAAATAATTCAATAAACACAAGTAGAAGCCTGCAAGAGTAAGAATGGAGAAAAGAAAAAAAATCCATAGAAAGCCATCATTATCTGCTGTTAACACAGCCAGTTGCAATCCTCTATAAATTGCTAGACCAAGAAAATAAAATGGAAAATAAAAGCAATACAGTCTTCCATTGGCATAAGTGTAGTGGACAGACAGCTTTTTCTCACAGAAGGGATTACGCAGCATTCAGCTCTCATGGCTACTTCCTCCAACCTCAAGTTTATACAGATTCTTCAAAAACATTGATCCGTATAATTGCAAATTAGCCTAAGTCTGAGATTCTTTACAATCTTTGTTAATCTTTTTCGTGGCCAGGACTTCCCAAGCAATGGCATATTCTGAAGAGTCCTTTTAGTGACTAGCATAGATCCCATTCACTTATTGGGTACACTATTCAATGAGCGGCTATCCTCAATTTCTGTCAGCAAAGTACCATTATTTTAGCCAGAGAATCAATCAGATGTTCAATTTGACTTTTTCTAAATGAAGTTTGTTATCTCTCTTTTAGATTACTTCGAAGTTACACTGTTGTATTTGTGTCAGACTTGAGAAAGTCCTGAAAAGTGACATCAATTTTGT
The DNA here is from genome assembly GCA_013400375.1 of Thinocorus orbignyianus. Taxonomy (NCBI): domain Eukaryota; kingdom Metazoa; phylum Chordata; class Aves; order Ciconiiformes; family Thinocoridae; genus Thinocorus; species Thinocorus orbignyianus. Next base: position 1,072,061 of record VXBW01003457.1, on the reverse strand, counting down.
AGACTGAATTAAGAAACAAAGCATATGGCACATACAATATCACTGAAATATATTTAAAATAAAATGTGGTCAGAATGCTATATGTACCTCTGGGTGGAGTTAGTTCAATCATGTTAATTTCACAGAAACCAACAGGGAAAATAGAAGGGGAAGTGGCATGGTAACAAAACCAATCAGACCCATCTGCTGCTTCTGAGCCATCAATCCCAATCATAAGATAGCCATCTGCTAAAACCTTTGTAAAGAAAAACAAAATTTTACATTAAATACCTTTATCTGCGTGATAAGGCTAGAAAGAAAGCATGCCATGTTTCAAAAGAGTGAAAAGTAACTCAATAATAATGGAAGTACACTTAGAAGGACATTCAAATTACAACAAAACAAAAAAAACCAAACCATACCTGTCTCCAAGAGCACGTGTACTAGTGTCAAATGTACCTTTGTTAACTGCAAATTCATGAGATGAACATTTCCTTTTTCTGACCTCCAGTTCTTTTTTCTTGTGAGCATCAGTTCTATTTCTAAAGATTTACAATTCACTCTACTCTTTAGCTTTCAAGGATATTCTGCACACCATTACTAAGAAAAAAAAGACTTGAAATCATAGCTGTACCCCTCACTGTTCAGTTACGCAACTCTAAGCTACTTTTCACATTTTCTTCCTCTCTTAAAACAGATTTCACATGGGTGGATCCCTCTCAAGCTAGGAAAAAAAGTACATCCTTAAAATGTCTTCATAGACTTCTGCAGGCAAGCAAGATGAGGTTTCTTTTCGAAAAACTGCAAAACACTTGGTGTAATTAGCAGTAAGTTGTCCTGCAAATTAATCTCACAAAAATACTATATTCTAATTAGAGGTAAAGCTGAATTTCCAGAGATTAAAGTTAAAAAAAATAATTACACAGCTGTATTTTTTTCATAGCAGTTGTATATAAACAATTAATGGACATACTCCATAAACATTTACTGTGTGAATTAACTGCATTTATTTTGGTTTTGAGCTTTTTGTTTCCAGCCTTAATAAAGGTGAATGAAACCACGATCCCTATCTACCTTCCCAAAACACACATTTGTTTTCTTACCTTTCTAATTGTTGCGACACATATTGCCGAAAGGTTTAAGGGGTCTATAGCTTCCAATTTCATTCCTTCTTTAAACCATTCTCCAGCTGCGTCAACCTCTTTTACCTACAGAATCACATAACAGCACCAGAAGCTAAGAATCTAGTAAGCCTGGAACAAAACATAACCCCACACCAACAAAGCAACAGACTGAAATACCTATTCTGTCATCTCAGCTTATGCCAAGGAGGCCAAATGCACTGGGGGTTCGGGTTGGTTGTCGGGGGTTCGGGTTGGTTGTCGGGGGTTCGGGTTGGTTGTCGGGGGTTCGGGTTGGTTGGGTTGTTTTTTTTAAATTCAAAGAGTAATGCTTGTGCCAGGCATATTTCCAGGACACAAGCAGAGTTTCACACACCAGAAACTAAAGGTTCTCACTCAACTTCTAGAAAACTCACCTTCATAAATAAATGTGAGGGTGCATCAAAATGTCCATCCTGTTTTTTCGTAATATCTACAAGGAATAATAGTACATATTACTCAGAAGTTTTGTTAAGAGAGCAGAGAGTATGGTTTTCTAAACATGTTAACTAATACAATGCAATCATTAGTATGGGAAGCCTACAGTTTGTAGTAAGTCTACTGTAGAAATCTGGAAGACTTGCAAGTAAAAAAAAAATTCTGTCCTTGTCCATGTTGCATTGTCCATAAAAGACAAACGTGAAGGAACTACAAGTTCCCAGAGCAGGACCGTGTAATTCCAGGTATCAGCATGAAAAATGAAGTTGACCATACCTGAACATTGCAGTTCAAGGAGTTCCTGCCTAGGCAGTTTACTAAGCACTGCTGATCATTTAATCTTTCTAGATATTGACATACTACAGATCAACCTAATGTTTATTTTACTTACCCAATGCTGCAAAATACACTAATTACTTCTCTAGCTGAAACTCCCAAATGGAATATAAATGGTAAAACTCCTAGGCTGCATTGTACAAATTTTTCAAGATCATTATTTGAACTAATTTCATTAATTGTATGAAACTGCAGTATTGCTTAAGTCAGACATGGCTAAGTCAACACTACCCACAAAGATACAAGCAGCTTACCAGATCTTTTGAATCTATGTCCTATACTTCGAGACCAACCGATATGATGAATGAGGGGACTGTACATATGGCACCAGAAGTCATCAGTTTTGTCTTCACTTTCTTCATACACCAATCTTAACCGTCCCCCAATGACACTTTCTACAACTGCTACCCTTGTTCGACAAAGGTGCGTTTTGTCAACAACTTCTACTCTCATGGAAGTTTTGAAGGGATACTGCATACTTTCAGACACCTTAAAGTAACAGGAAAGAAAAACATCCTGTAAGAATGTATTGTTTTCCCTTAGTTATCTGTCTTCTGCTGTTAAAGCCCATTGTCAATGCACTTCTCATTAAATTCAAGTAATTGTTAATTAACCTGCAAAAAATGAAAAATGATGTCTTGCATTTCATTGAACACGAGGAAAAATTAAATGTTTCAGAAAAATAAGAACAGATCCTACAATGCTTTGATTATATCAAGCACAGCCCCCACCTAACACAATTCTCACAGGAATTTTCCTTTGACTTAATGAAAGTTTGTTCAGTTGTTAACAACAGATTGAAGTACCCCGAGAAACAATTCTAACAAAAACCCCCAAAACAGCACCATAATTTTTTTTTCTTTGTCATCCACTCAAAATAGAGCATTTATAAAAACCCCCTCTATTATAAAAGGCACAGAAAGCAGTCAACAATTAAAGCTGTCCACTCACACGCATTTCTTCATAATATACACCAAGAAGAAAGGAAGGGAATGGAACTAATAATTGGTCTGCCTTGTGACCATATCTTCTGTTTAGAAATCAGTATGTCATATGCCACTGCCATTATGAAGTCCCCAAAGTGTTGACATCTTGCCAATTTAATTTGGTTTCCAACTGAGCTAATTTCTGAACAGAAATGAACAACTGCAGAAAGCTTTTTCTGTTTGGTTGGTGGGTTTTTAATATTAGATGCAGTGTAAGACAACACTAATATTACTAACGTATTCCTACTAAAAGCCATGTACCTTCTCACAAGATTAAGTAAACTTACAGCACCCTATACAGGCAGCTGCCACATTTCAAGACAGTAAAAATATCTAGTTCAGAGCAGACAAAAATATTAACATTCAAAAAGTACGTACTCTATTGCATCAGATGCGTAATATTAACATGTTCCCTTTTTTGGAATAATATATATAAAAATATTTCTTAATTAGAAAAAAGTTTTGATTTTTTCTTACATATCACAGGGTAGCTTATTAAACACTTTTTTAATTGGGGTGTTTTAAAAATAAAATAGATTTACTAATTTTTAAAGAAAATTGCTTTCTGCTAGAGGAAACAGTTTTCCAAAACGTACTGACAAAGAGGACATAAAGGGAGAATAGAGATTTCAAGGAAAACTGTATCTAGGGGAGGACACTACTGATTCATCTTCACTATAAAAGGCGCTAATGTGCCATTGTAAAATACCTGTTCTTCACATTGTGCTGCAATTTCGTTTACAGTACATCATTGATATTGCATCAGCCTTACCTTCTGAGAAAAGTCAGGAGGAAGTGTTTTGGCACCAGTAAGTCGTTTCACTAGAAAAGCTTTCCAGTTTGTGTATTTGTGTTGGATGGCTGTTGCAAATGAAGGGGAAAAAATAAGCCACTGATTTTTAATTGTGTCCATTAGAGACAACATTAGAGTCTGGAATATGTAAAGAAGAAATCCCAGATGACTGTTAAAAGGCCTGGATGACAATAATGACAAAAACCTCTATAGAAAATGAAAGCTACCCACGATTAAGTTCATGGGTATGTCAGGGCAAAGATTTTCTTAACAAAATATAAGTAAAAATCAGTGCATGTTCACATCACTGACTAGCTAACCGCTTCCACCATGACCTTAAAAACTTTAAATTGCATCAGATGGGCTACTCCAAGAAATACTTTCAGCATCAATCAAGTTCTTATTTCTCCAAAAGTGATTCATTCATAACTGTTTAGAGAGTTCTATGGTAAAAAAAAAAACAACTTTGATATCTAGACAATGAGCAAATTTAGTCAAATAAAGACTTTTACATCAATCAATAAGGCTACTATGTACATACTTCGAGGAGGGACTAGGGGCTTCCCACTGGTTGCACACCAACCAACTGGGTGGATGTCAGATCCACAAACGTTGCACCAGAAGTCAAGACTTGAATCATTTTCAAAGCCTTCATATCTTAGCAAAGCATTGTAGCCTGAAAGAAAGCAATTCCATTAAAAAAAAAGACAACAAAAGTTAAACAAGATTATTAAATATGTATCTGTATTTCTTTACTAATCATAATATATATTACATTTTATTTGCTAGATAGTAACTTGTTATAGAACATGTTTCTCTCTGCATATTTCTGCATGTTATTAACGCACAGAATGGACTACTTTGATAAATGTGCATGTGCTATCATTTAAGTGACATTTTAATTAGAACTCCTGAACTATAAATCTTTAGAAGTTATCTGTAGGAGGACAAAATTAATTACTCACAATATCATCTTTTTCATATCTTAGCTATATGACTTGAATTTTTAACTTTTAACCAAGTGATTTGTATAAGGAGTCTTACTTGCTAGCTATTACATAATTTCTTATCTCCTCATCCTGCGCTGCTCTTACTGTACTCTGAAGCAGCACAAAAACCACCCCAGGCATTCCCAAGCATCACTGAAGCCACTGTAAAACAGTGTAACATAGCAATAGGGTAAAGAATATAACCCATTGACACAGGTCTGACAACCTCACCAGTCTCAACATTCTACTAACCAAGTGACCACTGACTACATTAAGAGCTCCCTTCACACAGTTATTTGGATTATTTTAATCATTTCAGTTAAAATATATTCACCTGCTAATTTTACAATTCCAGCTATCCAGAAGACTTTGGTAGGTAAGCTGCAGTCGGTGTTTGGAACCTCGACTCGCACTCCTTCTGAGATATCACCCCAGCACGTCCCCATAGGTGCCTATCATTTAAGGTAGGGGGGAAAACGTCACCAGTTCACCATAGGAAAATATTTTTTTTATATCAGTGTTTTACAGGCAACTTAAAAAAGACAAAACAATCAATATACACAATAAGACATAAACACGAGTTTTGAAAATTATTTCTATGAAAACCTAGTTGGGCTTTAGTGTGAAGATTATGTGTGGTATTGGAAATGTATACAATTATTACTGTCCATCTCCTGCAATAATTATAGGATTCCAAGTTCAAAAATCTGTAAGTTACAAGCACAAATTGCATATACTTACAGGTCAGCCTTATTCTACTGTTTCAACTAGGTGCAGGCTACTAATTTTCTTGCAATTCTACTTGCAATAAAGTCATGGTACTTCAAATTCATACCTGTACCACACACAACAAAATCTTTAAGTTCTGTAAATCAAAATGTTCCTAAAAAAGCACATAGAAGCTATTTCTTGAATCTGTTCTGATGATTTCTTACGGTGGGGCTTATCACCCACTGGTCCACATTGTCTCACGGGAACAGGTTTTCAACTCTAAGTGATCATTCCATCAAGCGAGAAAAAAGAGAACAGAAGGTTGAGTGGAACCTTTTTAACAAACGCCAAAAGGAAATTCAGAGATAGATTCCTCACAAACTGTCTCCAAGGCTTAGACTAACGTGTTAGCAACAAGAAAAAATACAAGCTTGATGAACTACTAAGGATTTTTGGCATCTGGAGTTAAAAGTTACATTCAGCTTGCTATTTCAAGAAGAATGTTTTGTTGAACAGAGCATCATAAAAAGACAACCAAAGCTCGAATTGTAGAGATAACAGAAATACAGTGCTGAACAATCTAAAACCTCAAAAATTACTCAACTGAAGTTATATTGGTAACAAAACAGAAGATGACTCTACATTAAACCTGAGATCACCAAGAAGGGAAAGATTCAGATTTGGGGCACTTTAGAGTGATATGAATTCTAAGGTGTTCTGAGAAAACAAATTCTTATCGGTTCAGAGATTATCCAGACATCACAGGGACAACTGAAGGGACCCTCTGGTTCTGTACCATAGAGAGTAGACAGTATTCTAAAGCTGTGTCCCGTTTACAAAGCTCTTTGCAAACATGGAGAACTTAAGTGCTCAGTGGGAAAAGCCTCCACCTTCACAGAATTTTGGCTGAGCGCCACAAGTGAAGAAATCTGGATTAATTCCGAATGACTGGAAATCACGGTACTAGAATTTTGCTGCCCATCAGCAATAGCGAACTAGCAGTACTAAAAACCACACTTATCTTAAAAAGGGATACCCTTCAGTATTTGAAATGTTTGAGGCTAAGTCATGCAAAACTTAAAACTGGTTTTAACTATTAAAGGAAAAATAAGTTATTACAATTATGCCAGTTTCTTATTCTTGAAGCCTGGTCTCTTCATGTTCTGCTACGTCCCATCTACACCAGTCTAGACCACAGAAGCTCCTTTCTGCCATCTGGCAGACAGAGGAAAAAAAACTTGAAAGAGGATGGCTTATTTTCACACACAAAATATGCAGATACAGCTTCTTAATCAATTCCTATTACGTATTTGTTATTATCTCTAAATTGACACATGTAGCTTTCTGAACTGAGTTGGGGAAACATTTTCTAACTCCATATTTTAGTAAGTCTTGTTGCCTTGTATAGAGATACAGATGAGGCCAAACAATCAAAACCAGCACTGCTGAATAATTTCATAATGCAGCTGCATTTAATTGAAATATATTTTACTGCCTGCTCACCTATTCAGTTGATTCAGAGGCAAAAGTGTGTCAAATCACTTATCACATCAACCAAATGTCACAAATTCTTATTTCTAGAGTGTGGATTGGTATAGAGGGAAATAGCAGAAAGTTAAATTTGTCCTTGTCTGTGAAAATATTGGTTCTGCTAGTTCTCCTACACCAATCCATATGCCTCACCCTTTAGAAGGAAGCCATCCTGTGTAGCATCATTACTGAAATGCCAGATAACATCACTGTCCCTGAGGTGAGGGCTTACAGTACACCTGGTATACTGGCCATCTTTCCCTTTTTCACTCATTATGAATATTCTTAAGGGAGGAAGACTGGATATACCAGGGCTCTAACAGCCATCTTCCTTCATGTCTTCTCTGACCTCATTTGATTAATCAATCAATGTTTGCACAGTGCTTTGAAAAAACTCAAAAAGCACTAGATAACTTCAGTCTTATTCATCTGCTGGCTGGAAGGGTAACTCTGAAGTCTGGATTGGCATAGTGCGAACTAGCAGAACCATAATTTACAGGTAAGAACAAATTTACCTTTCAGACTCATGATGAAGGGATCCACTTCACATCACTCCCAAACAAGGAAGATCTGGTTCATCCCTTCCTGCTCCGGGAGATGACCTGGGAGGGTTTATCTGTGAGCAGCAGCTGCCTCCTCTGCAAGGTAAGTTGCAATCAGGAAGGTCCTGTTTGACAGGAGCTAAAGGCTAAGTCTCCCCACAGGCCTGGCTGAACAAAGAGCGCCTGGGTTAAGCAACTGGCTTCTAACACTGCCATGAGTTCAGGTGTGCAACCTGAATCAGGATTTTAATGGCAAAGTAAGCTAACAACTCCTGAAGCATAAGGGTATTATGCTGAAACCTTGTGTGAGAACAGTATCCCTGCAAAGGGTAATGCCAGAGAAGACAAATGGTCTAACATTAAAAGCTCAAAGCAAAGCACCGCCAGCTCGTGTGAGAGCCTGGAAAGGCTCCACCAGAGCAAACCATTTATTTATTTATTTAAATCACAAAAGAAACCAGGAGAATGAAAATAGTTCAGCCTAACATAAAATTCAACTAGAAGAAAGATTGAAAAATTCTTCGCTTCAGAAAACGTGCATCTCACTTGCAATAGAGCAGAAAAGAAAAATTACTATTAACTGTGCATTAAGCTGTACACCAATTAGTACTGACAAATTACTCAAAGCAATATATTTGCTTTCATTTCTAGGATTTGTTTGCACTAATAAAAGCAAATACAGGAAAAAAAAGTAAAAATCATTTAGATGAAAATGAATTTGGAATGCAGTGCAAACAACACTTTACTGAACTATAACATAGTATTAAAAACATTAAGACCTTTCCTCCTTGTACCAGCTACTGCTGTGCGTTTGATTAACAGAATTCAACCAAAAAAGCTGCAAGGTGCACAACCAAATTCTGGCTTTGTCACAGGTTTCCTATATGACATAAACCAAAGCAGTTCCCCTACTTCAGTCTACTGACCTACAATGTGAGCAGAGTTGTACTATTGCTGGGAATTTCACTAGTGTTACTCAACAACAAAGTCTGGAATTAAGATAACAGAAATGTACAAAATGCACATAAAGTTTACCAAAAGACTAAGTAATGAATTCTCACACAGAGAAAGAGATAGAGATAACTTTGAGATATAAACATTTTAATTCTAAAACATAAGTATTGTAAATTGAAGAGGAAATAACTTCCCAGGCAAAAAAAAAATTTCCTGGGAAAATTAAATCAGACCCAAAACACTGAAGTATGTCCAGTTATTAATACAATAATCAATAAGCCAAGTCCCACATGTTACAATTCCCTTAGATTATCATTAATATTGATCCCAATGTTTGCTATCAAATACCCATACGGATACACCCAGTATAACTAAGTAGAGAATTAGATTAGATAAATTATTTAAGGGTAGATCTGTTATGATTTTACTGTCAACTCAAAATTTTTGTTTTGAACAGAATAAGCTTTATATACTCAATCTCATGGACATACACAACATTCATATTATGAATTCCATGCATGGTAAACAAACACCAACTGATACAAACTTTTATGAATCAAAGCAACCAAATACACAGAAAGCACAACAATAGTATTTCCAGAGACAATTAAAAGAAATAATGTTTGGTGTTTTTTTTTTATCAACAGAGACTGGGAGAAACAGAGAAGGATCTAACGAGTACCAACGCATTTCCAGATTCTGACTGGTTTAAATAATGTATTTTTTAAAGAAATAATTACAGTAAAACTAAAAGCAAATCAAACACTTGCAGCACTATGTTTAAAGTAGAAATCTCCAAGGGAGATAGCAGAACCTGCATCCTATTTGTATATACAGAGAAAACAGGGACAGGAAAGAAAATGTTCAGGCTTAGTAGTACTGCTGCCATGTAGCCTGTGAAAATTTTCAAGGTACAATATGAACATGAGTATTTTATTTTTACACCTTATTGGTGTACCATTCAACCTAATGAAGTAGCAAGAAAGGAAGATATAACTCCTCTCAATATGGATTGTTACAGCAAAATTTACAAGTGATCTAACTAATGTAGCTGTATCCCAACTAAGGATGCCATACATCATGAAGTATTCATTGTTATAATAGCACAGCCCACGTCATCAAACAGTACCTGATAAGTACTTACAAAATTACTTATTATAGCATGTACATAACAAAAACAAAGTACAAACATGCTTACTTAAGCACATGGAATTTGATACAAATTCACAAAGCTATATAAACAGAAGGCTCTGTTCTGGGCAATAGTTGAGGCCTCTGAGCATAAAAGCTGCTATTCAGAAAGCGCCAACTGCCAAGAGCCCTCAACTCCTCCTGATTTATGAGTTGACAGGACTTAGCATGACCTCCAGAACTGGACAGAAAATAAGTCTCTTCTCCCTTATGGAAAACTTTCACGAATCAAAATGTTTGTTTTAATTGCAATCTCTATCAGATAATTTCTTAAGAGACAGAAAGTACTATTTTAACCAAGATCTAATAATCAGGATTTAACAAACATTAAAGATCGACACTGCTAAATTTTTCTTGTCCCCCGATTACATTCTATAATGACTGACTGAGGACTTTGTTTAGAATTTTTGTAACCGTAACACAAAGAAAATCAACCTTTTTCATTTCAGATTTATAAAAACCCTTCATTATCCTCTATTTCTATACTACCTGGCAGCATCACAGATAGGGAGAATGTGATTAAAAACTAAGAAAAAAATCCCAAATCTAAATACATAGCCAAAACCTAAGTTCAACATAACAGAGGAAACTTGACTCAGTCTAAAATGCCTTTTGTAACTTTTCCTAATATTGCATGACCTGGCTGATGTGGTATTCTGTAGTGTCTTTGACAATTTGATATCTTCAATATAAGAAAAAACTTCACAAGTTTTTAAGCAACGTTTTACTTCTCTCCTCATTTATAAGAGCATGTGTGATTAGAGTAACTGATAAGCGTTGGTTACAAAACCAAACATACCTATCTAGAAAGTAGTCAACTAACACAGCTTACAATAAAAGTTTCACAGTCCAAGGCCATGAAACATACTTGGATATGGATGTTTTACAACAAAATTAGCTCCAGCATTACAGCAGACTCTCTCCCTCTCATGCACACACACACACACACAAAAGGATAACACATATTGAAAAATACTTACGTGCTTAAAACAGGTAACAGGAGCTGCTGTAAAGCTATTGCTATTGATGTAGTTACCCCAGCTGAAACCTTCCACAGGGACAGCTGCTAAGAGAAAGTTATTTTATTTAGGAAGCTGCTAATGAGCCACAAATCTTGTATTTCCAAGAATTTGTTCCAGCTCTGTTTATATGCCATTACCTGCTTTAGTCTTTGCCTGGTTTTGTAAAGTTGCTTGGTACTGAGCATATGCTGCTAATTTAGCCACTAAGGGTTGTTTTTGTAGAACTTTAGCCTTCTTTGTCGGAGGTTTACCCTAAAACAAAAAAAAAGCTAAGTAAATAAAGTCTTTCTAAACTCCCATCGGGAAATCTCCATACATCTGTAGCATATCTCTGGTACATTTAACGAAAATTAGAACAACACAGAATAGAAGTTGACTAAGTATCACAAAACTACATGTAATATTAAATAAATTCAAAAACCAGTAGCAAAGAATGTCCAAAAGATGCTTTTGTACTAGTACTCCAACTTGAACATCATTATAGATTCACTGTTGTTAACCTGAAAAAAAGATAGCTTTTAAAAGCAGGTCAAAAGGAAGCACTTTCATTTTAATTTATTTCTATGCAATTTCTTGATATTTGTTGCAACGAATTTGAGATAGGATACAATGACATTTCCTGACGTTTCTCTTTTATTGAACATTACAGGATTATTTGATTAATATTTTAGGTGAACTGACACAACCCCATTTTGCAAAGCTATATAGTTAAGATAACCCTCAAAACCACACAACAATGCTCAATAAACCTTCATGCTCTATAATGCCAGAAAATATCTTGGGTATAAGATATATGGAATTTCAAGTCACTACAGATGTAGACTGAAGATTTTTCCTGATCTTTTTCTTGCAGAAGGGCCACTGCAGCAGAAATGAAATAAGGTGTCAGTATTCTCCAGAATTTGCTCTGCTGAGCAAAGTAATTTTTCACAACTGATACAGTTCTGAGTTTTAGCTTACAAAATTACTCATGCAGAAATTTTAATGTGTCAAAAAAACCTGATATAATCTTAAAACATCATGCAAGTTTTACAACAGGCACATGTTTTACCAACACAGACTGTAATAAGTATATAAAGAAAATGGTGTCTGTACCGCTACCTGAAGTCTGGCCAGAATGCTGGCCTTCTTGGAGTTGGATGAATAGCTTCTAGAGCATGACACACTGCAGAAGCGTTTTGTTTTTGAGTAAAAAGCGTCACGGACACCAACCATTCCACACATCTCGCATGTTGCTAACCAGAGGAGAGAAAAAGCCAAGTGTTAAGATTGCAACAAAGACCTTGGTAAAAATTCAGAACAAAGGTTACATAAAGAAGGTCCTGTAGGTGGCACCACCAAACAGTTTTTTAGGGTTTGACCCTGAAGAGAACTGCATAGAAAAACGACCTAAAATAAGAACACCACCACAAGTACCCGTGAAACACTAAGAACCTCAAGTTTATTAGTGAAAGGGTGCCTTCTTTCTGCTCCTTGTTAATTTTACCAGTAGTAGAAGTGAATGACCCAGCTAAATCAGCTAAAGCCCATTTTTGTGTTTTCATGGTCCTCGAGAAAATGTCTCCTTTGAACCCAGGCCTGCTAATCTTGATTTCCTCTAAATATTTTATACTTCAAATAAAACCGGAACCCTTTTATGAATCACAAATTAGTATACCAAAAACTACCCTAGCTGGAATCACACGCTTAAGAGGTAGACTGCATCACCCTCTGAGTTGTTCCCTGATGAATAAGAGTTTGTGACCAACTCAGGCCAACGAGACAATACTCAGATTCTATGCAGCAGAGTGCTGTGCTAATCAGTACTGATTTTGGCCAAAACATTTCCCCCCCAATGATAAAAACCATCTTCCCTTTTTTGATGTTTTTCAGTATACTCTAGCTCACAGCTACTGTGTAGTGAACAATTATACACCAACAGACTTTAAATAGCAGCAATGAAGTTTCCCTAGCATAGAAAGAAATTTATTGTAATATATCATATACATAACAGGTAGAGAGAATATATGCCCAAGTGCAGAGACAACACTGACACTTTCCTCAAAGCTCAAAGAATAAAGACAACATACATGAGAACATATATATGCATATATATATGCATATATACCAAAGACATTTGATGGGAGGATGAATGTTCCTACACTATTTCTTCCCTGACAGCAGGATTCAAAAATCTGTCTTATTTCAGTTCAGCAAAACCCAAGTAATTTCCCCCTCCCAAACCAACCAACCCCCCGGTCCTTCAGCTGTTTTGGTCCATTTTCAAATGGTACCAACATTTGGGATGGGACCCTTAACTCACAGCACAGGCTGAAAAATATAAATATCAAATGTTTTGTACTCATGCACCATATACTTACCCATGCCAGATTTGCCATCTGGATAAGTATAGACCTGTCCATTATTCTTTATAATTGGGAGACTGGACGGCAAAGGAGCCACCTCCTCTTCACTCTCTTCTGAACTGGAGCTGCTGCTTGTGTCCTCACTACAACTATCATAACCGTCAAACATCCCGAATGAATCACGTCTTTTCCTTTCTGCTCGTGAAGTATGTTCTGTCTAAAAATGAAAAAAAAAAAACAAAACAAAAACAACAAAAACCCCACAAACAAACCCCCCAAAGAATAGCAGAGTATTCTGAATGCAAATATTTCAAAGTCAAGTTTAAAAGGTTTCAAAGGTCAAAGTCAGCCTTCAAAAGCAGATTTACTAACAAATTGCTGTATCATAACAGATATGAGAGCCACATACTGCCAATTAAATTAGTAGCAGTGGAGTCAGATGTAGCCAGTTTTTGGTATTGTGATATACAGGGAGAAAAGTCTCTCACAACCCACTGAGAATACACAGTAGCAGTTCATACATTTATTTTTCTTGGTATCTTCAGAGTTCATTAATCCTGATGTGCTGAATAATGACAGCCACACAGATCTTGTATGCAAATGAGCACATTCCAGATGGCTGCAGCCAATTTCACTAAAACTCATTCATTTGAGAAAGCTGGGCAGAGAAAAGACAGTTCAACCAAGAGAGCACTATTCCCTAGGAACAGAAACTAAAGTCTCTCTGCTCTCATTGGCTCGTGAGGCTATCGATAAACCACTCGGCTTCCCTATGATTCAGTTTCTCACGTGTGAACCAGGAATACCTCTCTACCTCACAGGGATGTTCTGAGGATTAATACATTAACAATTACGAAGAGCTCAGTTACTATGGCAATAGGGTCTGTATAAATGCTAAAAGACAGAAAGGTGACTAATTTGCTGCTGCCATATACGAAAACCTGTTATATAACAGTTTTCCTATCACAAAAAAAAAGTGAAGTTAAATAAAACCATACAATTTTGAAAAACACATAACAGTTAAGCAATTTCCAGCAAAGACATTAAAGAATCATAAACAATAGGTTAACTGATATATTTTTTCTGATGCACATCACATATGCATTTTAATACAGTCACAAGTTTAACTTTATTAATCTTACACAGTTGTACCGAAACAAGGCTACTGCTACAAGAGCTGCCCTCATTAGAGTAAAAAAATTTTTAAAAAATTTAAAAATTCAAAGCATTTGCATTATCCTTAACAGCATCAACTAAGTTTGAGAGGAGATGACAGATAAGGAGAAGACAAATTCTACAGTAGAAGTACAAGTTTGGAGAATGAAGTACAGCCAAGAAAACAGACAAAAATATTAAGAAAGCCTTTGCCTCTACTTCCTTTTCCAAGAACTAATTTAATTTAAAAGTCATTGTAGACAGAAAAATAACAATGTCATCAGTTTTTTCCTTCCTGAATTGCATTTGGATTCATAGCTTTAAGATTTCACCACAGTAATTCCCCAAATCCCTTTCCTAGAGAGTACAAGCCTGAACGTTTTTATTGTTGGGTCTCATCCGAGCTTCCTTCTGCCACGCTATCCCTTTCTTATAATATTCTCTACTCTCCTTTACAATCTGACTAAATCCTATTACAGAAGGATTCTCCTTTAGCTAAAAGGGAAAACTGATTTCCACAATGACCCAATCCTAGCATCCAATTAAAAATTAAAAAAAAATATCCAATATCTAGTAAGCACAAAAGGTCATGCAATGAGGCAAACAAATTTAAAACACTTAATGCAGCTCTGAAACAAAACAACAAACCAAAAGTCAGTGTAATGTTGATTGTGCACACATTCCCCAGCTAACAACTCAAAACCATATTAAAATCAGTCAAAACTTAGGAGAGGACAGAACTTGACGACTCCCTGAAGGAGCTGACATCCGCCTGGAGTATCTAGGGCAACAGTCACAACCATCAGAGGAAACACTGAGCAACAGCAGAACCGAACCTAGTCCTGACCTGCACTGGTAGCAAGTCACACCTATATGTTATTGTGATGCTATCAGCCAACAAGAGGCAAGCTCAGTTATTTGTTTGTGTCTGCACGTGCATGTAGATTATGGCACAAGTTGAGCACAACGTTGCCATAGATACAGTGGTCTGCAAACAGCACCAGTAATTTACAGATCAGAACACACAGACTAGTCATCTTCCTCAAGATTTCATGATCTTCTTAATGTCTCACAATATTTAACTTTTATCAACCACAGCCTCTACTAAGAAATAAAACGCAATGTCACGTTAACCATTCACAGCAGTGATACCAGAATAGCATGATGTCTTCTAGTATTATGGACAGATAGTAGTAGTGTTTCAGAGTCCACGGGCAGGATCTCTATCCTCATTCATTCATCCTCCCTAAGTCACTCATCTGATTTCACTAAGAGTTTAGGGCCTCGTCCCACATAAAGGAGAACTTCAAGGCCTTCAGTGGAGGCTGCAGTACAAAGTAGTCTTGGGACATTCCTTTTCCATTCTAGACTGGAGAACTCTGGACCCACACAGCAGTTCTGCTTTGCGCAGTATTTTGCTGGCAGAGATTTGAAATACTGTAGCAGCTCAGAAGGAAGAGAAGCACAGCCCACTTCCTGATGCTACAAGTAGAGAAACTCTACAGACAGTGCTGCTCCCACTGCAAGGGAAGGCAGAAAAAGAAACAGCAGGTTGGAGGCAAGACAGAGGACCAGCAGCACTGAAGGGAAGACAGGCTGCTCTAGGCAAGTTGGAGCATGGTGCGAGATTACAATTGCAGATAACATGATAGCAGGCTCATTTTTGGGGGGTTCTTCTTTTGCATAACATACATTCAGAACCTCAATACTACTGCCAAGCCCTCTTTGCCAAAACATCCATAGATTAGAAAGAAAACATTCTCACTGTCTCTTTGGAAAGCTGGGCTCTCTACTAAGAAAATAATTCTTCAACATTTTACAAGTTCATAAGTAGCAATCATCTAGTCTGTCGAGTGTAACTACACTGTCAAAACAAGTCTATCGTTTCACCTCTCCATTCACTTTGTATCCGGCCACATAGGCCCAGTTCAAGTTATGAGTGACTCAGAACAGCAGCTTTTCTTATTGTTTTAAAATAATACTGTGTTTTTTGCAAAACATTTTTATCCCTGTTTTTGCCAGAAGTGAGCACATTTGCCAGGCAAATTATGTAGGGCATTCTTAATGTTAATTTATAGTTGTTATCTGGATTGCAATTCTGAAGAAATTACTCCAAATGTTTTGAGAGACCTGGAAAAGGTACAGTTTTGCAACATAAAACCCTGAAGTACTTTGTGTGCAGAAGTAGGTGGAAGTTAGGAAGATGACATGCCAATACCGATTCTGGAATTTTGCTAAAGCAGATCAAAACACTTCTATTTTGATAATAAACACCACCAAGGTTCTTTGTAACCCTTGTTGAGAGATATCATTTGTAGAAAGCAAACAGCAGGAGGAATCTTTGATAACCCTTCCTGTAGAAGTTAGAGGTCCTATTCTTCTGTAAACCCTGTCCAACATCTAAACCAGAAAAGAGTTGGGGTACAAATCTGAACTCAAAAGTCAAGGATGGCATCCTTACAATAAGGACAATATATGCCTCAAATAGAACCATCACTAAGATAAAACATCTGTTTCAGAAACAGCAGCAGCCTGCAATTCCTGTTGTGTTCATGCAAGCGACGAGCAGCAGCATGTCCGAGCAGCCAAGTAGCTGTGTCTTATCTGGCTGACAGAGGACCTAATCACAGAGGTCCTGTAGCTACTATGGATGGAAGCCTCAGAAGAACAGCTTATTGCCCTGCAACATGTTCCCATTGAATTTTGAAACAGTGTCTATAAAAAAAAAGTAGTCTTTCCCTCAAAAAATCTACCAGAGACTAACAGTAGTAGTACCTTAATCTAACAATTACAGCCATGTAGTAATATCAATCCAAGTTTCACAATCGAAACATACAAGGAAAAAATTAAAAGTGTCTCCTACTCCTAGAAGATGGATTTAGCACTAAAAATTACACTGAGGAGGTTGTCTTTTCCTCAAAACTGGATCAGGTCAGTGTTCTTCACCTTCTAACAAAGAAGAGAATAGCATCTTGCCTATCTGTAAAACATGCTTTGAGCAAGACTGGCTTACCGTAAACACAGACCATTGTAGCTGGTTAATACCAACAGAGCAGTAGCTTAAGGAACTCTACCACTAATAGAGAGTCTGTTGGTACATTAAGCAGAAGCAATGCACAAACAAAAGAACAAGACAAACTTTCAGGCATACTGGCTATGGCTTATTTTCCTAATGAGCTTAGTGGTTCCTCAACAGGAAAGACTTTTAGACAGAGCACTACAACATCTAGGGTAAGTGGGACTGGCAAATAAGTCTGTATGACGATTTGCTTGGGGGTTTTCTTGCATACTTTTCTTTATTGAAGGGATGGGTGGAGAAAGGAACTGCTTTCTTATTCTGCCCAACTTCCCATTTTCCTGTTCTTCCTCTCCTCCCTGCGAATACTTGGCACAACGTATTTTTAAGAAATACTCTTAATTAACCAACACACAAGGCAAATAGTACGATTAAAGAATATAGTTAAGGAAACTAGTTTCCCTAAAAGCAGGAAAGCAACTCTAAACAAATACAAAAAATAATCAGTTTCTCTTACTTTCTTAATATATAGCATTATATACATATACTTGATTTTGGGGAGCACATTACAGCATATGCTCTTTGATCACAATAACTACTCTTTCCACATAAGAAAACTGGTCACAAATGAACAATGCATGGCCAAAAGACAAAAAGAAAACAATTTAATGCTAATTAGATATCAAATACTTACTAGAGAAATTGCTTTAGTGTCTTGATGAAGTCTATATGCTCAAGTATTGGCAAAATTTTAAAAAAATGTGTTTTGACGGTGAAAACTTACTAGAAGAAATACCCCATTATTCAGTGACCAAATTCTTTGCCCTTAGGTGCATCCTGGCCAAAGGCAGAGGATACACAACAGTCACGGAAAAGTTTTAAACCACTCAAAATAGTTGTTGTTCCTACAACATCGATTTGGCACTTGAATTCAGAACAGCAGCAATTCAGAGCTTCAAGTATAAGAGCTGTAGCTTAACAAAGGCCTACCAGCATCTAGAGAGACACGCATCACTTTCCGTATTCAGATCTAACCCCCAGAAACATGACAGAAGTAGGGACAGATGGTATTTGAGGCCAAGGTCAACAGTGAGGTCACCACAACCTTCAAGGCAAGGGGCTGTGATAAGACACATTTGCTTTAATCACATATACTTAACAGATCATGCATTTCTCATAGCGTGTTTCCAAGTTGGTATTAGATTTGATGCACAGCTTTTATTTGCAGAAGTTCATTAATGTTTTATGCTACAAGCTTAGTTTTAGCTCTGGATGTTAGCGTTAAGGAAATAAAAACGATGGAACTAATTACAAGACTTCTGAATGTAAGCTGGCCAAAATAATTTACTGTAGTAACACTAGCTCGTCCCCTGTGGGACTGAAGTCTAATTGTGCCTCATAGCATACCAAAAAAAGAAAATTCAAACATGGTACCAATTTAAAGAAAACATACTTTCAGCCTTCATTAAAAACAAACAAACAAGAAAACCCCAAAGCTAAACATCTCGGGATTCCTGGAAATCAGAACCAACCAAACTTACTTTTTTTTTATATAAGCAACTCACCTCTATCTGGAAATGTGCCTTCCACTCTTATTATAAGTAAAATCTCTGCTGGAAAATTACAGAAATGTTTTTTCCTGTCTCTTCATTTGCTATGTATGACAGCATTTTGTCTGAAGTCAGTTTCTGCTGTTTGCCAATGGTTTTGTCCATAGCCTCTTCCCCAGGGGGTTTCACACAAGAGGGAAGACTCTTTCATAAAAAAATATATCAAATTAGCAGGCAATTTTGGAGGGTGTGTGTGATGATTAATATGTGAAATATCCGAGTTTTGAGAAAATCTACAAAGCCCTTATATACAAGAGTATTTGGAAGAGACACATACTTCCCTTTAAACACTGTGTTATTATTAAAAAATTAAATTAATTTAAACGTAAGAAAAAACATAAAACACCACCAACCCAAAACCAAAGTCTTCAACACCTGAATTCACTCCATGTGCTCAGAGCCAGATTCAGCAAAATATCACACATGCCCAGAGTGTACGGACTTACCTGAGAAATGAAGGTATGCAGTAGCAGTTTGCAGAAGGTATCAAAATCCTTGCAAAATTAAATCAAATTTTAGAAGGTAAGAGAAATGAAAGCCAATGAGAGGGAACTTTTGTACACATTATCATTACTGCCAGCCATCTAGTTCTTTAGGGAACAACAATGAAGAGAATAACTCTTACTCTACTATCTACTAAAGGATTCTACTATCCTTTTGCACATGTACACACTCTCAGGAACAACACATGAGCTATTCTTGAAGCATAAACAGTCACTTCCACACAGGAGAGTATATCTACCTCTGCTGTGTTTCCCTACAGTTTACATTGCACACTTCCTCAAAACAACCCCTAGGCAGAAGCAACAAGTAAAGTTTACCAAGGCTGGTTTTTAAAAGGAAGGTATTGTTTTGGTTCCCATTTAGTGTTCCAGATTAGAGTCTCTTACAGTCTTTTTAATGCATTCCGTGCAAGTTGAAATCAAGCTGTTATAAGCAAATACAACAAAGAAGTAAATGCAGATTCTCAAACCTGCCACATAATTTTAATTTAAAATACAGCAGACTGCCTTGCAGCACTCAGTTTTAACTGGGTTTAGATGTGAACAATCACAAGGGCTACCACCCACATTTTAAAACTGTTATGTTTAAAAATTAATTACTTTTTCACACGCAGTAGTTTCTACCATAATCAGCATAAGCTTTGTAGTAGGATTTTTTTTTTATTGTTTAAAAAAAAAAAAAAGCCACAGTGAAAAGAAATTCCTACATTTCCAGCAACAACNAAAACACCACCAACCCAAAACCAAAGTCTTCAACACCTGAATTCACTCCATGTGCTCAGAGCCAGATTCAGCAAAATATCACACATGCCCAGAGTGTACGGACTTACCTGAGAAATGAAGGTATGCAGTAGCAGTTTGCAGAAGGTATCAAAATCCTTGCAAAATTAAATCAAATTTTAGAAGGTAAGAGAAATGAAAGCCAATGAGAGGGAACTTTTGTACACATTATCATTACTGCCAGCCATCTAGTTCTTTAGGGAACAATAATGAAGAGAATAACTCTTACTCTACTATCTACTAAAGGATTCTACTATCCTTTTGCACATGTACACACTCTCAGGAACAACACATGAGCTATTCTTGAAGCATAAACAGTCACTTCCACACAGGAGAGTATATCTACCTCTGCTGTGTTTCCCTACAGTTTACATTGCACACTTCCTCAAAACAACCCCTAGGCAGAAGCAACAAGTAAAGTTTACCAAGGCTGGTTTTTAAAAGGAATGTATTGTTTTGGTTCCCATTTAGTGTTCCAGATTAGAGTCTCTTACAGTCTTTTTAATGCATTCCGTGCAAGTTGAAATCAAGCTGTTATAAGCAAATACAACAAAGTAAATGCAGATTCTCAAACCTGCCTCATAATTTTAATTTAAAATACAGCAGACTGCCTTGCAGCACTCAGTTTTAACTGGGTTTAGATGTGAACAATCACAAGGGCTACCACCCACATTTTAAAACTGTTATGTTTAAAAATTAATTACTTTTTCACACGCAGTAGTTTCTACCATAATCAGCATAAGCTTTGTAGTAGGATTTTTTTTTTATTGTTTAAAAAAAAAAAAAGCCACAGTGAAAAGAAATTCCTACATTTCCAGCAACAACCTGAAAGTGAAACTGGTTTCACGGGTTTACTGCTACTCACACTGAGAACAAAGTCACCATATAAAGAATCATAAAAATTATATAGAGATGGGAAACTGGATGCAAAGAATCCCGAACTTTTGAAGGGCTAATAGCAGAGAACATAGCGCTTACAGCGAGCGCAACTGGAAAACGTAAACTTAAAAGGCTTTAACTGCAAGAGGAAGTTACTGAAACAACAGCACTCCGCTGGGACGGCTGTACCGCTGAACACAAGATAATCTGAAACTTTTTACTCCTGACCCTGACTACTGGCAGGAAGGAGAGGAGGAGGAGAAGGAGGAGGAGGAGGGGGGAAGAAAGGACAAAACCCCCCC
>VXBW01003457.1:1001253-1048941 GCA_013400375.1 Thinocorus orbignyianus | reverse complement strand
GCCCTCGGCCGCGCCTCGGGTGCCGAGCGAGAGCTGGAGGAGCTGGTGTTCGGTGACAGTCTCGGCGTCGGGGAGGAGGAGCTGCTGCAGCGCCTGGCCGACCCCCAATGGGTAAGGCTCGGGGCCCGGCCCGTTCTGCATTCCCAGCAGGGGCCGGTGGTTCGGTTCCCCGTTCCCCGCTGGCTCCCCGCCGCCCTGTCTGTCAGCTGCCGCCCGTGGCTGGGCTAACGCGGCTTGCTTGGTTGCTTTCAGCTGAAGGCTACGGAGAGAAAAAGCCTCCAGGAGGACTCCAGTGATTCAGAAGTAGAAAATGAAGCAAAAGGTGAAATCTTGTCCAAAAAACCGGCATGGGTGGATGAAGATGATGAAGCTGAGGAAAAGTAAGTTCAAGTTTGTAGGTAGGAATTGCATGTTATGCTGAAGAGTGTCTGTAGATGTTTTCAGTTTAAATGATCTTCATATTCTGTGTGTTCTTTCCCATTAGTGTTGATATGACCCATAAGTATAGGAGAGACTTCATGAAAAGTGATGCTGAGAAGACCCTTACTAAGAAAAAGCTAAAAAGGAGACTTGAAGAACAGTGAGTTTCATTAATGTTTTTGTGGCTAACTTTATTAATATAAAAAGTATGTATGTGACAGTCACTTTCATTTTTACCCGCTGTTTACCCTGTTTAAAGCATTTGTAAAGGCCCACTTAAAGCTGGTGCTTCTTACAGTATTTGCAGCGTTTTTAAATCCAAGATAATACTCAGAACAGTAAAGGAAATGTATGTCACTATTGTCTAGACTAATTTGTTTAATACTTGCTTTAGTAGAGGTGTACACATCATGGAGTCATTCAGGTTGGAAGAGACCCTTGGGATCATCGAGTTCAACCGTCAGCCCTACTCTACAAAGTTCTCCCCAACACCACATCTAAATGATTCTTAAACATGCTTAGGGATAGGGAGTTATACCAGAACTTTTTTATAGCAATGCATTGTTTTGTGAATAGGATGATGGGAAATGGTAACTTAGGACGAGCTGAGATGTGAATATAGTCAGATGGCAAAGCAGAATCTTAGATGCATTTGGCATGTCTTGGTATTGGCACATTATAGCTCAAAAGAAGAGTGCTTTTCTGTTTACAGTCAGTTTTGCTTAAGTTTCACATTCGGGAAGTCAACTAAATACAGATAGCTGATTGAAATTTCAAAAAAAAACTTGCCTAGTTCTCTGTGTGCAAGTAGTCTTGTAAAATTGTGACTGCATCTTGTAAGTGCTTACGTATCAAAGGAAATTACTTTCTCAAAAAGTTGTTTTTTTTCTTCTTTTCCCCTCACCCTTCTATGCTAGGTTTCAGCGAGCTATGGGAGGAGTTCCTGCCTGGGCTGATTTAGAAAACAGGAAGAAACCCAAAAGGACTGCAAGTGATAGTAAATAAATCCATTACTGTTCTAATATGTGTTTCTTTGTTAGCCTATTAATATTCAGCTTCTTAGAAAATAATTATTTTTGATGGTTTCTCTGTTTCAGTGGTGTGATAATACACTGGATAAGCCAGCTTTATTCCTTCGTTATTGTGCTTTGATTTGTTTCTGTAAGGAGTTTGTAGGTTTTGCTGGGGGAATGTTTGTGGACTTCACTTTTTCAATGTACTTTGTCTTAATTAGGTGAGAGTGATGAAGATGATGACTTGCTACGCAGGACTGGCAATTTTGTATCAAGCTCAGAGTCACTGCCAAGAGGTATTCTGAAGGTAAAGGCGAGCCTGTCCTGCCTCAGCTTGACCAATGTGCACACTTTGCCTTCTTTGTTGCTATTTGGGCAGTAAAATTAGTGATTGTACTAATTTCTTCTTTGTTTCTGTAACTGGAAACTCTAGAGAGTAAGCAGTTGGACAAATTGGATAGTTCACAGCATGAAAAAATAAATTAAGATGTGTCATTTGACATAGAAATATAATTTTTATGTACTCTAAAGTAGCATCTTGTAGTATGACTTAAATTTCTCCATAGGGAGGATGGAATTCCCACAGCTTTGAGGCTGCTGAAATGATGTTTTAGGAGTGAGAGCCTTAAATGAGTGCTGCTTAACCTCTCTCTCCTACAGCTGTTTCGTATGAGTGAGAATGTGAGTAGTTTTACACAGCCTGGTAATTTCCAAGTCAGTAGGAAGGCTGGCTGTACATCTACACTGCTGCATTGAAGCCACTTACCAAACTTACTCTGTGTACGTTGTGCTTATGTCGTGCTGTTTGCAATTGTTGTAGGGTTTGAGGTCTTGTTCCTGTAGTATAAAGAGTAATTAAACTGGCTGTTGGTCAGCGTAAGGAAAAGTGTGTAAGTTGTGTTTTGTTGTGAACTGCCTGATCTTTGTTGCAGATGAGTACCTGCTTGCCTGCTAATCAGGAACGTTTTGCTCAGGGAAAGTTGGTAACTGTACAGTTTCATCCATCTGCTCAAGTAGTCATGACTGCTGGACATGATCGATCTGTGTCACTCTTTCAGGTGAAGAATTTCATTCTATACTGTATCAATTGCCACTAATGTGGAATCTATAAATATACCTGAGATAGCCTGGAATGATAGATGTTGTGTTCTCTCTTCCTATGGTGGTGTGCTCACAGGGGTTGTAATGTCTGCAGTTACAGTGGAATTCCCTTGGTTGAAGGCATCTTGTTGGAAGAAATTTCCATCTGTGACTTCAAACCAATCACTTGCAGAGTATGGATGACCTTAATTGTAGCAGAGTTTGTAGCTGAAGATTTGGTTTTAGTCTTTGGCTTTAAGGTTTGCAGTGACAAGGAGTAATGAAGTCACTTTTTTCTTAAGTTGTTTGCAAATCCTGCAGTGTAGGGAGCAATCCACTTTGATTTAAAAATGTAGTACTGCTGTGAAATCATTTTTGGGGTTGGAGAGATTGTACTGCAGCAGGAAGCTACTCATCCTGTGACACTTGTCCCCTGCTCCTCTGAAAACTAAAGATCATAATTCTGTTTTGGAACTTTTAGCATCACCTGGAATCAGAGAAATGTTCAAAAACATGAGTCTAATTTGAGACTTCCCCAGGACTGCAGGAAAGAATGATGCAAAGCAAGTGTCTGTTTAGAAAACCAAAATAAAAGATTATTTGAACAAAGGGTGAGCAAGATGGGGAAGGATGTCAAGTGTATCCAGGAAGGCTGAGAGTGCTTGATTATAGCGTGAGGAGCCAAGAGCCTGGTTATTTGTAAATTGAGAAGAGGAGATGAATGTTTCAAACTGGCATAGCTCTTACTTACGTCTCTTGTGTACTGGCTAGTTGATATGAATTTTTTGAAAACATATTTGATATGTTCCTTAATGTGACAATCTGTGTTTTTTTGAAGGTTGATGGTATAAAGAATCCAAGAATACAGAGCATCTATTTAGAGCGTTTTCCAGTCTATAAGGCTCGTTTCAGTGTTGATGGAGAACAAGTTATAGCCACTGGTACTCATCATAGAATGTTCTTTGTGTACGACATGATGGGTGGAAGTATCATTCCTATAGAGAAAGTGAGAGGTATGTTTTATAGTGCTTTAAGCATCTGGGCATAGCTGAAGCTGTCCCAGGTAGAGATGGCATATGAATTTGCTTTAAGAGGTGGTACAGTGAGTTGTTGGAGGTAGCATTTTTAACTTGTCTTCAGAGTTCTTTATTTGAATACCTTTAGCTTCAGTTTCTCTGGAATATTAGAAGTCGATTGTCATGCATAAGGTTGAGTTGTAGCTTTAGTATGACAGCGTATTGCTGAAGTGGAGTCCGGTCTTACTCATTGTACCTCTCAATTTTGAGGAAAAAGAATAAATTAGATCAGTTTGAAGTTCTGAATCTCTTTTTACAGGTGTGGAGGAAAGATTTCTCAAAAATTTTGAACTCGCTCCAGATGGATCATTTATGCTTCTAACTGGAACTTCAGGTTATCTTCACTTGCTGTCAATGAAGGTAGTTTCTTACAATTCATGTAGCTTCAGTTTCTTGGTGCCTTTTTCCTTTTGAATATGAATATTTAAATATTTAATCTGAAAAGCAATCTAGCTTTTGGTTGAAAGAAAGGTCTGACACATGCTGTGACAACCTTCAGAAATGAGCTGCTGAATCAACTCTAGATTTAGAAAATTATTTTGGGCAGTCTCAGAATTTTTTCTATCTGTGTAGCTCTCTTTGGGACTGGTGGAGCTAAAGCCAGAATTTCTTGGGGTTTTAAGCTGTCGCTGGGAATGTTGTATTTGGGCTGATGGTACAAATACTGTGCTGGCAAAAGGAATGGCCTCAGCATGGAAACAGGCATCTGAGGGTGGAAAAAAAATAGGTCTGCTTTTATGGGAATAGCACTAGTGGGTACTGGTGTACCGTGTTTGTGAATCATGCCATCTGCTGTGATTCATAATGTATATAGAATTTTTCAGTTAAATTTTAAAATGCCATAAGATGGTACCGGGAGCTGTTTTAAACTTTTGCTAGGAAAAATACTTTTTAAAAATAAAGTTCAGTTCTATTATATAATGAAGACCCTTCGGCAAGGGAGCAAATGAGTGTCTACTGAACTACCTTTAGTTGTGCAATAGTAAGTTTATCATGGGCTCCTGAGTATCAAGAGCTTCTGATCCTGAAGATCAGATCCAGAAGTACCAGCTTCTGCTCTGGTCTGTAGGCACTGAAAATGTTGATGATAATCTTTAAATGTCAATGTAGCTAAATTAAGATTTTTGTGGAACAGGAGTATGGAAACAACTTTGCTACAGGTTTTTGGCAGAATTATTGTCACCATTGTTGTTCTTCATCCTATAGACAAAGGAACTGATCAGCACTATGAAAGTAAATGGGAGATGCACTGCAACTGCTTTCACTCCAGACAGCACTAAAATATATAGCTATACGAGTAAGTATTCTCTCTAACAGCACTAATTATAAACTTAAGTCATTTAAATGGAATTAAGTTGTTTATTGTTTTACGAAGATAATTAAAAGGCTTTATGCCAGTATCTGGTCTAAAAATACAACTGAGTGATCAATCATTAAAGAATGGAGTTAACTATTTTAGTACACCTTTGGTTGGTTGTTTTTTTCTAAATACCCTATGTTTGATGGTTGTAAATGAGCTAGTAGATGTCATCTAATAAAATCTATTTTAACAAAGTAGACAAAACCAATATGTTCTGTATATATGGTTTCTATAATATCTTACTTTATTTTGCAACCAGAGGAAGGTGAAGTTTTCATCTGGGACGTGAGAAGCAGGAAGTGTTTACATAAATTTGAAGATGAAGGTTCTTTGGAAGGAAAGTGCATTGCTGTTTCAAAAAATAACCAGTATGTGGCCTGTGGGTAAGTGACTTGGGTTTGATGTCTTCCTCCTTTCTCATTTTGAAGCTCTTGGGTAAACTTATTGGTGGCTGGTGAGAGTGTAGGAACATGAAATAAGTTTGTTTTTAATAAGGTTAGATTAGAGGTGAATAGGTGAATATTGTTAGGTTTGTGATAGTAATTTGATTTGTTCCATATATGTATAAAATATCGTAACACTCTTAATACCAGTATCACTAGTAATGTATTACTGTTGTTATATGTGGGTTTAGCAGTTAATTTTGACTGAAATCACAAATTCTGTAGTTCAAATAATGGTTCAAGGTCTTCTCCTTCTTGTCTTTCCTGTACTCCTAATTTGGCTCCCACAAAATAGTATGTTAGCATTTGAAAAGATGCCTCAACTCAAAGCCACAAGCTGGAAAATGTTTCTGCAATTACACTAGCTAAAAATGCATCTTGATAAGTATATCAATCCTTTTGAATGAGACTTTCAAATACTTAAGTACAGTATGAATTTTCTTAGCCCCCTGCAGAAGGAGATTTCTAAGTGTACTTACTCTACAGGGTATAGATATATATATAGAAAATAATCAAAAAGCTTGAAATTATGCCAGAATCTTGTGATACTAATCTCTCATTGCTTTGAATTCATTCTATGTCAAAGATGGCCTTAGGAAGGCTCTTCAGTTAAGTGTGCCTCTTTTAAAAAAGAAACAACAAGTAATCCTCTCCACTAAATACTGTTACAAACTCCGAAGCAAAATCAAACTCCAAAGAAAATATTATAAGTTCCAGCATAAAATTGGGAAATACTTTTCCAGTTGAATGGGGGCTATAGAGAGCAAGGTAATGTGTACTGTAAATGTTACTCTTGGTATAGTCTTTGATTTTTTTATTGTATTTTTTTTTCAGTTCAGCTTCTGGAGTTGTAAATTTATATACCACTGACGTCTGTCTCAAACAAAACTATCCTAAACCAGTTAAAGCCATAATGAACCTAGTTACATCTGCTACATGTGTGACCTTCAATCCCACCACAGAAATTTTGGCAGTGGCTTCCTCTGAAACTGATGAGGCTGTCAAATTGGTATGCTAGCTGCTTTAGTACAAGCTTTTCTTTTTTTTTTTTTGTATCTTGATCAAAAATACTCCTGATGATGTAATAAACTGATGTTGAGTAGATATGTATATTGCTAGACTGAGCAGATCAGGACAGATTAAAGATACTGTATATTTATAAGGAAATAATTTTTTTTTCTTCAGGGAAGTTGTTCTGTAAAGAACATCTTACTTAGTTTACCTCTTGTTTTTCCCATTTTAAGATGCACTTATTTCAGTGCTATAAATATAACTTAGCAACATACGTGAATTTTCAGCAGTGTTAACTGAAATAGTCTTATTATGGAGGGGGTTTCTTAGGGTATTCAGAATTTTGCCAACCTTGTCAGAATTCTGGCCAGCAGTGGAACTGTTGAATTGATCTGAGGGTTTGGAAGCCTATTTTTACTACTTAATAATAAATGAGTTGGAATAATTGGCTTTGGATTGTGTTCCCTGCATCTTTTCCCCAGCAGAACTCTGTAGTAGTGTCGGGTAGGAATAAAACCAAACATTTGAATTCAACATTGACCTTTTTAAAATTGTACCTTAATTTAAATTTTGATATAACTGATGACCTATTTCTCAATAGGTACACATTCCTTCATATACTGTATTCTCAAACTTCCCAGTGTTCAGAAGAAAACAGATTTATCTTGCTCAATCTATGGACTTTTCTCCCAGAAGTGGTTTTTTCTCTGTAGCAAATAACAAAGGCAAAGCTTTGTTGTTTAGGTATGTACCGTGTTAGTTTCCAGATAACATGTTTATATTCTGTAAAGTGGGGCAGATGACTGGCAAATGATAAGGTTTGACTTCACGATCTGATTTTCACCTTATGACTTAATTGAGTGTGAAGCTGACTCTCCCTTCTGGAGGATGAATGAGGCTTGTGTATCGTCTGATTATAAAATACACATTGCTGCAGACAGACATTCCTGTCAAAACTGTCATTGTCCGTTTGCGAAATAACTGGTATGTGAAAAGCCAGGTGTTCTCTCCATTAAATAAACCCAGAGGATTAGAAGAAGTTGACCCTTTTTTTGAGAAGGGAGATGCAGTTTGTTTGTTTGTTTTTCTGTTGTGGTCAAGGGTAAGGAGTGATAGTAACTCAGAGCAAGAATATTCCTTTTCTTTAAAGTAAATGTTATTTGATAATTTATATATAGTCTGCTATTTTAATGATTTACAAAGTCTGACAGGGCAAACTTACAAAAAGACTCCAGAGCGTATCTGTAAAAATGTGAATGGATCTGGCAATTTGTCCTTTATTTCAACTTGAACTGCATATAATGTACAGTTTACTTGAAGTACATAAAATGACACTTCAAGTAACTCTAGTTGTTACACATTTTGAAAAGATTGCTATCTTTGCTACACCAGATTAGCTAAGAATACTCAAATTGATGATACTGAATAGTTGCTTCTTTTTGCTGTTCACTCAACAGGTTACTGAAGTTTTCAATGTCTCAACTTATGTTTTTTTCTTCAGGCTGAAACATTATTCAGATTTTTAAAAGAAGATACAGGAGAAAATGGACCAGTAACTGAGGTAAAAGTAGCACTACAATTGTTGACAACATTGTCTTGAGAAATTGTATTTTCCTTTTGCCACATTCACCTCTATAGATGGTGACAAGAAGTTCTTAATACCATGTAAGCTGAAATTGTTCTATTTGGATGATTCCTGTAGCTGGATCTGCATGAAGGGCAAGAGTCAGACTTGTCTTGTCAGTCTCAGCTTTTCTGGGAACGCTCTTACAGGGACTTGGTAGTTCAGCTGAACTTTTGCTTGCTCCTGCTGACAGAGTTTTTAAAAGCTGAATACATTTCCATCAGCATAGGCAGTGTTGTTAAAAACATCTGCAGGCTGGCAGATACTTGGCTTGATCCTGCTATGGAGTCATACAGGTGAGTCCACATGAGTCTGCATAATTTCAAATTTATATGGGGTAAAATTACTGAAGTTTGAAGCATAGCTAGTGTGCAGATGGAATTTTATTGTACACTTCAGCCTTTTCTTGGAAAACTGGGAAGACGTGTAGCCTTGACAAGTAATGCGGTAATTCTCTTTGACTCAAAATGTATTAATGATTGGAAGCTAAACTCGTTCAGACTGGAAGTGGGCAGTCTTCTGCGTGTTAAGCTTGCACAAAATTTTCTTGATGGTTAAATGTTTGGAAGATACTAACAAAGTTCTCTGTGCTGATCTTTCCCCAGGTGTTGTAACCTGCAGATACAAGTACATGAACAAAATCAAAGAAGTTTTTTTTTATTTTTTATGGAAGTTCAAAAATATTAATATAACATCTGTTTTTGAATGTTATTCCTTAATAAATGTACCTGATAAGTTTCCAGGCAAGTTCTTTCAACTTTCTCCAATGTTTTGTGTAAGCAAATGATTAAGTACATCTTAACGGTTGGCATTCAAGCTAATGTCTTCAGGGAATGCCTAAAGGTCTTCCGTTATTATGAGCATATGAAGTATTCCAGTGTTGAAACCGAACAGCTATGCTCCATGCGTTTTGCTTGAGCTTTTATATTGGCTGGGTTCATTTGAGGCTGGGTTGGAAAGAGCATTTTTCTGACTAGAGGAGCAAATCAACCTGAAACCCTGTTGATTCAGGTGGTGTAGGTCAGCCCAAATTAAGGGGCCAGCTACAGCTTAAAGATTGCCCAAAGCAAAAGGTGAGAAACACCCCGCTCAGTTGTGCTTATTGCCTCCTGCGTGTCACAACTGTATACAGTATGGTTTTAATTCTTCAAGAAAGACCATATTCTTTCTGTGAAAGCAAAGTATCTTAAGTATCAACCTGTTCACACTTAATTTTTAGATGAATTGTGAAATTCTAATACCATTAGGTTCATCTGGCAAGGACTGCTTTACAGTGGTTGTCTGGCAAATACTACCTGTCTAATTGCTTTATTCCTGAAGTGGCTACTTCTTCCTTTTTAAATACATGAACAAAAACTTGACTAGGAATCTTCTACAATAAAACGCCTACTTTGAGAATAAATTGTGACTGATATGTCTGTTCCACATGAGGGAGCCTTTTGAGTGGTAGCATCAAGAGCCAAGGTGCTCCACTAACTAGTAGAGAAGGCATTAAGTCTTCAGTGAAAGTGGCCTTACAAAAAAGGTCCTCTGAGCATGAGAAAAAGCTAATTCTAGAACTGTCAAAAATTTGAAATATACAATCTATTGCTAAATTATTGACATATTGTTTCAAAAAATACAATACTGTGTTTTCTGATGTATGTGTTTTAATGTGGATTTGCCAGTGATTCGTTATAAGATCAGAACTTGATTTCATAAATGAGAGGAAAAAGTAGAGTATGCCCTGAATTGTTAAATTGACTTCAGTCTTTAACCTTATTGCAGTGCTAAACCTAAACTATACATGAGGATGCACACTGTATTGGGATGGTGTAGGATTCTTCTGTTACAGACAAATCTAGCTGAACCCTGGGACTGAGATTTTATTTCAAAAATCTGGGGGCTGAATCTGGGTCTCTGACTTCACTAGAGGGCAGCACTTAATCGCTTTTTTGGAGACGACTGCTTTGAGTTACTGAACAGTATGTCCTGTGACAGCACTGCTCATGAATAAGGATTTAGTAGTTATTATCCACACAATTTGCCTTTTTTTAATCATCTCATTTGAGCAACCTGCTCTAGGGAAAGGTGTCCCTGCCCGTGGCAGGGGGGTTGAAACTTGATCTTTAAGGTCCCTTCCAACTCTAACCATTCTATGATCCTATGATTCTATGATCTCTGTATTTCACTATTAGGGAGGCTAAAGTAGTGTGTCTTCATCCACAAAACTATTAAATAATTTCAAATCAAAGGCTTCCAAAAAATGTAGGTTTTTAAATATTTTGTCAAACCTCAAGGTGCTGGTTGCAGTTCTTAAATATTCAGAACAGATCTTCAGGGTTGGATGATACAAAGTACCATGAGAAGATGAAACTGCTACTAGTGTGTTCAGGGCTGTTAATGGTGATTCATCCCATTGCAAATAAAGTATATATATCACTGTACTCTCATTCCAAAAACCTCAGCTCTTTGTCAGGTCGCTGTGTGCTAAGAGTTCTTAAGCTTCTGACCTATTTAAAACTCTTTGTGTTTAATTCCTTTTTTCCTAGCATGATGGTTTTGTGTTTTTTTTCTGGCATTGCTAAGCTGAACTTCCTTTAATGAATTATTTCTCTGCTTTTCCTCTCCTTCCATTCTCCTTGGCAAAATAAATTTTATTGATGTAGCCCATTAAGTATTTATCACTGCAGCCTTTCCCCTTCAGGCTGTGATCTTGTCCGATTTTGCAAGCTAAAGAGAATTAGTCTGGTTAGTGCTTAGAAGGGAAACCTAAACCAGTATAACTAGATACTAGGGTAACACTGGTTGTTTAGAAGATTATTTGGTTTCCTACTAAGTGTGTCTTGAATCTGCTGTTTAACCCTGCTTCTGTTTGAGAGCTTTGTTTGTGGTGCAGGTAGTTTTATCAAGTTATTAAAGCACCAATTTTTTTTTTTTTCCCCCCTTCTGTGTCTTATTCAATAGCCAGGGTTGATGCTTTCAAAAGTATTTGGGAAGTTATGATTATGTACATGTCTTCCATGTGGAACTGTCTCAACTGCTACATGATTTTCCCAAATGCCTGCTGATCAGACAGCAAATTAGACTCTCCTCTTCGGATGTAGTGCTGAACCCATCTAGTGGATGTGGCAGTCATAGCACACCTTGGAAGGCTGGTTTCTTGCTTGAGGATGCTCTTCTGCAGGGTGTCTGAAATAAGTCTACAGAATCCTTACTTACTGCTGTCCAGTACCTCCAGGAGTCTGGTATCCCATACATAGCGCCATTCCTTACACTTGTGCTGAATTCTGCTGTAGCCTTGTTGATAACCAGCAGCAGCAATGTGCTGGGCAGTTAATGACACATCACTGTCGTGAAACAATTTCTCCTGTTTCTTTTGTTTCTGGAACAAAACATCTCTTGGGTACTCAGGCATTTTTGTCCAAATTGGTGTCACAGTGAGATGGCAATACGGTCTAATCCATCTTGGGGCACTTCCACAGGCCTGTGGAAGTGCGCCTGTGTATTTTCTTCTTATGATTAAAGGTGCAAGTTATACATCTTACTAGAGTACTTTGAAACACCTTAATCTGAATGAAATCTTACAAGCTGATCAGACATTTTGAAATGGCTGTGATATCATTTGGTTTTTGTAATAGATATTGTAAAATGTTCCTGCCATCTCAGTCTTCATAGCCTTATATTTTGCACGTAAGATTGCCTGCCATATGAGACTTCCACTTTCTCTGTGCAATATTGAATGTTTTATTATGCTTAAACAGATGGGAAGAAGAGTTGAAGCGGAGGGGAGTTTGGAAACGTGATGCAGGAGCCCTTACCCATAATTGTTACCCATTGCTATTCTTCTGCGTTGTCAGAAGATCAGGGATCTTTATTTATTGTGGGTTTAGTGTGTACTCTGTTGCATTTTCAGTCAGTTTCTACTGAATTGAGACTGACTTAAGAAATTAAGCCTCGCAAGATATTGTTAACAGATTTACACAGCTGGGAACTTGGGGGAATTGAACTTCAATTTAGGGTCTATGAAGACACATCCATCTTACAAAAAACGAGTAACTTCTGTCTGCAAACACTGATGCAGTGTAGTGTTTAGCAAGGGGTCTGAATCGCATGCAGAAATAAACATGCTTAAACACAAGGATTTTTTTATTCCTGCTTAATCTTTATTTTCAGCTTTGGATGCAGATTTTGAAGTTACTCGAAGAGAAATGATGTTTTGACTACTTACAATTCAAAGATAATTGTTCAAAAACTTGCATTGTCATTTAGAACCTCAGCATCCTGTTGTGGGCGAGATGGTCTCAGGTACTTGGTGAAAATCTGTTACCCCTCATCTACTGGGAGGAATTGCCTTAAGAATGAAATAATTAAGCCACGTGCTATTTGGTTTTTTTTTCCCCCCTGTAGCTTCTCTCATGAATGCATTGCAACAACAACAGCTTGTTCTGAGCCACACTGTGCTCTGTAGCTACATTGTCCTTCCTTGGAGGATGTTGTCCTTCATTTGTACAAACATGTTAGACATGACTGCAGTCACAGCTGTGCTTATCTGTGCTTGGATATATCCAGGAGACCGTGCAAACTACCTTTTTCTGCACACAGGGATTAGATTCTGGAGATAACTTGCTGAAGAAGTTTCTGTTGGTTGGAAGATAGGAACTAGAGTACAGAAGGAAAAAATTGGGTCCCACTGATCTCTTTAACACTTTGCATCGATTCCTTGTGTGATTTCTGCAGGGTATTGAGTTTGTACTGCTAGGAGTCATTCTTAACGAAATACAAGTATCTGTTACTCTGTGGGACAATTGTTAATGCTCTGTCCTAGCTGCAGTATGCTTCAGTTTAATAAGGGTGAGCTCAAGGGATGATCGCTATACTGTGAGATGAAGCAATTGTAGTTTGGAAATGAATGGGAAGGCCTTTGATAATAGGAAATTCAAGGTTACATTTAATTGAGGACACCCAAGAAGTGTTTAGGTAAATATAATAGGAAAATGACATGGGATTCATGAATTGGAGACAAATTTGCGTAAGTTAATTTTGTATGAAACAAAGCCATTATTGCTTGTAAAAATATTTATGTATACATTAAGACAAACTAGTCTTTCATCTGCATAAATTTATCTAACAGAGTCAGGCCCCCGGGCTGCCTCTAGTAACTACAGAGGACTTCATGGGCTGTCAGTTCTCAAATCACTTTGTGCTGGAGTATTTCAGCTACCTCTATTACATACTGAGATGAAGCTGTAGAATCAAGTGGTGTGTAACCATTAATTACTGTAAAAGATTGAGTATTGTGGATAGATACATGGTCAAAATTGAGCAAATCCACAATTAAAGTTTTCTTTCTTGAAAAATGAACATTGACTGAACAATGCTGATCTATCCCTTGACTTATTATGACTGGATGTAACGACTTTGGTGTCATTGTTTAAAAGAATCTAAGTTGTACTTGGGGTCCTTCAAGTGTTCAGGCTTTAGTTACAGGAAAAGCCAAGATTGAATACTGTTTCCAGTTGAGTGGAAAACACTTCTTTTTTTGTGGCTTATTCCTGGTTTCAGTGATGTGTGATATCAGCCCTGGTAGCAAATGGCCTTAAAGATACTGAGGAAATTCATTATTGTGAAGATTATAATGGGATCAATCAAAAGTTTTAAGTCTTAGAGAGATGAACTTCCCAAACTGACCTATCTAACTTCAGAGTAAGTCTAAGCTATTGGAGATTTGAAACCCTTTTTGAAATTCAGGACAATAAATGATACCCTTTCCCATTGTGGGATAAGGATTATGGCTCTTCTTTTGAAGAAATGCTGCAACTTCACAGTTATCCCCTAGGAGTGTGGTGAAGCTCAATGTATGTTTCTACCATTCTTCAAGGCGTTTGCATAAACAGCATGATAGGCACAGACTAGCAAAGGTGCAGATTACCGTGATTAGAAAAGAAACTAGTATTTTGCTTAAACCTTATCCTATTGTGATTAACATAATAGCCATTTGTTCTTGCTGCAGGTAGAATGTCCACTTGATAGTCTTAAAGTGAAGGCCCTATGTAACAAATCAGTGTCCTGGAGCTCAGCAGCACTTCATTACGGAAAAATGTTAATGTATTCTTTGATTGTAATCACCTATACCTGCAGCCCCTTCAATTTTAGGATCCAGAAAGGCTTTATTAAGGCAAGGCATAGTAAGTACTATTAGGCTTGTCTCGTGGGTGGGGGAAGAAGGTCCAGGGGAGAAATTAGTTACATGCTGAGTCAGAACTGGGAATTTCAGCTTAGTTTCTTGATTTCCTATCACTTTAAAAAAAAAAAACAAAACAAAAAACAACACAGTACATAAGCTTATCCCATTGAAAACTGTGCCTTGTTCTGTATGTGCACGTCTGCTGTTTCCTTTTTTCGCTGGCTTGCAGTTTTTGAGTGATACTTAAGGTGTTTCATTTATCCTCCAATCTGTTCTCCTTCCCCATATACTTAATGACCCTGCTGATGAATATGGTATTCAGTTTTTTGTGAAGAATGTGATTCTGTGAGAACTGGATACTGACACTGGTATCAGTATTTCTAACTAACTGGTCAGCTTTGGCAGGTTTCTGCAAAGATACTAATCTTTCAACAGTTCAGATTGTTGCAGAAGATTCAATCTTGCACAAAAACTTGTAGGTTCCTGTGGCTCTTGGATTCAGGGGAAGATGCGGTCCAGTAATGTGGAAGGGAGGGGGCTTGTGGAAAAAAAAAAAGCCATAAAAGTTGGCTGTAGTCAGGGCCATGTAAAAATCACTACCTTTAATATAAACTTAGATAAATATTTTGCTGTCTGCATGGCTAATACTGCCAGAGCTGTTTTTCCATTTTGACTTTTGTCTAAGCTCCTAAACATTTTGTGTCACCATTGGTTTTCCCTCTGTATGGTAGACATTAAACCTTTAAGGGAGATGGAATAAACCCCACCTCCAAATCCTGAGAAGTAAATTTTTTACTCAAAGCCTGAAGGAGACTATCTTTTATATTAGCTGTCTGGTTTCTTGTCAATAAAGAGAATTCCACTGCTGTTGGGAGACTTAGGGACTGTGATATATTTAACAGTAAAAGATTACCCAGCGGTTAGCAAAAAGTTTAGAAGAGAGTGTCTGTGGGAGTTCTGATATGTGCTGACCTACAGGCTGCACTGGTGTGCTGCACCAGGCCCCAGTGACAAATGGAAAAAAGCTTTTGGTAACATGCAGTCAGCATTGTATTTATTACTATTGCTGAAATAATTGCTTAATGCTATTTTCCTTATCTGAACTTGGAGCATCTTATTAAACAGGTGTCTCATTAGGATACATAGAGTCGTGCAATACATTCTGTGTTTTTCTACCTCTACCCAGAAAGAAGCTGAGAGTTACCTCTGGAAACTGCATTCTTGGGGCATACCTTTAGAATTAATAGCCATAGTAACTCACTAATTTGTTTGAATATGTCCTCCAGCAAATCACGTCTTCACCTCTGAGCAATTAAAACAGTGGAACAGAACTTCACTTGAGTGCGTTTAATGCTTTACTCCTTCTTTTGCCATATGCTGATTTCTCCCAGAGGGAGAAAAATCTGAAGTACCGTGAAAGATTTTTCCAAATAGAATAATAAATGTGTAGGTGTTTGAGCTGTGAAAGGATATGAATCTGTGAAGCTGGCTTAGCTGATTTGGTATTTCAGTTGCGCAGAGAAAATCCAGCATTTTCAGGTGTGTTTTCAGCTCAGAAACCTGTGTGTGTTTATGCAAAACATTGCCAAGAACAAATGAAGGTGATGCACATGTGATAAATTAATGAACAGGTCAGGTGTCTGGCAGCCCAGCTCTGGAAGATTCTACTAGTTTTTAACTACAGTAATTACCAGGTTTGTGCTGAAGGGCTGTGTGAGAGGAGGAAGGCCTGCCTCAGCCTCTCTGTGCTCCATGTAGGCCACAGCTGCCTGGCAGCCCAGCCGAGCGCTCCTCGAGTGGCTCAGCCTTCGCTCTGGCCATGAAAGGGCTTCTGGTGTCCTGGCTGCATGCAAGAGGATGTTATTTGGGAAGCTTTTCTATGCAAGGAGGCTCCAGGAGGGCCTGGTGAGACAAGGAGAAGGTTAGTGCTTGGCCACTAATCTGTTGTACTTCAAAGCAGAAGTTCAATGCAGGGAAGACGTTCAAGGTGAGGAAAAACCTCATTTTTTTTGTATTTTAGCAGTGTGGTTCATGAGTGATAGAAGGCTGGTACTTTGGGTCTGGTGTGGTTCTGGTTACAGATCCAGCTCGTTATTTCAGTAAAACCAGCGAGCCTATGGCTGTGCCAGTCTGATTTTTAAGGAATCCCCAAATCCCCAAGTTGCTTTTTTTTTTTTCTTTTCTACCTTTCTCCTGGTCTGTTGTCTGGGATCCTCTTGCTTGGATTCAGGCAGACTCAGAGAAGGCCCTAGTCAGAGTTTGCAGTAGGTCTGTACCTCAGCCAGCACTCTTAATCTGAAAATATGAGGCACGTAATTGCAGTTAACAGTCATAACAGTTTTAAATCTGTGCAAAATTAGCCAGTATTTTTAATGGGGCTACTTCACAGTTAGATTATGTTCTTGATGAGTATGTCATTGCTTCATTAGTTTTCTCCCCTCGTAGTTTTCCTCCATTTTGATAGCAAATGATCCTTTGCTCTCAAGGACGCAGCCAGAGCACACATTTCTGTGAAGCACAGTGCGATACCACTTACAGAGGTATTTTACTGTATATGTGGCCATGCTACTTCCAGAGATCAACATAGTAAAAAGTTAGGGAAGAAAACTTGCAAAAATGAAGTTAGTTTACTAAATTTGTGTGGCAAGAATTTCATATGCATATATACTGCAGTGACAAAAGTGAAGAGATTTATGTACTCTAGCTACTAATGTATACTTCATTAACTTTATTAGGCAAAATTACTTAAGACTTCATAAATATCAAATTCTAGTCCCTGCACACAGGGTGGTATCGTAGCATTTATAAGCATCATTAAGTGCTGGAGCATACTCTTGCACACGTATGTTGTCGCAGAAGCAAGATCACTCTAAAGAGCTCAAATGCATAGATTTATTTTCTGTCAGACAATGTAATGAATGTGTGGGATTTTAAAAAGTATTTTAAGGAGTTCTGCCTTTCATTAACTGTTTGTACTTATGCCTTGTTCAGAAAGTTTTACCCAGCAAAATATCAGCTGGGGATGTCAGGTGTTTCTGTCTGGATGAAGGTTTATGGAATCATGGTCTGAGACTGCAGAAGCTCTTGATTTTTGAGGAGCTGAACAGCCGTGCTCTGCCTGGAGTCAGCAGGGGGAAACTCGCATCACGTGTTGTTACAGAGGGTCTGGGGTTCAATCCTTCTCTTCCTGCACTCTCTGTGTGGAGTGCTCATGGGGTTAAACACTTAAGACCTACTTGATATCAGCTGTTCACCTCCAAGCCTTGCAAATTAAGCATAGATTCAGCAAGCCCTTACAAAATAGAAAAAACCTTCAAAATTATGATGCTGGGTCTCGTTCTCACAGAATTCAGGAGGAGCAGGTACATATTTCTCTATTTTAGACTGTTGTTTAATTACAGCACTAGATTTTTCACCATACTGGGAAGAAACCCTCTTACTAAGAACTGTGACCATCCAGGGCTACACAAATGGAGTTGGGCCAAGGGCAAAGCCAGGTTGAACTCGTTAATGCTGGCCAATTATCAGGTTAAATGAGACAGCCTGTGGTAACTGCTTTGCAGTGGGGCTGCTGTGCAGCAGGAAGCTCTGCTTGAGCAAGCTCAGAAGACAGCTAGGAGTTCCCTGCTTGGAAGAATTCACCTCGGGTGATGTTGGGAAGGCAGGTAAGAGTTTCCCTACAATATTTGGCTATCTGAATAATCTCTTTAGGGAAGTGGTGGATTCTCCATCATTGAACGCTTTTAAGATTGAGCTGGATGGTGTGTTGGGCACGTCTAGACTGCTTCTGCTAAGAAAGTTTGGACGAGATGATTGTTGAGGTCTACCCAACCTAGTGTTTTATGATTTAATATATTGCTTTTCTGAATCCTTGTCCTAGAGGTTAATGCTTTGCTTATTGGTCCAGTTATGCAATGCTGCAGAGTTCCTTCCGTGTGGCTTGGAGCTGAAGTTCCAGATAATGGCTCTGACCAGGCGTTTCTCTAGAAATTTTAGTGGTGTTATTTTGATAAAAACTGAGATAGGTCCCCCATAAAGGTGATAACAAGCTGCTGGACAGATTTGTCCTAATGCCTGGGTGTATTTCCAGGTAAACTGTTTGGCATTATTTTTATTGATGTGGTTCCTTTAGAGTTAAAAGAGCAACAGATAATTCTAAAGCATGAAAAAAGGCCTCTTGTTTAGTCAGAAAAAAACTTGTAGTAGCTCTGTAAAGGAGCTTCTTATTTTTATGTGTAAATGTCTTAGAAAACTTCAGAAAAAAAGAATAAATCAATCTTTTATAAATGGAGCCTTCTGATATTCTTACTCAGTAGAGACATTTGCAGAGTAGTTGGCGTGGATAAGCATTCTCTCAGCTGAACTCTGCTACCCAGGGGAGCAGGGTGTTCTTTAAAGTTCAAATCAAAATTTAGATCTTTCATATGTTCTCTATGTCTAATAGTATGTAAAAATGCATGGCTCTCATACTCTCCTCTCCATTTCTCTGCTTAGGCAGAAGGATTATCATTCTGGTAAATTTTTCTCCAACTGAATGAAAATGTTTATCTGGAGGGAAAAGAACCCTGTAGTTATTAGGCCATGTGGCAGAATTTCTGCTGTGATGCAGCTTTTTTGATCTGTGTGAGAGCACACAGGAATGAAACAGCTGGCGAGGCTGTTCAGGGCTCTCCTCTCACATACCATCCCCACCATCATGTGTGTATGATGACCATATATGCTCTAAGTTTGTCAGGCTTCTCTGGTCTAGCAGCTCTACCAAGTGGTGCTGCCTCTTCTGGTAACTGCTGGAGAAAATTCATTTGCAGAGCTAAATACTTTTCATCATGTTAAATTCTGGTTTCCCCCCCTTACATCCGTGCTTCTCAGCATCACTTCTTTCTTTTTAATATAGCTGGCCCAAGTGAGATAAAAGCGAATGTATTCTAGGTAAAATTTATA
The DNA here is from genome assembly GCA_013400375.1 of Thinocorus orbignyianus. Classification (NCBI taxonomy): domain Eukaryota; kingdom Metazoa; phylum Chordata; class Aves; order Ciconiiformes; family Thinocoridae; genus Thinocorus; species Thinocorus orbignyianus. The sequence continues at coordinate 1,029,807 of VXBW01003457.1, read as the reverse complement.
GCTTTTAAAAAGCTCCTATGGCTCAGGATGTTAATTGTAACCTGGGACTGTAGCTCAAAGAAGTAAATCTTTAATAACTTCATGTACTGCTGCTGGAAAGGGGGAGAAAGCCTGAACAGGCTCTTCCCCTAAATGTGCTACTGTAAGAACTCTTTGCGGCAGTTTTGGTGGTGGCATAAAATTTGGATTTTTTTTTTTTCTTTTAATCCAAGAAGTAGTCCCAGGCATGTGTATACATACTGAGGTTGTCTCAGAATTTTTCCAGTGTTCAGGTAAAATTTGTGTACTGAAGTGATACAGCCTTTGAGGAGCGGGTGGGAGACTTCAGTGTGACAGGTCAGTGAATCTGGGAAAAGGAGGGTAATTGAACGACTTGTTGAATGGCTGAATTTCTTCCCCTCTTTTTTTTTCTTTTGGTCTGCCTTCTGTTTTACCCGGAGCTTATCTTGCTTGTATGCACACATACATAAATCCATTTTCAGCTTCTCTCAAGTAAGTCCTGAATTAATTTCTCGTGTGTCTTTTTACTGTGTATTAAGATGGCATCTGCAAGAGCAGAGTTCCTTTGCTGTATGCAATAGGTAAGCACAAAGCAAAAGGATGTTGTCTGCCCTCCAAAGGTTTGCAAGGTTTTGTTTTTTCGCAAAAGTAAATGCCGATTTTCCAATTTTGTTTTTCGTTTTGAGAAGATTAGTTGATTTATTCTGCTGTTTAGCCGTGAGTAACACAAAAGTCACTTGAAGAGTGTGAAAGAAGAAAAAAATAATATAGCAAATCTTCTAAAAATTTGAAATGAGCAGGTTTCATGACCCAGAAGATTAATTCAGAGGGAGTCAAGTGATACACGGCAGAGGTAAGACATCTGATGAACAGCCCTGGTACAGAAGGGCAAATGATGTCAGCTTCATTTGAAAGTAACTGGGTTTGTACATGGTTAGCATATCAACTACAATAACCTGACCCTAGAGCATCAGTACAAATGGTCAGTGAAGGAAGGTGCTTCCTTTTAATATTCATCTAGCAGCACTTCAACGGTGCCTAATTAATTTATGTATAGATACAGCTATTCAAAAGAGGGAAACCACTCTAAAGCTAGAATGTTTCTAGCAGTGCTGGTCTGCAACTTTTCCTGACTTGCAAAGTGTGAGTTCGTCGCTGAGGAAGGGCGGGTGGTCCAAAGCCAGCTCAAGAGCTAAAGTATGGACTCCAAATATTGTTAGTTCCATAAGATGCTTTCTAGTCGGTGGATGAAAAGTAATCACCACCTGATAGCTGCTCATTCCAGTCTGTAAAATAAGCAGTTGGTCTCATTTTGTTCTTTAGTAGACAGGTATACTCATCATACAAAACACACTTGTCAGATTTAGCACTAATTAGCTGCCTTTCTGGCAGTCCTTGTCCAGAGACATCAATGTGAGAGGAACACAGATGTTAAAATATCTATTTGTTTTCAGAGTTTGCTCCTTTCCTGTCTGTCGTGTACTTTGTTGTAGTTTCTCATGTACTTTGTCATTTATGTCTGTGCACTCTGAAGGTTAAAGAATGGAATCCTTAGTGGTTCTTGGTCTTTTTTTGATTTTTTTTTTCCAAACATTTAGTATTTTTTTATGAAACCTTGAGATCAGATAGTGTCCAAAATGCCATTAGGTCAATTGCTTGCAGGTGAGGTATATTTGATGGGATGAAGCCACAGGTGTTGATGATTTCTGCAAGGTCTGTTGAGGGGGTTGCTATGCAGAATAACTTTGTGAAATGGGGAAAATTCAATGTATCCCTCAACAAGTTTGTTTGTAATCCTGCTGCCATGGACAAACAATGTCCAATGAAGGAACCGAGTGTTAGCAAATACCCTCTGGAATCCATCCTTGGGATTCAACAGCAGACCCATACACAGGTAAAACCCCACAGTTTTTCTTGATCCTTATAAACCTGTCAACATCTCGGTCTGATCGGTTTTTGGGTTTCTGGGAGGTTGAGGTGTTTTTAGGGTTTGGTGGTTTTGGTTTGTTCGGATTTTTTTGTTTGTTTGTTTTTCTTAAATGTCAATTTTCTTACAGTGTTCCAAATGCTCCATGTAGATAAGGATTCTCCAGGCAAGTGTGTTTGGGGGACATAGGGCTCTGTGGGATTCAGGGGGCTGTATGAAGCCCCTGTGATGCAGAATAGGATTTAGGTGTTGGTATGTTGATAATGTGACTTCATCTTGTGTGGCTTAGTGAATTTTCAAAAGCAAGATATTCCTGTAGAGATTAAAGCACTGCTGACTGTTTGATCGGCTGTATTAAAATCTTAAGATTTCAAACCTCTGTCTCTCTTTATATTTCCACTGACTGTTAAATGACTTTTATTGTATTTCATTTTATGCGATAACCTTATCACAGACTGAAATGAGTTTATCCCTCACTTTCCTTCCTCAGACAGCAGATGATGAGGTCTCAATTTTCCAAATAGGCTTCATATACAGTTGCAGAAACCTCTGACTATTGAGGCTACTTTCTTTCCCCTATTTGCAGTTCCACAGACTAAAAAGCATGCAGTGGTGTGAAGAATACAACCCAGAGCTTTTCAATTAAAAGGCCCTGTTTCCAGAGCTGGGGAAAACTCCTTTGTCTGTCAATGGAACAAGTGCAGAGGAAAGCAATTGCTTTTCGTTTCCTTAGATCCAGCAGTCCATGGGAGGTGCAGGCTGCAGGGGTGCCTGTGCACTGCTCATACCGTGATTCAGCATCGCACTGCCTACACCAAACCTGTGTGGAGCTGGAGCTAATAATACAGAATAGGAAAAGCATATTTCCTATTACCATAGGGCATATATCCTACTTTATATAGCTCTTCTGAAAATATTGAAAATGAAGAACTCACTTAGTGAGTTTTAATTAGGCATTCCTTGGCATAATATGGGCTTACTGTGTTTTCTATAGTGGATTCTGTGTCTATGATTGTGTATTCATGTGTTTCTCTGCTGCTGTTTGGAAAGACTCATATTTTTACAGGAACATAACCCATTTTCCCTTTATTGTAATTGTTTTGGAATAAGAAGTAATCATCCAGGACTGACCAACTTGTTCTACCAAACATTCTGTTCTCAATTCCAGTAAATTGCTTTGAGAATTGAACAAAGCTCTGCTCAATCATGCAAGATATCCATTCTGAAGAATACCAGGAAAGTAAGCCTACTTTAGCCCATTGCAATCATCTTTTTTTTTGTTTGTTTCTTAAAGATAAAAATGTAAGAGCATGAGTCCAAATGCACAGAATTTATGAGTCTTCATACACTGAATAAAGAAATTAGTTTGATTAAAATAACTTCGTGTTCCTCATCTAAATCCCCAGACCTGGCAAGTGTTTAACTTCTAATTTATTGCTAATAGAGAAATATTACTTTGATAAGAATAATCCGTCTGGATATCAGTGTTTTGCAGTTAGGAGTGAAGGTATCAAACTCTCCTTTGCCCGGCTGTGCAGAGGGCTGGCTCGTGGCAGCATGGCACGTTCTTACCGCCTTAAGGAGCTTTTCTGGCTCCTGAGTTTCAGCTTTCATTTCTTCTCTACACTGGAGTAAAAAACGGGCCGCCTGCAGCTTGACTGCTCGTGTGTCCAGTTTATCCTCTGTGTTTGTTTAAGCTTGTGCTATTTTAGGATGGCCGGCACTTCAAAGTGTTGCTGATATTTTGGCGTGTAATATTAAACCAGTGCTGAGCAGCTGGTGATCGACTGTTGTGCTGTCTGGTGCGTGATAAGTGATTCACCACTTCAGATCTGCCTGTCAGATGTTACTGCAAGTTTTTTGTTTGTAGCTTGACTGATATTTATTGTTGGGATAGAAAATTCCTGGAGCTTGTAACTCTCAAACCTCACACCAAGAAGCCACTGAACTAAGAATTATGATAGTGGCATCCTTGGTGGGTCGGGTATACGCTTGGGGGGCAGGGAATAGTAACTCATTGGTGTATTAAAGAGTGTGGTAGTTAAATGTGCTGGAGTGTGGTAGTTAAATTCAGCGAAGCTCAGCATGGCACCTCTTGGTGGGGGGAAAAACTTAAGGATTTCTAAGGAACAAAAAAAGAAAATGGTCTCACTTTGGGAATGCACGTAACTGCTCTAGAAGCTATTTTTTTATTATTTTAACCAATTGTCTTGCATTTCATCATCCTCATCTGTGTTTTCACCTCATTACGTGTCTGGTTGCTCCTTTTGCACACATAATGAAGCTGAAATTTGGAGAAATTGGGTGCTTTACCTTGCCCCAGTTGACTTGATAGTGTTAACTTGCATATAAAAAAGCAACCCTGCTGTGATGGAGTTCTGGTTCGATGTTTTGCAGTGGTGGGCAGGACATAGGGATCACAGTCAATAGGAGGTGTTTGTATCCGCATCTGTGTGAGGAGCTTTATGATAAATAAAAAATGATGAATGTTTAATGAATATTGATGAACAATGGAGTGAACATCTGTACGCTCTGGATTCAGTTTCATAAATCCAGTATCCAAAGTCATCTTGGACTTGGCTGAGTTCAGGAGAGTGATGGGGCATCTCGCCATGGAAATTCTGTTGGTCTCTGGCCTCACAGTTGGCCAGTGGCACAGCCTGGAATGAGGATGGGAAAGAGTGACCAGAGGTTGGTGCCAGCGACAGGTCCCACGGCAGCCACAGCACCCAGTGCGGCAGGGATGGTGTGTGTCACAGCATTATGGGGCAGGAGTAACTTGCCTGGGCATTTTATTGGCAGTAAGTTTGCAGATACCATCTCAATCCCCTGTGCTCCAGACTAAACCTCACAGGAAAATGCCACCTAGACAGCATCTTGTTTGCTGGGGAGTTTTTGCTGTTAGTTGCTAAGTAGATATTTGTATAGGTGGGAAAAGATCCCCTGCACTCTTTCCTCTTTCTTATGTGCTGGCAGGCGCGTTACCTGTAAGATTGGCATCTAAATATTTCAATGTCTTTTTTTTCCTCCCTCTGTCATTTGTTCCTTTTATTTGTCATTTCACATCATAGTTGGTTAAGTCTGAAATGAAGTGTATGGGTTTTGGTGCCATCTTGCATCCCTGCACTGATGCACAGTGTAGCCACTGGCACAGGTGCTCACCCGTCTTCTTAGAGAAAAAAGAAAAAGGCAATCAGAGTTTTGATGGGAATAAGAGAAGTAACATTGGAGGTAGTTATTGTTCACAGAAATGCTGCCTTTTCCAGAAGAATTGTGTGAAGGTTTCTTATGCTTCATCATTTCTGTTTGTATGGGAGACAGGTAGGGACTACTTGAAAGGAATCATCCACCTCTTGAGTAAATAATATTTTATAGGCTTCTATAGACTTTCTTTCCTTTTTCTTTTAAAGATTATAAAATAGTAAATACGACAGGAGCGAAAAGTTAGGGCTTTGAAATCACTGGGGTGTAACAAGCTAATAGTGGTAGAGCCTTTGAAAAGGGCAGCACACCTGGGAAAATACTGGCTTTTTCAGGGCCAGTGTAAATTCAGGTTAGTAAAACAACTAAATAATGTCATTAATTTTATCACTACAAGTGTCTTCAAACACAGGACAGAGTACTACAGTTTACTTTTTCCTCTATGAGGCTTCTGTTTTGGAATAGCAGCATCTTTCATAAATAGAAGCTGTTTCTTTCTAGTTGGTTCTTTCAGTCTTTACCAAAGCAAAACTCCCACTTGAAAATCTTAATTTTGAATAACATAGGTGAAATCAGGTCTACCTTTCGTAATGCTATATATAAGCCCTTTAAATATAGGTAAAGAATGCATTTAGTGAAATCTAATTAAGGGTTCCTGCTTTTAAGTCAGTCTTGTAAATAAGAGCTATTTAGTGCCTGAGACAGCATATTGAATGCAATCTGACTTGGAGTTCTAGAAATGTCTTTTCGTGCATATAGAAATAGGGCTAATTATTCTCTTTGTGCACTGTTTATGCATACAGTACACTGTAATACCGCAAGCAACTAAAAAAAAATAATCCATAGTACTTAGAAACAGGGTGGAGGATTTTATTAATACGGCAAAAGAAATAACTACCAAGAAAAGAAGCCCAACGTTGGTTAGTGCACGCTCATGATGCTTTCCAGAGCTTTATCAGGCTTCTGCATACGTGTTGTTGAACACTTCTGCACAGTCTTTCCCTGGTGTTCTTATAATGGCCATGGGATACATGGGATATTCAGATACAGGCGGCTGCTGCTGCCAGACAAATACTGTATCCTCCATCCGAGGTGATTGTGGGTCCAGAAGAGACTGTGCTTTAGAGCAGCGAGATTGTCCTGGCAGGTTGCAAATGGCTTGTAGCCTGTTGGACACATGGAGATTTTTGGACTGTGTGTGCTCTTTGAACTCTGTATTCTCTAAGGAATGTTGTTGGTTTGTGTTTGTTGTTTGGTTGGTTGGTGATTCTACCCCTGTGCTCTCTGCCATCTGGAGTACTGTGTCCAGCTTTGGAGTCCTCAGCACAGGAAGGATATGGACCTCTTGGAATGAGTCCAGAGAAGGGTCATGAAGATGCTCAGAGGGCTGGAGCACCTCTCCTATGAAGACAGGCTGAGAGAGTTGAGGTTGTTCAGCCTGGAGAAGAGAAGGCTCCAGGGACACCTTATAACGGCCTTCCAGTACCTGAAGGGAGCCTATAGGAGAGATGGGGAGGGCCTTTTTTTCAGGAAGTGTAGCGATAGGATGCGGGGTAGCGGTTTTAGATTGGAAGAAGTAAGATTTAGATGAGCTACTAGAAATTCTTTACTGTGAGTGAGGGTGGTGAGGCACTGGAGCAGGTTGCCCAGGGAAGCTGTGGATACTCCATCCCTGGAAATGTTCAAGACCAGGCTGGATGGGGCTTTGAGCAACCTGCTCTAGTGGGAGGTGTCCCTGCCCATGGCAGGGGGGTTGGAACTCGATGATCTTTAAGGTCCCTTGCAGCTCTAACCATTCTATGATTCTATGATGAACAAAGGCAGACATTTGTAACCGTTGATGCAATGAAGTTTTGAAACAACTTTCCTGTTGGGATTGTGTCAGGAAGATAAAGCTGAGTGGTTTTATGTAAGGGATTATAATGCTGCGGTTTCCTGCTGTGGGAGTGGTCACAACAGGAATACGAAGCCCAGACTAATGCAGTGGAGGGGAAGGTCCTAAAAGAAATACATTTGAAACGTCATTTTTAATGCTTGACTTTTTTTTTTTTTTTTAAGTCAATACTGTATTTTCTCCTTTAAAGTCTCTTCAAAGTTTGAATTGCTCACAGTTATGCACATAATTGACTAAGGCTTTCTAGTGCCTAGAGAGACGCCTATTTGGCACAGTTTCTGGATTATTGTCTCTTTAGATAAAAATCTTCAGGGAAAAAAATTGCACTTTACGATGAAATATTTGGAAACTGGTAATAGAGTTGGGACTGCATTACATTGCTGTAACACTTTGCATTCAGTGTTTTTGAACTTGCCACACTGACGCAGAGGGAGGTTAGGGAGGCTTGTTTAAAGTAATTCTGTCTCAGTCAGAACTAGAACTAGGAACCTATAAATCGCTATTCCTTCTGTTTGTATGGAGTGATCTTTTCTGAAAACGCCATGTAACACCTACAAAAGCAACTGGAGGTTCAAAAGCAACTGGAGGTTCATTCCCAGTTTAGCCTGTGGGCAGTACTCCTGGACTCTTCCTAATGTTGAAGTGGGTGCTCTTGAGTCTGTACTGCCGACCGTCCACCTCTAGTGCTGCAGGAAAAAAAAAAATGTTTCTTGTCAGCTTAATACATCTCTCAAAATAAGACCTTTGCATGACTGTGGATGTGTCTGTAGCTCCTGCATGGATGATGTTGCTTGACCAGGTTGCAGGGGACATGGACCCACTTGGGAGAAAATGAATGAAATGACTGAATCTCCTGTTGCCACGGTCTCCTGCAGCCATTTTTTTTTAGGTGGAGTTGAAGGAGTGTATTGAAGCTGAGCATGAACAGGGCTGAGATACTTAATTTTCAAGTGATGGATGTTCTTCCTTTGACTTTTTTTTTCTTTTTTTCTTTAAGAAATACAAGTAACTGTGGGTGCTCTCAGCTGTTAAGAAATGGCTGGTTATTAAACCAAGAAATTCAAATCATAGAATGGTTAGAGTTGGAAGGGACCTTCAAGATCATCAAGTTCCAACCCCCCAGCCCTTTGTAGGGACACCTCACACCAGACCAGGTTGCCCTGAGCCCCATCCAGCCTGGCCTTTGAATATTTCCAGGGATGGGGCAGCCACAGCTTCTCTGGGCAACCTGGGTTGGTGTCTCGCCACCCTCACAGGAAAGATTTTCCTCAGGAATGCAGAGCCCTTCAGTGAAGTGCTGGTTCTTTTTCTGTTTAAGCAGGGGGTACTACTTCTCCATGTGAATTGTACCCAAATAGCTGGGTTTATTCCTTCTGGCCATCAGTTTAATTTTTCATTCCTAATTTATGTCACTATGAATATTTTCTGTTAATTAACAGAGGCATCAAAAGTTTTCAGTCATGTCTCCATTTTTAATGTAACGTTATTTAAAGAGAATCATGTTCAATTAATTTTGGGCTGGTACTCCTGAAATTTGAATATGACATTTTTAATCCAAAGGATTTCTGTGATGTATTTAGAAGCATTTTTTTAATGGTAAGATTCTTCTATCATATGGATGTGTTTGTATGTAAAAATGCTATGTGTTTAAAAAAAACATAAAGAAATATTAATTTGAAACACCTTGGTGCCACATGATGGCACTCATCTGTTCCTGTTCATTTAATGAACTTTAGAAAAACATTTGCTTTCCACTGAAAATATTCTGCTTAGAATAAGGATGTTGTATGATGTAAAAATAAAAAAAAAACACCTACAACCATTTCCACTTCCTCATTGTGTGGTTTGTGGGTTTGAGGTTTGTATTTTGTTGAGGAAGCTGTTACACATTTTTAGAGACGTTTTGGGGAATGTTGTTTTTTGGGGGTTGTGTTGGTTGTTTGAACAAATAACAATCTCTTTATGACTACTCAGAGTATATGAGATAATACTGTACCACCAGAAGTAATTTCATAATGAGAAATCAGTCCACGCTCCTTTGCATGTTGATAACAATTTAAGAGCAAATGATGTCCAAGGTGCTGACAGCTCCGATGTAAGCAGGGGGGTGCCCCAAGCACGAATCTTTCAGATGGTGTAAACACGAGAGTCAGACTATAAATTGAGCCTGATAATAAAGACAGTTAATCCCTTTCCTTCGATTTCTTTTTCACTCATATTTCTCATTTCTGCTGGCATTTATGATTGCACTGTTTGCTCAGTCTCATTTTTTCTGCTGTATCATCCTATTGGCTTTCAGGTTTGTATTCTGAATTTTTAACCCTTGTAGGAATTGCTTGTGATGCCTTACTTTAACCACATTAGGCATTGATGGATTAGCTATATCTCTAAGAAGATAAAAATTATAGCTGTGTTAATTTGTATTTTAAGAACGGCATTTAATCATTATAAAAAAATCTTGTATCTGAGAGGAAAAATGTCTTGATTACTGTTGGGCTGTGTAAGTGAAACGGGTAGCAGCCCAGTGCTTTGAAATTTAAATTAGACCTACCTTGTCACCATTATATTAAACTAGTCAGCCAAATTCAGCATAGGCCTTGATGCTACACTAATATTGAATTTGAACTAATTTGAAGTTGTAGCAGCCAAAAAGCTGATCAGAGAGAACATTATCAGGTGATATGGATGCTGTGATCAGGGATAAAGTTAAGTCATTTCAGAATGACTGGCTATTGGTGACCGACAATAACAAGCACCTGGCTTTCAAGCAGTCTGGTTTTTCTTGTATGTTGATGCGTCAAAGACTTGCAGAAGCAAACTGGTCACACGAAAAGTCAACTAAAATAAGTACTTAGTTTGACAGGATTCGTTACTAATAGCAACAGTGAACATCACTGGCACAGTACTTGAAGTTCATTAGGAAAGCTCTTTAGTTTCTGTTTTCTCCTTCAAACCAGACTAATAGTAAATAATTTGGCGCTTCGCCCACCTCCCTTCTGAAGATTTAAAATGATATTGAAGGACTTCAGCTGAAATGAATCTAACCTAACTTCAGGTGTTTAGTCCAAGACAGCTGCCAGACTTTTCCTGTGTTGGATGGAGATCCTGGCAGTGATGGAGAGCAGTTCCCTTCATGTGCCTCAGTCACTGGGTTGTGCAGCCCCAAGTGTCTGTATCTGGACCAGCCCCATTGAGCCATGCTCCTGCAGCTGTGTGACTGCACAAACCGCTGGGCCAGCTGAGAAACTTGCCTTCAAACATGCCATTGAAGACACCCATGGGACACTTTAATTGTATCTTCTGTGAAATTTCTTGTAAAACTTTAAGTGACAGGGTTCAATGTGTTTACTGGAATGAACATACATGACCAGATCAGTGAGACTTTGCCACGCGCTGAGTTCTCCCAGCACCTGGGCTGGGGTGGGAGTGAGCACCTAACAAGGTGCTTGTGAACAGTCCTTGTCCTGGATCCCGATAACCTCTGAAATCATGTACTGAGCTGCTGGTTCAGCTCATATAGGAGAGGAATAAAACTTAAAAGGAATTTATACACAAAATTAACATGCATTGGCCTCTTCTAATGTCTCTGAGGTCATGTTTAGAAGGGGAGACCTAGATGAAAAGACTTAATATCTTGTGTTTCTGGACCTTTTGAAATTAAAAGATTGCTCAGCCTGGAGAAGAGAAGGCTCTGAGGAGATCTTTAGCAACCTTCCAGTATCTGAAGGGAACTACAGGAGAGATGTGGAGGGCCTCTTTATCAGGGAGTGTAGTGATAGGATGAGGGTAATGGTTTTAAACTGAAAGAGGGGAGTTTTAGATCAGATCTCAGGAATAAAGTCTTTGCTGTGAGGGTGGTGAGGCACTGCAACAGGTTGCCCAGAGAAGCTGCGGATGCCCCACCCCTGGAGAGGTTCAAGGCCAGGCTGGATGGGGCTTGGAGCAACCTGATCTGTTGGGAGGTGTGCCTGCCCAGGGCAGGGGGTTGGAACTTGATGGTTGTGAAGGTCCCTTCCATCTCTGAGCATTCTCTGATTCTAAAAGAAAGATTACGTTTATACTTAAATATTCAGGGTTTCTCTCGCTGTTCCTGCTGTTCACATTAATTTTGGAACACGTCCTGTGTCAAAGCACTGGACATTGCTAATCCTATTTTAGTGTTTATCTTTGATAGAAGTAGTATTATTGCATTTCGAATGTTGTTCAGAAAGGCAGCTTATGATTTGTGTAGGCCCCTAGAGGGAAACCTTAGTGTTATCTTGTTTAAACAATGCTCATTGCTTGAATTGTTAATGCCTTCATCACTTATACGGGGTAAATTCTCCAGACGCTGTATTGTCGTTACTGTAATTGGGTCTGGGGATTCACCAAAGTGCGTCTCTGTTGCAATGCTCTTTTTCTGGCCCCTTGATGGTCTGTTGCTAAAAGACTGAGATATAATTGCAAAATCTCTCTTCCGTGGGGATAAAGTGAATGTGAGGCCAGAGGGTGGTGTTGGCTCTGATTCCAGCTGCCTGCAGCCTCCAAAGCTTGATTTTACATTTTAATTATGACTTTCTACTTGGAGCCCTTGGTTTTCTTGAACTGAGGAGACCTTTCTGAATAAGGCTTTGATGGAAGATACCTGCTTTATTTGCTTTGTGGTTTGTGTGTTTATTTTCCTTTAGGAAGGGAGTGACTGGGCAGCAGAGGAGAGGATTGTCTTTGCTTTTTCCCTGGGTTGTGCTGGGAGGAGCGGGAGCCGGCTGAGCCCAGGGAGCAGCTTCCCTGGGGAGGGAGAGGGCTCTGCGGGCAGGGGTAGGGTGCTGTTTCTCCTCTCCAGGGATGGAAAGAGGCTTTTTCTGAAGAACTAGGGCAGCTGAGGGGAGTCTGTGGCAATGTCCAAGGGTGGAGGAAAGAGCCTGCTCTGCGAGGATGTGTGGACAAATTTATAGCCCCCTCTTAATTTTGGTCTCTTGGGCAGGGGATCTGAATTTGGACTACTGTAAGAAGTTCTTTGGCTTAGGTCACTTAAAAGAAAGCTTTACAGGTTAAAACAGCACCCCATATTGTTTTTCAAGGAATTAATCCAGCAGAGGTAGTGGCTCTGGCTGCTTGTGCTGGAGGCTGAGAAGGTGCAGGGGCTGGAGTCTGGACACAGCCCCGAGTTGCCCCTGCCCCACTGCTGTGCCCTCTGGATTTCTGGTGCAGAATTGTGAGTGGCTTTTTTGATTACATCTGTTACTAGTTGCCTTTCTTAATACAGCTTTTCTTCTCTTTTCTCTAATGTACTGGAAAGCCTTTTTTTTATTTTTTTTTTATTCCTTGTTACAATCGAAGTTCCTTTCTTCAAAACGAGCCAAATTCACACGTAATGTTCTGCTGCCTTTGTCTGCAAACCAATTCAGTCTGATCTGAAAGTTATGGAGTATTTGTGCTGTAGGAAAGAGATGTACTAATTGGGTGGGTTTGGCTGGGCGTTGAAGCTACAAACGTCATGAGGAAGATGAATACAGAGCAGCTTGCACTGCAAACCACACTAGATGTTCTCATCACTTACACAGAAGCTTGAGAAAAAGATGGGGAAAACTGGCAGAGTAAAGCTTTGTGTTTCTCCTTTGTGAACTTCCTATCAACTGTTGATCTCCAGATATGTGCTGAGAAAAGGAGGAGGGAACCTAATGTCTCCATGCCCTCTGCTCAGCTTGGGAGTTAAAAGAGGATTGTTTGGGAAGGGAAGGCTGAGATGCAGCAAAGGCAGTTCCTCAAGTGGGGAGGAAAGCCTCTGACTTTTTTTTTTTTTTTAGTGTGCATGTGGAGTCCTTACTCCATTTGCAATAGACTTAACTATAGATTTCTCTCCCTCCTGGTTATTAAGCAGGTAAGAGGGGTTGAGCTTGGAGAACTTAGTGCCCTCCTGGTTTGTGCTTGGTGGATTAGTGTTGATCTCACAAGAATAAGCTCTACCCGAAGTGTGGTGTGTCTGTGGTTTTTGTTTGCTTGTTTATAAATAAAGAACAGGTCTCCTCCAAAAGAATTAAACTAATGAGCCTGTTCTTTGCCTGTGAGTCTTGGACAGAATAATTAGGGTTTTTTCTTTCTGAAAGCACTTACACATTGATCTGTGCTGTGAGACTGAAAATGCCATTCCCTGGCTGAAAGGGTTCTGTACGACTGAAAGCTATTTGTTTCTGCTGTCACTCCTTTGGAAAAGGAGAGGCTAAAAGAGGCTAACTAGAAGATCCCAAAATGAGGATAAAATAGGGAGAAGTGTCTCATGGTGTTTTGCTAGAGCTGCAGTGGAATATGGACGTACATGGGGTAAGACGTGTAGGTGCTGTCATGTATTACAAGAACTGGCATAGCTGGACAAAGCTAGAGAAGCTCCAGAGGACACTGGAATTGCAATAGAACAGCTCTTAGAGCTAAGGAAGAAAGATGACAGATATCTGTTACCTACATGTGTTGCTTTTCATATAGTGAGTCATTAGGATATAGGTGTGTTGTTTTGTTGTTGACTTCTAACTATTCTTTCTGAATAGCACCTGCCAGCACATATTAAAATAGAAATTCTAGAAATAAAGATCTCTTGCAGTTGGGTATGGTGGATGCTTGCAGAAAAGACCAGAACACCATCAAAGGGATCAGCAAACTCTGGAATCTAGAATGGTGTCCAATTGAGAGGGGAACTTCCAAGGGAGAAGTTGTTGTTGGGTTTGTATGGGGTTTTGTGTTTGTTTAGCCTTTCAGCTCTTACATAGGAAGCCTTAGGTCTTCCTTTCTGTTGCAACCTGTTAGTGAAATTTAAGGCTGAGTTACTTTTGTCCCTTTAATGAGCATTACAGAGTTTTGGTGATTTCTCTCCCTTGCAGTTCTTGCTGGGAACCCTTCCAAGCTTCTGCCTCTGGGTTTTGTGGTTGTCAGAATTACAATGTGTTCATATTTCATGCTGGAGATGTGCTAAACTACACAATGAGTCTGAGAGCAAGGATCAAAATACTCAGTTGGTGGCATGGATAAAATGATGTTTTGCATGATAAATTTTATAACCACAGCAGAAAAGTCTAATTTGGTTTCAGATTTGTGGTGTCTCGCTACATGAAGTACCCTAAACTCCTGGCAAGACTTCCTATGGGTGGTAATTTTAATAAAATGATGTTTGTGTGTGTGGTTATGCTGTGTAGCAGCGTGTGAATTCTGGCCAACATATTCTGAAATGTATACATTTGGAGATGTTTTTTTTAAAACACAGTCTGTATATTCATCGGAAATAGTGAGTATTTAGTATTTTTTTCAATCAACAGATGCTAAATTGAAACCAATATATACACGTTTTCCCAGGTGGGAAGAAATAAGGTTAAAAGATCTTATTGTCAGGACTGCAGAATTAATTTCTTGTATTGTCTCGGTATGTGACCTCAGCTGTACTTCATGACTCATCAAATGACGAATTCCATGGTATCATTAATGATAAGGACCAGAGACGGTTTATATGTCCTTGGGAAAGCATAATCGGCTCCTGTCCCTGCTGCACATCTGCTGTCACCATGGGACAGATGCTTGGGAGCAGCTTACTTTAATCCTTTCTCACCAGCATTTAGGTGCACGGGGCTGGGGGTTTGGTCGAGCTGTTCACTAAGACACCACAACCTGTCTTTTTGACAGGCAAAGCCCTAAATTATCCCTTACAGTTTATGGAATAGCAAAAGGATCTCCTTTCCCAAGATGGATTTGTTTTGGAGCAGCAACCACTGAGGAGGACAGGTTTCTGTGGCCACAAGATGGCAATCACGGAGCAAACTTCCAACTGATGCTCTTCTCTGCAGGATGCATCACATAAATGAACACTGTGCTCCTTGAACTGAAAAGATACCTGAGAAATACAAGTGGTATAGCAGGTAGAGGAAGGTAATGGGCAAGGTATATATGAAATGTACGTGTGCTTCTTTAAATGATATTTCTACTTAAACCCACAAATGCATGGTGCAATGTGTGAACGTACTGCTCACCAATTCAGGCAATTTCTAGGGTAACATTTTTCGGTTTATCACCTAAGGACTGAGGCAAGTGGAAGGCAGCAGTGTTATACTAAATGTACCTATGATGATTTCAGCATACTGAAGTTACTATAAAGCTGTTTAATAGAGGTCTTTTTATTTCAGCTCTTTTACCAGAAGCTGCACAAATTGTCTGGTTACTTTCATGCTTCAGTCCTGAGGGGAAAAAATCACTGTAAAAATCGGTTTGGAGTGTTTCTTGTTAAACTATTTTCACGAGTCAGAAGCATGACGTGAAATATTTCTACAGAGAAAATAACAAGTTCTGTAGTACGTCACTGCTATGGGCTCCATTTTCACATCCTGCAAAATAGCTCCTCTCCTTTCTCCCCATTTTTCTTGCTGTTTGAATGGATATGGAAGCGTTATCAAAGTTAGCTGTGGTGCTGTGTGCTGATTTTGATGAAACTATTACAGAGACAAGAGTTAGTGTTAGCCTCTTCTATAGGGATTTGAGCTGAGAGCCCACACAGTGTGATCACTGCATTAAAACACCTTTCTCTCCATCTGAGGCTGCTTCTCTTAATCTGCAAAGGTCAGTCATCGCTTCATGTGGCTGTAGAAATGAACTGAAGTTAAGGATACGTTACAGAGGACAATATCATCTGAAGCAGAGGCATGCTGCTTCTGAGTGGGCAGCCCTTCTGGTGAGCTTGGTTGGAAATTCTGCTTGCAACCATCAGACTTCATGCATGTACGGAGTCTCTGCTGCCTCTGCTTGTGCCCATCTGTTTGGATGGTGCTGTGCCTGCCCACATGCTTGTTGCCCTTCTAGAGATGGGATTTGGTCTTTCATAAGCACCTGCTTACGCAACTAGATTTTGCTTGCAGTAGAAGACACTTGTGTCCCTCAAATGGGATTGACCTGAGTATCTGATACTCAGCAGTCACTTTGTGTTGTAACCTGCTAGAAGGAACGGTTACAAAAGAAGTTTGGGAAAGCGCAAAGAGCACAGGGACAAAGGACTGTGGCTCTCGAGGGAAAATAATGGTCTCAGAAAGTCACTTCAACAGACTGGGTACCAGATTACCAGGAAGAGGGATCCCTGGGAGTCCTGGTATTATATGTAAGTGTTTAGCAGCATGGCTTGTAAAAGGTAGAAACCTTCTAATATACTGACAAGGAGATTTACTGGGTGACTTTCTAAAGTTGGAGAATAACCCGAGTTACTTATGCCACTATTGAAATATAAAGCACCGAGTAAGATGTCTAGTCTGTTTTTGTCAGGTGTAAACTGGCATGGTAGGATGGCGAGGACATGACCAGGAGTGTACAGATCAGCTGATGCTGGGCCAGGCAGACTCCAGGCAGCTCTACTCTGTAATCAAAGCAGGGAATGAGGGGGTCTCTGTCTGCTCTCAAGCACTATGTTTGTAAATATCCTCATTTCGTGAGTCTGGGAAAACAATTAATTATAGCGATAAACAGCAGCGGGAGGAAGTCCAACTTGTTTCTCTGGTATTTCCATTGGCCTTGAGCTTATACTGTGGTGGAACACCACACCGAGGCTTTCAAACTCCTCTCCTTGAACTGTTGTCATGGAATTCTTATTTCTGAGGTGATTAATCTGTGCAATTTTTAACTTGTGCCAGACTGAAATCGGAAAGAATGACATTTTCTGGTCGTATGTGTGATATTGATAGGCTAAATATATGCATATTTTAATCAATAACTTGAAAAAACAATCTATTGATGTGCTTGCTAGCTTTTTATTCCCCATGTGGGTCTTTTCCTTTCAGCTGATTTCAGCATCTCCTCTTGCAGCCAGAATCTTGCAGTGCTGACTTCTGCTTTCCTGTCCTAGACCCATCAGTTGGATGTTCTGGTCCACAGGCATATGGAGAATGCCCAGACAGTCAGTGCAGTGGAGCAGGGAGGCAGAGGTGCCTTGTGGCCAGGCAGGAGTGTAATGAAGAGAGCTACAGGGAGAAACCAGAACTCAAGAGGTCAGGTGACGGGGTGGGACAGTAAAGAAGCACCTATAGACATTAGGGAAAAGTTGAATCTAACAATAAATTAGTACTGTACAATAAACATCAGTAACCCAAGTAAGTATCAGTTCCAAACACTGATTTATTTTTTTTTCCCCCTCAGTAAATAAACACTGATCTCGGCAAAGCCATATAGTGTCACTATCTCCATCCAATTTGATGATGTTGCAAGTCTAACTTGAAGAATAGGATTCAAAACATAGCAGACACAAAGGTCTTGAAAGAAATAACTTTCTTTTGACTGGAATGTGGCAGGTATGAAAAGATTAGTTTCTAAAGAACTAGACTTTTGTTTCATTGCTTTGATTAAAAGGAATTACAGGAACAAGGTATTGCATTAAAGCCTCTAAATTTTGTGGGATCCAGATCATAACCAAGCTAGGCAAAGTGAAAAGCTCAGATTAAAACTGAATGCAGAGTGCTCTTCATCTGTATCTTTCACCATAGCTGCTATCCAGAGCACATCTCTATTTTGTTTTCTTTTTGACATTGAATGTAATATGGCTTACACTCCCTAATAGAGCTGGCACAATTTCAGACTGATATGGCTGTCCTGGCAGTGTCAAGTCTATCTTGAGCCATCAAGGCACAGTTGCTAGTTACATACTCATTTTTATCATCCTCTGCTTTATTCTATCAGAAGCTTACAGCGGAGGTTAAAAACATCATCTGCAGTGGGACTCCTCTCCAGCTGCTGAGGGCTCATTTTATTCCTGACCCTTTAAGATACTAAAGCCAGCCTGCTTCATCTGTCACCGCAGCTCAAGGAAGCCTGGTCCCTAGGCATGCAACACCATTTATTCCTGGTTTTCGATCCTGAGTACTCAAAATCCATTCGATCTCCCATTAATAAAGGTTCTGTCAGATGCACAGAAAGATCAAGGACCTGTTGACACCAGCAAAACATTTGACCTCTGTTGGGCTATCAGACATTTTTTCCCCCCATGTTATGACATGGGTGAGTTGAAAATAATCTGCAGCTTTGTAAAGAAGAAATAGACTGTTAAGTGCTTTCAGTAACTAAGATGGTTGCTTGTTAGCTCTGTTGGGTTGCATTTTTAAGGGCTATATTGTGAGCATTTTGTATTTAGGGCTGCCAACAGCTAGCAGTATTCTGTGTGTACTTTTTTGGCCAAAGCCGTACTTATTTCTGTAATAAATTCCCTGTTTGAAGTTGATGGGAAGAGAAGCCTGAGGCTCATGCAGTAGAGCAAGCTTAGACATTACAATAAGAATGGCAATAAACGTAGCTATAAAAGGAATTTTAAATCAGCAGTCACACTTCCCCCACCACCACCCTGAAAACATTTTAAGTGTTTCCTCAGTCTTCTGCTGGTACTGCTGTTTAGCTGCGGTCAAGGACTTCACCTCTTCTACAGCTTGACCATTTAAAATCTTAAATTTTGTCTGAGGGGTCTGTTGGAACTTGTTGCTTCACCGCAAGGACTTCTATTATTTGCAAGAGCAATTAGACTTCTCTTGAGGGTCCTTAAAAAGCTTTTCTTAAATAGGAAAACTGACCCAAATCGTTTGAGGTTACTTCAAAAACCGCACCTGTTTTTCTGTCTTGGCTTAAGTATCTTCTCTCATTGTCCATCATACAATCGAGTTTCACGTGAGTCAAAACTGAGCACAGCTTCCCGTGCTTTATGTGTGTTGTAGTTGCCAGAGCCAACAGTATACAGCTGTGCATCAGTTTTAGAAACACAAGTATGCTCTGAAGTATTATTTAGTGTGAAGAATAGCGTTTTTGTCTGAAGCTAAATAAAATACAAATCTCCACTGAAAGACAATCAGATTAAATTTCGTAGTGGATAACCTTGGAGAAAAGCTGGTCCGCTTCCAAACTCTTACGATCCAAAAGATGACCCCCAGCAGTGGATGGACTCCCTGCTGTGTCTTGTGGGCTGGACAACACTCTTGCCAAGTGCTTTTTATTTGTACGTAGAGTGAGGTTGAGGAAAAATTGAGTGTTTTGCAGAAGACATAAGCACTTCCATGTGTGAAACTGGTCCTTCAGAAGACTACAAAATGGAACTTTTCAACCAATTTGCTGAAGTTTGGCAACCTGGTAGTGTTGCCTGTGCCTGCCTCTTCCCTCATGGATGTCATGCTTCACTGGTCAAAAAGCTCCACCTTCAGCAGCTGCAGAAGCAATTTGTGAATTTTTCTGAAAGAATCTTTCTCAGAATATGTACAGATAGCATACGTCCCTTAAGCAATAGGTGCTGACTGTCCAAAAGAGAAAGCTATTGTATTGGCTTCCAGTGCTTGGACTCCTTCCCCAAGCATCCAGAAGGAATGCACAATCACTTGGCTATAAATACTGAAGCTCATGTTATAGGTGGTGTGGAGCCTGTTCAGAAGGTGACATGCCAGCTTTGCTGGGGGACAGATGCAGACTGGGGATGATGGATTAAGCTGTGCTGGCAGCCTGTTCTGGGCTAGAGCTGCTTGCTTGTCAGCTGAACTGCAGCCCTGCACCCTAAGAATGCTGGCTACGTGCATCAGCTGCCATCTTGCTCCATACTTTTCTTTTTTTCTACAAATGCTATCCCATGTTTGGACACTTAAAAGTTAAGGAAGAGTTTGTTGTGTTGCCTCCCAGCATAATATAAAGGGAAAAAGACATGCCTCTCAAGGGTACGTTTCTTGTTTATGTTTAGGTGGAGTCAAAGCGAGTTAGCTGTAGGGAATGGCGACTCAGATCAAGATGATGTAGGATGGGACATAGTTCATCCTCAAAGCAACAAACAGCATGTCATTAAACCCCTGCTCGCAGCAGGCGAAGAAGAGAGAGAGCCCAGAAACTCAGCATGATTGATACTGGATTGACTCTTTCAATGACTTGCAAATGAGAGAGGTCAGAAGCAGGGCTGGCTCTGCCGAGTGACCTGCCAAATCACTTGTGTATGCAAACACAGGCTGGGAATGTTACCGCAGTAAGCTGTGAAATACCTAGTGTGCCAAATCAGTTGTGCTTAGGTCAAGTATTTTGTTTGTAGTTCAGGATGCTTTCATCCATATAAATGCGATTATCTAAGATTTAATTTCCCTGCCCCTGTTCACTAGTAAAGCATGTGGTCATAAAAAGTGTCCAGGAGAATGGGGTCTAGTGTCCCCATTAACCGCTGACCTGCCTTTCCTCTTCATCTAACCCAACAGAAAATGTCTTAAGAGCATTTTCAACTCTGATAGCTTAAAATTAGGAAGCAAGCTATCATGAACAGTCTCTTTTTAAATAATACACTGCACTGTGGTTATTTTATGAATTAAGTTAGAATAGAATAGGTTGTTATTAGTTTGTATAGTACTGATGAGAATATGGACTTTGCTTTTTGGCAATATGTTGCTTATGTTTCCAATTTTGTAAGGCTTTAAAACTCTCTTTCCTGCAAGAAAGGTCTTAAAGAATTTCCTAGGGTTATACTGTATGTTATCTGTTTCACTAGAGGATAATGATCCTCAGCTACACAGAGCTGAAATGTTATACTGCCTACTGATAAAAGTACAATTTTTATTTTTAAATCAGTCTCTTTAATTCTAAAATTGAAGACAATTGTGTTCTGTGAAATACTAGTTATGTCTGTCTGGACAGCTCAACCAAATCTCAGACTCTGGAAAGTAATTTTCTATTTTCTGTAACAGCATATAAAAGCCTCCAGCTTGTGGTCTAGCTCTTTATAGGTATTGGGCTACCTCTTGGGGCCAGAGATGTTTCACTGCCTTGGCATAAACTGCAGCCAGAACATGAGTTCAGAGCAGGATTTTTCTAATTGTTTTCGCTTCACATGAAACCCCAAATGTCTCATACTTTAAAGTAAGAGTAAGTTTAGGGGCTGATTGGACAGTCTAATCAATTTTTTACTGTGATTTTTGTTCTTGGAGTAAAATCTTTTCCAGTGGGCTCAGCAGTCCAAACTGAGTCAAAGCACCAGGTTATATTGTCCCTGGGATGTCAATCTGTGTGGGTATGGCTTGGAAGTGAGCTGTTGTGATTGTGTCATATCTAGGAGTCCTTCTAGCAAAGACTGGGTTCAGTTTGAGAAGCGCAGTTTCCTGGAGTGTTATCTAGCATACGGTAAATGGAAATGCCATGATTATCTGTCAGTCTGAATGCTTGGATACACGAAACAGTCTGTTAGACTTGCCCTGTGACCACCAGTGGAGGTAAGTGGAAGCTGGAGGGGTTTTTTGTGTCTGTAGGCTTTGCTGTAATATCATAAACTCAGAGCATTCCTGTTGGTTTCTGGGAGAATAAACTAACTCTTCAAGGTAATATCTCAGTAACTGTGGCTGAAAAATTTAGTATTACTAAATATTAATATATATTACAAGTCACAACAACTTCTTCCAGCAATTCAAAATTTCGTTACGTTGGGATGATGAAACTAAGTGCTCTGCATTCTTGTAGCACTGTCAAATAGCACACATGGAGTGTAGGTGATGCTCTGGAGATTAATGGCGTAACGTGTGGAGAAAGATATGGAAGAGGAATGGAAGGTCAGACTTAATATCATGAACTGAATTCATTTACAGTGAATGAAGCTTTCAGTGCAGCTCTCAAGAAAAATTGTGACGTTTCAGCAGATTCTGTTTTAAAATCCGGGTAATGTTAGTTGACAATTACATTGTTGTAGGCAATTTAGTGCCAGTCACCTCTGCCATGCTGGTGCTGGTCCAACCCTCTTCTATTATGTGTGCGTATCAGTCGGGGTTACACATCTTCATAATATTTCCTTCTGTCACCAGTGACCTTATTTGAAGCGGTGCTTGATTTAGGATTTGAACCTTTTGCAGTAATTCCTTCTAGTACCAGCATATACCACAATTTGAACAAAATTAATATGACTTTAGCCTGCAGTCATAAAATAAATCCATGTGTTTTTTTCCTGGCTAAGGAATCAGCCTTGTTGTAATTTCTTTCTTTTCTTCTTCCTTTTTTTTTTTTTTCCTTTTAACAAATGTGGTTAAATCAGATCATGCCAAGGCTGAAGAATATATTTAGATAGCTTTACCTATTTCTGTACTACCTGGAGGAACCATCTCAGTGGTATTAAAAGAATTACTGTTTTATTTAAAGAGTCAAGGCTGAAGCAGAAAATGTCAAATAATCTCCAACAGCTATACATCAGCTGCTAAACTGATGGGTTCTGCTAGCAAAAGGGATTTAAAATAACAACCAGTGACAATAAATATTATGTAGGATCTAGTGGGATCCCTGCTGTGGTAAAATGGATATCGATGCTTCTGGTCAAAACCAATACATCTTAATGCTGCACTTTTTCTTGGTTTGGATCTTTTTATAACTGTTTATTTCAGAATAATAGAGAAAGCATGCAACTGAGTAAATGACTGAAGTGATACAAGTTCTCATTAAGACATCAGCACCAGCAGATCAGAGATGATCATCTAGTGGAAGAACTGGACTGGGCAGACTTAAACTCCAACTTGCTAATTTTTTTTTTCTGTGACCTTGAACATGTCATTTAAACAAGTGGTGTGTTACCTGGTCTTCTGCAAGATGGGGATAACACTTTCTTCTCCTGAAGAAATGAGTGTTACGTTATATCTGTCAGTACCTAGGAAATGTTATTGCTATTTTTACGCTGATAGCAGGTAGCCAGGTCAGGAGGCTTGGCACAATAACTCAAGTTTAAAAAAAGGCAGCAGGCAGTCACAGAAACGAACTTAACAGAACAGAGGGGAAGGGGTCTGGACTGCATTGCTTTACGTTCCTTGGCAGTTAAGCTGATTGCAGTGGTGGGAGTCTAGCAGCACTTGCTGTTTTTACTAAAATCCAAGCTCCTGGAACCATGGGAATCTCAGTTTTAGATAAAAGAGGAAGAAAAGTAATCTAATCTTCATGGCTTTTTTCATGGTTTATAAATGTGTGGAGTTGGCTATATTGAATTTGGTGTAGCAATGTGTTCTGCTCTCGTGAAAATGTATTAGCAAGAGATAAGCAAATTTTGTTTAACTTCTCTGTGTTGTCATAGCATTGGGATTTTTTTTTTTTTAAGTGTGCATGGGATTAAAGTTATTTTGGGACCTTAAACTGTGAATTCCTTCTTAAAAACTGTCAGAAAAATATAGGCAGCCTTTTTTTTGTCTGTGCTGCCAGCTGAGAAGAACTGGGTTTTGCATAGTTTTGCTGTTTTCATGGAAAACAGCCTCTTCCTGTCTTGATGGTACTGGCTGGCTTCGCTCAGGGGTGTCATGGTCTTAGAGCAAGGATTTTAAATACCATCATTTTGGTCAGTCAAACTGTGTTTTTCCCCAGTGGTAGATGTGTGCTGGGAGCAGAGGTTGTTTGCCTTTGCCTATCCTATAAGTGAAAGAGTAGTTAATCTTTACTTAGTGGCACAGATTTCCTAAGGAAGCTTGCACACAGAGTCAGCTCTACCTCTCCCACTCCTAACTATCAGTCTGGGTGACTTTAGAGCTCTGAAAACCTAAACCTGTGGGGTCAGGTTCCTAATGGACATCCGTAATGACATCAGTAAATGCTGAGGACTGTGATGCCATCAGACAAGTAATCATATACTTTGCACTTCCTCTGAGTGTCTTGCTATGGGGATCTTAGAGTGCCTTAATTATAGCTCACTCCCATCACAGTAAAGGTTACGGAGTATTATCAACCCCATTATACAAGCAAGTGACGCCCAAAATGGTTAAGAGATTTGACCAGTGGTGCACAGCAAATCCACTGAGCTGTGAAAAAGACTCTCCAGTTCTTGATCCCCCCTCTGTCCTCTAATCCAAAACCACGTTTGAGTTTGGGTTGCAAAAATCACTCCAGAAACCTGTAAACACAAAGATCTGCAGCTCCTTTTACACTTGTTTGTGTTGCTGCTCAGTTCTGCATGAAAGTGGGTAGAAAAATATTTTTAAGTGCAATAAAGGTACATTTTATCAATGGAATTAATGTGGCTTTTTATTGTGACCATCTGTTAAAAACCTTGAAAGAGAGAATGGTGCATGAAATCTGAATCTGGTAAACTTTTAATTGGGGATGGGAGGTAACTTTCCTTGAATTAATACATACAGTGGGAGAAGCAGTGAAACCCTTCTTTTACCACCTCTCAGAATCTTTCTCAGTGTAGGTCTGTTTGTTCTCCTTGATGAATTGTGGATGAGACTGGTCAGATAATTCCTGTGTGAGCATGTTCTTCGACAGCAAAGGTTCTGATGAGCTTTAGAAGAGTAGTTCCTGTCCTGGTTTAAAGTAGAAGAGGACCGACTTTCTGTTGTGTAATTTTACATCTTCCTTTTTGTATGCTGCAGCACCCCTGATTCTCCTTGTTTCTTCACCCCTCATGCCTTTTCTTTAACCAAATGGATTACCCGAAGTCACATGAATTTTATTTTCATATATATAGATTTTATATGTGTATTGTGCATACACATGTAAGCTGTAACCAATTTTAAAGCACTTGGGGACTATTAGTAGTGGTGTTTCCTTTTTTTTGCATGCTGTGCCACTAATGCCTCCTGAGCACAAGAAGTATCAAAATGAAAACTGTCCAGCTGAGAATCGTCTGCATGACTTCACTCGTGAGAGGAATTTATCCTTCACAGTTTGGAAGTGTCTTAATGTGTCCAATTCTGTCAGTGCTGGCCTAACCATAAAGAAATCCTCCGTAAGAGCTGAACCTTCTGTGATTGTAATTCATTTACTTAATTGATTGGTTTAGATGAATGCAGCAATAATTATAAGCCTTTTTACTAGACATAGACTTGAGCTTCTCTGAAAGGGTTGCTTTAGTGGCTACTGTTGTTTTGCTCAGCTTTTATAAAATATATCATCACATAACAAAAGCTGAGCATTTCATAAGCTTTTATAATACTGGGAAATGTGTTGGCTGGATTTCACCCTAAAAGTCTTTTATTAGAAGTCTAGAATAGAAACGTGAAACTATTTCAAGGATTCATATACATTGGTAAGCTCCTGGAGAGATGAGTAATGTTACTACTTGAGCATTAGGATTCTCCAATGCTGTGGCAGTTGGGAACCTACTCTTAATTAAGTGACTTTCTTACTTTCCATTGCTTTCTGAAGTGAGCTTTCCCGGGGGTGGGGGTGGCTGTGGGACAGTGCTGCACAAGTTCCCTCTGTTCCACAAACTGCATGTCTTTGCAAGGGGAGGTAAGGGGTAATGAAGATAAGTCTATTCCAAAATTCAGTTCTTTTTCTCTTCCAAATGTATAGGCACTGATGCAAAATCTACCCATTTTAGACTTGCAAGTACTTAATTTTTACTCTAACCTGAGTATACGAGACTGTGAGGAAACAGCACAGGTGTAGCTGAGCTCTAGGCAATCCCTCTTGGAACAAGGCAGAAATACAGATGCTGTAACATACACACGGAGTAGCTCTAACCCCTCATGGCAGAGCTCTGAAGTGTACACCCAGGGTCACAAATAAAAACTATTGATGTCTGGCTCCTCCATGAAGAAGGTATATACAGCACTTTGAATAGACTTTTTTCTCCTCTTTGATCAGCCTGTACCACCTACTCCTTAGTGCTCCGTGGAGCTGGGTGTACTCCAGGGGCAGTGTTTTAATTTGTCTCTGATTTGAAATCGAAACCCCTCCGACCATTTTTGTTGTTGTTTGTTTTGGTGTGTTTTTTATGTTTTTTTGGGTTTTTTTTAATATTCTACTCACAAGATTTTAGCTAACAATTCTTTGTATTAAGAAGATACTTTGAATTTACATTTCTTGTTGCCCTCTGCACCCTCCTTTTGTGGTTAATATCAACAGCCTAGACACATCTGATTTCTTGTGAACGCTGCTGCTTCTGTGATTTTTCTTTTTTTTTTGAGTTAAGATGATGAGAATTGAAAGAATTTGTCTGGTCTGCACAAGATGTTACTGTGTATTGACAAGTGATATCCTTTAATATAGAGAGTTGATTCACAGGAGGATAAGTGTTTTGGTTTTGTTTTGCTGGTCGTTGTTTTTTGATCAAGAGCTTCATCTAAAGTGAAATCAGAAAGGTATTTTATACTAAAACCAAAAGGCAGGAAGTAAAGAATGCTGCAATAAGAATATAGCTCTGGAAATGTGTGCAAAGAACTTGTCTTCTGTATTCATAACCTGCAATGACCCTGAAGGGATTCATTAAAATTCAAAGCAAGCTGATCTCAGACTGCTTGATTTCAAACATGAAATTGGGAACTGACTTTGATTTTATTTATATTAAAAAAATACATTCATCTATACGTGTATGTACATATACAAGTACAAGACCTAGGCATCAAAATGCAGATTGGTCTATGAAGATGCATTCATTTACACTGCACCCAGTACAATGACAGTCTTGCATTGATACAGAATCATAAATGTAGAGAACAAACGGGACCAACCAATATTTTAATTTTGATTGTCTTTGTAGTTTTGGAGTTTATGAAAAATACACAGTTTATTTTCAGTAGATGTAGTTGATTGTAGCTTAGTGCAGCCTTCTTCCTCCTGATAGTTGCAAATGTGCTGTAAATTGATGGAGAGTAAAAAGTTATCCCATTTCAGGTAAAAGCAGGCTCAGGAGAAATGTTGACTAGAAACCCAGACTTCCAGAATTTGACATTTATCAGCAGTGCTGATCAAGTGAAGTTACCACCCACCTGTAATCTAAGAGCTGGACTAGCTTCAAACCTTGAATGTGGTCTTCTGTTACTTTTCTATACTAAATTCTTCCAGTTGCGTTCAGACATGTCACAGGAATAGATTTAAACTGAATCTGTTTCTGCTATTAATTGCTATATTGAAGAAAAAGATGTTAAGAAAACCCTGTGTATTGACCAAACTGGAAAATGTGAAATACCATTGGCAATATTAATTCTGTTTCTTACACCTCTGCCCCAAGAGCAGTATACATCTCAGCCAGAGCGAACGAAGAACCTCTTTATGGTGAGGCTAATGGCATTTCATGCTATAATTCTTTTTTTTTTTAATTTTTTTTTTTACTCGATATTAAAATTTTAGCTGACTCTAAAGCCTTAACTCTGAACAAGAAACTGTTAAAATCGACTAGTTTTATAACTGTGGATTAAAAGATATCTATAGTCAGAAACTAGGGGCAAAAACTTAGGTGGCCCAGGTGGTATGCATGTATTTATGGATATATTATTTATGCCCCTTAAATATGACCATTTCTAAAAAGTTTTGGAAGGCATCCAGTCCTTCTCATCCTAAGCTGGCATCTTGTTTTGTTTTCTGCTCTTCTTAAATTAAACTTGTGAAGAATCTTTTTGAGATGGGGTTATGCAGCCCCCTTTTATGATAATTGCAAAATATTAGTGCCAGAGGGATCTGCTCTTTGCAATAGGCTGTACAGATCAAACAAGTTGTTATTAAAAACTGATCCCTGACTGATAATATCCACCATCTGGGAGCAGTGATTGCAGATACAAAATTGGATTCACCAGGGGAGGTGGCTGTGCTTCTTGATGTTGAAATAGCTTTTTACAGAATAGGAAGAAGAGTTGTTTACTGCAGATAGAAATTCCATGAATTTCTTGAGCGAATCCATTAAAGCCTCTCCATTATATCCTGGGGGCAGTGGGTGATAACTGAATATTTTCGAATATCATTTCGCGTTGCAAATGGGGGAGGGAATTTAGATGAACATGTATTTCCTTTCTTATCGCATTTCTTTGTTTATTATTATTAAGTTCTGGTGGAATAGTTTAGAACGACCACCAGATTAATGACACTTAAACGGATCTTTCTTTGTAGGCAGAATTTGATTTATTTTTTCTTTTCCTTTTAAGTGCTGAGTACTTAGAACTATCAGCAGATGCTGAGCAAATCTTTGTGTGACTTATCCTTGTTTACTAAGACCAAAGAAAGCTTTTGTAGCAGAGGATGAGAACTGTGGATTTTAGCATTCCTGTGCTCACACTTCTAGCCCTGAAACCATTACATTTTTCCACTGGGGACTATGTTGAACTGCCCAGATGCATTTGCTTTGCAATTGAATGACAAACCTTATGGCTGGAAAGACTGAATACTTTGGTTTGTGTTCCTTAGGCTGTATTTTTATAAATTTTGGTGCAATTTGGTGAAGTCAAACTTCTCCAGAGACAAAGAGTTAATAGAGCTTCCCCTGGGAGAGCTGGAATAGAGCCACCAAGCAGAAGCATGTTCTCCACATGGAAGCCCTTTGCATGTAGAACTTTATTTTGTCCAAGTGTTCAGCAGGCTTTTCTGCATATGCTCTCATGGAAAAAAACTTTTTGGACTTTGTGTAGAAGTCAAGCAATCATAATTCCCTAGTCCACATTACGATCATCTGCTGATGGCAGGTCATTTCCTCAAGGGCAAAAGGACAGAGCAGCACTCCCAGTTCCACTCTAAAGACTCTTGGATTTGTTCTGGCATTGCCCAGCTCCTGGTGAAGAGCAAGAGGATGAGAAGCTCAACATGAGCCGGCAGTGCGCGCTGGCAGCCCAGAAAGCCAACCGTATCCTGGGTTGCATCAAAAGAAGTGTGAGCA
>VXBW01003457.1:990018-1001161 GCA_013400375.1 Thinocorus orbignyianus | reverse complement strand
ACCATTCTATGATATGATTCTATGATTCTATGAATAGCTGAAGACCTTACTAATGGTTACTGTTAAACTTTGAGTGAACTATTAGAAATCCAGAGCTGTTTGGGATTGGAAGAAGAAAGAGGGGGGTTGTGCTCAGAAAAAGAGAAGATACTGTTTAAAGATGATTCGGCTTCCTGAAGAGTTCAGAACTCCTATATAGGGGCTTCTGCAGGAGAAATGCAACTCAGAAATATGCACTGCATGTCAACATCAACAACAAAAAAAAAAGTGTAATCACTACTTCACCTGTGGACTGGATGATAGCTGTCACCTCACATTGAGTAGTTGTACTTTCACAATTTAGACCTGTTCAAGAATGAAGTTTTCTTTATGAAGAAGAGTTTTATAAAGAAATTGCCGTTTCCAGTGAGGAATTTTTGTTGTCGTTTTATTCCTTTCTTTCATAACTATAACGACATATACATGTATATTGCTTTCTTTTCATAACTGTTATAGTATTAAAGGAAAGAAAGGAGCCCACTGTCTGAGACACACTAACCTCAGTTTTGAAATACCTGGATTTGACTTTTGTTGGGCCACAGATCTCTTGAGTGTTCTTAAGCAAATCAGCAGGATTGTGTCACAGAGGAAGTGAAATGGATTTCCACAGTAATATCCAATGTCTAGGCACCCTCCTCCCTCTGCCTGCGGCCTGCTTCCCTGACTGGCTCTTTTGTGCAATGCATGGGAGTGTTAACTGCTTTAGGATGAGATACGGTCCTCTACTGCTTTGTTTTTTATAAAAACCAAGCAAATAAGATCTGTAACTGCAGACGTGGATGTTGTACAAGAAAGAAAGTGATGACAAATGCACTTTTTGTGGATTGGAGTCAAACTGAGGTTTAACTTCAAAACTAGTAGAGACGTTTCCTATTAAAAGCCCAATAATTTAAAAAGGATGTTTTTGTTAATTGCACAATTAGTTGCGTATCTGCAGTGTACCAGATTTCCATGTTAGTTTGAGAAATCACTATGCAGTTCTTCACCCCATTAAAAGCAGTTTTTGCTGAGCTCATATCATGATGATGATTTGAAGCTGTGTGGGAAAAACAAATCAATCACAGTTTACTATTCATGAGCTGCAACTTGTGAAGTCCCAAACTATCATATAATGTTCTAGAGCAAAATGTGTTGCGATAATAATTCATGTTTTATTGCTTCTTCATGCTAGCAAGGTGCCTACGTCTCCCTTCAACATATAAACCTTTGATCTTGTGAAAATGGAGTTCATTTGTTTTACCTCCTACTGCAGAAGCAATCTGCCAAATGCTCCTTGCCCAAATTCTGATTAACTGTCAGCTCAGTTGTGCACAGTAACTCTGGGAGAAAGGCAGGTTTAGGAGAAGAGGCTAGGACTAGGTTGTCTCTGGTCTAGGTCCAGCAGCTTTGTAGGGTCACTGAAATCGTAGGTGTCATTTACAGGTGACTCTGGAGACCAAACAGGCAAGAAGACCGTTATGTGAAATGCATGCTTTTTTTTTTTCTTTTTCTAATCATGATATATCAGGCTGAGAAATTTCTTGCTTCCTTGCTTAGCAGTGTATTTTAATTCTCCCTCCGCCCCCCCAGTTATTCTTTTGAATAATAATACATATTTAGTATAGGTCACAGTCCTTGACTTCTTTCTTTTAAAGGATTCCAGTGTGTAGAGTATCCATCTAGACAAGTCTTATACTTGCTTTTAATGAGCATATCACATAGCGCTGTTGAGTTGTGTGAGTGAAGTAAAGCTGGATTTGAAGTGTGTTACTATAAGTACTTGGAAGAATAGCAAACATTAGAGGACTGAAGTGAAGGGTGGGTGGGTGTGTATGTTTGATCCTCCTTCACTCTAGTCCTAGCTAAAAACCTTTTAGAAGTGTTACATTTTCTAAAGATTTCATTTTCTGCGTGCAGGATCAGCCTTTAGTTTAGAAAGAATTTGGCACAGGAACTATGCATTCCTTGAACGTTTAATATTTCAAAATTATTACATAGATGCAAAGTCAAAAGCAGTTTAATATTTTTTGTTTTGCCATAATGCTATACAAGAGTATAACCTTTTTTAAAAAAGAAACAAAAAAGCGACCCACATTAGTTAAAAATTTAAATATCAGTTCAAACAATCGCTGAAAGTTAAAGACTAATTTAGAAAATGTGAAAAATGAAAATTGAACTCATGCACACAACCCTCTCCACTCTCCAGCACCCCAACAGTTACTAAGGCTAACACTCTGTAGATACTCACCTGGGAAGGCCACTGTTAAATGGCTGGAATTTAGATGCCTTAGTAGTCCCCTGTTACTATGAAGTGGTGACAAGCACTTCTGCAGACAGCTTCACTGACAGTAACTATGTTCAGACAGGAAAATGCATGCTGATAACTAAGTAAAACTGCGTCCTATCTTCTGTTGAAATACCTTCAGTGATTTGCAAGCGAGGAACAGGCTTGTAGCTGAAATGGAGTTATCCATTATTTCATTAAACCTATGGGAACTTAATATCTTCGAGTCTGCTACTCTTTTGCTGACTTTATTAAGGCTAGCCAATAGGTTAAGTCATTATTACAAGGACTGATAGACACGCAGGTATGGTAATTGCTTAAGCCTCATTTCGTTAGTAAATTAGGCCAAAAATAGAATGGAGAAACCTCTGACTGGTGAGACTTCCAGAGCCGTACTTTTAATTTTCCACAACAAGGCCCATTAGAAACAAATTGCATGCATCGGTGAATGTCCTTTCCTCAGCATATAATGGTAAAATGCCCGTGTTTCTAACCCTGTTATCCTTGTACTTCTCAGCACTGATAAATGCACAGAATTGATGAGCAGCAGAGGATGTAATATTCTGAGCCTGAGCTGTTCTGCTGTCTTTCCCATTAAAAACAAGATAGAGGCAGGTATGTTGGAACTTCCCACAGATATTAAGACCTTCCCTCTACCTGCTTCTTTGTGAGAAGGTTTCACATAATAATGTGATAAATTTCCAGAGGGTAAAAATATTTAGCATCTGCGTGCAATTAGCTGTTTTCACAGATCAGATTCTGCAGTTGGCTTCTCTCCTGCCACCTCTGTTATCATTAAAAATGGTAATAGTCAAGGACTGTGCTTGTCAAAACTTTTTGTATAAAAAAAAAAAGTGAAGTTATGCAAATGCAGATGTTGCATGGTTTTAGAGCATTCCTCATTCAAACTTTACATAGAACTGAAGATTAAGAATAAATCTTGTGATTGCTGTGCATCTTTGCTTTCTTTTGGAACGACTTGTCAATGTTATAAAGCTCCACTTAAACTGAAGTTATTTGCTTAAGATTCTAGAGTGGGTATGAATGAACTAACTGAAATGAGCAGCATGCTTCTGTACAGGCTAAACTTTTTGTTCCAGATCAACTGGGGAAGGAGGGAGTAGGGCCTATAGGGTTTAGGGTAGGAAGTTTGGGTTTGGATTATTTTTTTTAATGCTTTCTGATGCTTCCCACATAGTTCACCTCCGTTTGACTAAGTCTTTTACAGGGGCATTGGGCCAAACCTCTCTGCCGCCATAAAGTGCCTGTGACAGTGCCCATGCCACATCCTGTCAGCCCCAGCATGGCCTGTTGAAAGGGTTTCTCCCCTCATGGCAGAGCAAAACCTGCCCTTGGCTTCCCCCAAAACACTGTTTAGAAGGAGGGGAGGCCTGTAGGGGTTATGTGGCTGATTTTCCACCAAAAATAGTTTTTAAGGAGGGAGGTTCCCAGGGCTTCCCTCCAGGGTGCAGGGTGAGGTAAAGACTGTAGGTTCCTCTCACCTCCTCGGGCCCAGCTCCCGGCTCCTCTGTGGTGGGAAGTTGTGTATATTATATACATATATAACTACTTTTTTGTTGTTGTTTTTATATGGGGAAAATACCCATGTAGCTGTTGCCTGGCAACTGTAGAAGCTCCAGCAGAGGCTGTGGAGGGGCTCTGTGTGTGTGTGGTGGGGTATTGCCTGGCAATGGCAGCCCCTTTTATGCTGGAGTTGCTGCAACAACTGGGGCCTCTGGGAGGATGCCTCTCTGGAGGAGAGCCTCTGGATGAGGCTTTTAAAGATGTAAATTAAATATCTTTGTACATATTCTGGCCTCCACTACCTTGCAGAAAGTGCTCGTTATTTCCTTCCTCTAAAGGAAGCAAAATACTGCTTTGCAAGCTCCCTTCATTTTATGCAAAAACATGCCTCAATGGAGGGCAGCTCCTTCTGTTGGGTGCCCATTGACATGCGGGGGTTTGGCTTTACAGATTGTATTGATATTTTACACCAGCATCTGCAGCTGGGCTTGCTAAAAATATCTTTGGAGATAATTCAGTGAGGAAAAACATCTAACTGTATAGAAGGATTTTATTTAAGGTCTTAATTGCCTTTAAATTTCATTACTCTCTGAATAATATGCACTATTGAATGCTTTGTGTAATGATGTCAAGCATCTGGGTCCTGTCAGCTAATGAGTCCTATCCAGCTGTGTGTCAGTCTCTTCAGACTAGGCAGGAGGGGGTATTTACTGAAGTGGAAGATAAAAAAATAATCTAAGAAAAAAAATTAGCCATGACAGGGATCATTGCTGTCTCATTAAGAGTTGTATAGTTAGATCTTTCCACACTTGAGATTTCCTTTGTCTCCTAAGCAGCTATTTTCACTGGTCTCCTTATCCTCCTCTGCTGTACTGGTGTGAGCTCCACTCCTGGGTGTGTAATTACTACTAAC
The DNA here is from genome assembly GCA_013400375.1 of Thinocorus orbignyianus. NCBI lineage: Eukaryota > Metazoa > Chordata > Aves > Ciconiiformes > Thinocoridae > Thinocorus > Thinocorus orbignyianus. The sequence continues at coordinate 996,422 of VXBW01003457.1, read as the reverse complement.
CTCATTCTTGTCAGGAACCACCCTTTCCAGTGTGCTCTCATTTTCAGCTGCTTAAATGCAGGATTTTTCTGCTTCACAAGAAATGCGTGCAGAAATAGTCTTCACTCTGGGCAAAGTTTTAGAGGGGGTTGGGAGAAACTTTGACTGAAATGGCCCAGTTCAGTTGAGACCAGCTGTGACAGATCATTAGAGAAGACTATGATAGAAATAGGAGCTCATGGTAGAGAATGTCCTTCTTTTGGCCGAGTGGTATAGCAATAACTTCAGAGACCTCTGGTTTTCTTGAACAAGAACCACTTGCGAGATGAGTAGGTTGAATCTAAGCTATTCCCAAAGTTTTAATTTTTGCTTTTGATTATATGAGAAATATATTGTAGTACAAAGCACAAATTTTGACTACAATGTGGTTCTTGCTCTTGATTACATTGAATGGATATTGTGGCCAACAGGACTCTTGATTTCAGTAGAAGCAGAACTTGACACATGAATTACTTTTTCAGCTGTGAGAAACTAATTCTTCAAAGAGTTTAAAAACTGAGGTGAGAGCAGGCATATTCATTACAAAGGGCTATTTTTGTGGAGTCCATTAACGCAGTTGGAAGACAATGATAATGCTTTTAAATGAGTGCACTTGAAAAACTCTTGGGAAAATTGTCTTGTTAACCGGAACTAATGAGCTGGTAACCTGAAATTAGACCAGTGGGACATGTTATACTTTAGAGATATTTGGAGCTAGAGGCAGAAGAATCAAGGTTTTAAGCACAGAAGAATACATATTTTTAAATTCCATACTGAATGGAAAATTCAGATGGTAAGCTCGGTGGTATGACTCAAAGTCTTTTCAGTGCAAAGACACCATAATGCTCAGTCTCCCGAGGTCCCAGACCCCAGTAGTTTTTGATGCATGGGGAGAAGTAGCTGGTGGGGAACATCTTTTGTTGGCCCTTTGTGTAACAGGGGACACGTGAAAGTACTTTATTTTCTATCATTAGAGAATTACTTCAGCTGTGCTCTGTTAGTTATTCTGTGCAATTAGCAGTTATATCTTGCATGAAAGCAACTTTTCATGTTTGATTTACAAGCTGAGGTCTCCTTAATCTTGCCTAATGTCAAACATTTCCCCTTCTGGAGCGTGATCTCTAAAGCTAAAACATCCCTATTATTTTAGAGATTATCTGATTAATTAAAATTAATTATTTTTCTCTGTGGCCAGTATGTTGTGGGAGCTTGCTTTGAGCGGTACCGATTCACAGTTCTGCACAAATTGGCCGAAATGCAAATCTGTCATGTGTGATTGTGCACCTCTGGATTGTTCACCTCTTCCTCCAGATTGGAAGAACTGAGATCCTGATGTAGTTGTATCTTGCTCTGAAAGAGCACGTTTACCCACTTCATTTCTTTCTCCATCAGATACCCTCACTGTTACATTGAAAACTTGCTTGCGATTCTTTGTGTTCTGTCACTGCATCTACTTTACAGTCTCTCGTGTGTGTGGCCATGAGCATACTTTTTTCCCCCTGCATTTATAACCTAGCAGTCTTTGACAACTGCTCAGTTAGATTTCCCAAACTTTGGAAGGCTCTGTTTTGTCTGAAGGTAGAGAGAAGAGTTAAACTGATCTTTGCTGTACGTAAAGCAGTTTATAACTGAAAAGTGCCCTCTGGAGTGCTGTACCACCTGCTTTGTTCTTGGAAAAAGCAAGACTACTTTAGGGATTCTGTAAGCTTCTGATTTAATTCCTGGATTTTCATTGTAAGTGAGGGATGTCCAAAACAAAAAATAGGTTAAACTTTGGGGGAAATTCAAACCTGGATTTACAGAAGAAAATTCTGCTTTGTTATGTGCATAATTCCTGCTGATCTGGCACAGGATGTATGCCCATGTGGAGAGTGGGGCAGAATTGAAGATCTGAAGCTTTTGAGGTTTCCCTTTACTTCAAAAAGCATTTCTGGTGCTCAGCCCATCTTAATCAGGCCTTAAATGTCAGGTTTTTTTGATCACGTTTAAAAAGGTGACTCACTGTGGATGCTTTATTGTATGTTGGGCTGGGAAGGACAGATAATGGAATTTTGATAACAAACTATCAGCAAGTAGAAGAGACCTCATTATTGGAAAAGTCAGAAAGTTAGCATGTTTATTAAAGTTCTGGCAATTGTGACAGCCATACTTGCCTGTAAATGTCAGTGCATTATAAACTTCCATAGCTTGCTTCTTGTTTCTCACTCTTGTCAATCACAATTATTATGTAAATCAAAAGTCACAACATAAACTTTCTTTACTTTTCTGCTGCATCCTTTTTAAGCTTAATATGGGATGGAAGCTGGTTTTTTGGGGTTTTTTTGGTTTTGTTTTTTGTTTCCGAAATATTTGACAACCATTTGCTGTTTGATAGGATGTTCGTGAAGTTACTGACTTTAAACCCTACACACTGGTCTAAATGCTGAACCACAGTAGGTTGACACTTTTCCTGGCTTTATTGCTGTTATTACACATGGATTTTAAAAAAACATTGGAAACAGGACAGTACCAAATCTTATTGACTCCAAATGAAGATGTAAAAGGGAAAAAATATGCATGAAGAGTTGCAGTTATATGATGAAAGCTTAAAAAATGGGGAGCGGGAGAAAAAGTAATGTAAAAACAAGAAAGCTGCCTTTTGGTAAAAGGTTGGAGGTTGCAGATGTTACAGGATTACAGACATAACTATATCTGTCTGCATCACAGGTACATCAACGTGTTTTACAGAGAAATCTATTCCGCATCATGTTCTGATTGCATTTTTCTAATCCATATGCAAAATGCCTAAACAGAACTCAGTTTTAATTAGCCACTTCTGCAGTGGCATGTTCCAAAATAAATCCTTTTGCAGCTGAGTTTGAGAAGGACAAAACATACTGGGGCTTCTCCAGCAGCTTACAGCTGTGAAAACAGGTAGGGTCCGTAAAGTTTGTCATGGAAATGTGTTCCCACTGAACAGATTACTAGGCTGATTCCCTCCCCCCCCACTTCCCTTTATACTGTCTTTAATGTCTGTTCTCAACAGTGTATCTAGAAATCTAAAATGAATGAGTTACAGTTAACTTTCAAAATCCCTGATGCTCACAGTTAAATGGGGACTTAGCTATTTACTTCAATGAATGTTAAGATCTAACCTTAAAGGAGGCTATTCCATTGCTGCTAGAACAATTCACTTTGTCATAACTATCTTTCAAAGTACATATATGTAGACAAAAGCCACCAAACTGTGTTGTTCATGGTTTCTCTGTTGTTTAACACAATCTATGACATATTCACACCAATAGCTCTCAGATTAATTCTTTTCAGTTCTTTGTTTATGATTTCTACGCTTCAAAATAGAAATAAACCTTCAGGACAATAATTAACAAGTCAAGTTATTATTTCATTTTAATATTTGTTTAGAATATGAAAGGCTTTGTTTTTCATAAATCAGTTTTCCAGGCAATGAGTTCTTCAGTACTTCTGGCAAAATCCAGCTGGCAAAGATTTCTTGAACTGGCGCTGTACCCTTCTGTTCAGTGCTCTATCTATATTTCTATCCAAAAAGGCAATGTTAATCAGTCTTCTTATAAATTACTTTAATAAAGGCTTAACAGACAAATCCTGTCCACTGCTTTAGGTCTCTTGTGGCCTTGGTTGTGTGGAGTTCCTTAGAGCAATTTCTTCCTCTGTCTTCATGTAACATTTACTTAAGTCTGGCTGCATGAAGTAAATAAAGAAGTGGTGGGAGTTTTTGTGTGTGTTCGGTTTGTTTGGGGTTTTTTTGGTCTTTTTTAATTTCAAACTTCTATACTTTATAATATTCCAAATTTACATGTGTGTAACAGGGACTAATTTTCATGTAACAGTCTTTTCAATAACTAATCATTTGATTAGATGTAAAACTTGATTAAGGGAAGGTGATTTTTTTTCATCAAGAACGCGAATTGTAAAATACATGTCCAAAGCATATATTCTTAAAAATAAAAAGAAAAAAAAAAAGTAGAAAAAAGGGTAGCATGAGTAACTGAGTTGTTGTTCTGCTGGTTTCATCCGTTATGAGTGGAATAATCTTTTGGGCAATTTCTTTATGGATGGGATGGATGCTTTCCATTGCTTCTTGCAATATCGCAGCCTTTCAATTTCTGATATCGTTGCTTTGAATTTTTCCTCTATCTTTTTGGTTTTAACACAACGTATGTCAAAATATGTGAGATAGAATTGTGTGAGTTCCTTGACACAGCTATACACTAAATAATCCAAGTGGTTGGGAGTGAAGGCAGCAAATCACTGAGGAAAGATAAGCGACTAGATAAAGAAACAATCAGAAAATGGGTTAAGGAAGTTTCAGAGAGGAACATCCTGCTTTACCAACTGTGAAGTCATGCCTTTATTGAAGCCAGTAACAAAGACTTTCTGGTTGTCTGTGAGGTAAGAATTTCACCCTTGAGTGTTAATCCTGAGGAGCTGCTCTCTTAGCCCACTCCAGCGTGATGAGAAACAGTCAGATAATTCATCCCTAAAGACAGCTTCAAGTTCTCCTTATGTTCTTAGGATTCCTTGGTAACATCATTCCGTCACATATTAACATGTAAATATAGGGTATCTCAGCTTACATTTATAAAGAGTGGCTGTATATACTTAGGTATTTATGAGAGAATAATTATGTTAATTATCGTATCTCTATCTAAATTGCTCACTGGCAGCTCATGGTTGGGACAAATGTGTTCCACTTCATTCCCCAGGCACCCATCCTGAGTGGTCAGAGCAATGGCACTGGGAAGGTCCTCATACTGCTAGCAATGAGTGTACATTTACTCATTGTTTGGTATAAGGCTGCTCCTTCTTGGAGTAGGCAAATCCAGATGTCAAATAGCTAAATTATCTCTGCAGCAAAATATATACCCCCAAAACAAGTCAAGCTTCCCATGCATGATGAGTCTGTTCTCTTCCTGTAAATTATAAGGAGAACATTTTTAAGTTAACTAGAGGGAAAATGAGATACACGGCAGGATATTTGTTGTTTAAAACCCCTTTTTTCTCCTCTTTGTCTCGCTATGGTTTCTAAAGATAAATGTTTTGTTTTGAGCAGGGTCTTGTTCAGTATCCCTGGTCACAGTTTCCAAAGACAACAAAGAAAAGGTGTCCTGGCCCCATGAGTTTGTGTTCAGGATAACTATTTATCAAAATACATTTCACTAGAACATTAAGTATACTCTGGGTCATGTTGTGTAACTAAAATAAACAATGCATTTCTGTACTGAATTATTATTTGCCAACATCTTGTGCTTTTTAAAGTGCAATCTGCATTTTGTCTGTCTCACTGTAACGAGCAGCCAGATTTATTGCTATGTCATTCACCTGTAAAATAAAATGAAGACTGACAGCTTTTCATGTCCAGTAAGTGGCAGTTAACTTAAATCTTTCCTTGATGACTTCGCAGTCAAAATCACTCTTCTAATACAAGTTTATCTTCTACAAGTCAAGAAAATACTGGGTGAAGGCTTTAACTAGCCAGTTACAAAATTCTGTGGAAAAGGTCCGAGTTGTACAAGTATTGCAGGTAGTGTGTGTCAAGACATCACAGCAGCATTGATACGTCATGGTCAGAATGTGACCGTGGTGAACAGGGTATGAGTAGGATATGGTGTGGCTGATAAGGCTATAATTAATGCCACCTGAATACTGATACAATGTCACAATAAATCTGTCAATGAGTAGGTTCCTCTGAAAGGGTGACTGCCTTACTCTTCATGCCAAGCTTCACTAATCATCTTTACTGGTTCCCCAGTGTGTCGTTTTCTTGCACATTGTAATTTCCTGCATTAAAGTAGCACATCTGAGGGCTGCTATAGTCTAGGCTGTGCTGGCATTTTCATTACAGAGCCAATTTCTCACAGGCTTGTAACTCTTCTGTAAAAAGGAAAAGTGCCGTAGGCAGATACCTGCCCACCGATGCCTTCAGTCTGTCTGTTCTCAGCCTAGTCGTGCAAATGGTTAGAGCTTTTTACTGTCTGTGTACCAGTGAAGGTTTGCAGTATCTTTACAGGATTGGCCTGTAAAGGGTGTACAGGGGGTGGTTTCTGTGATTTTTTCTTTTTTAATTTTTTTTTTTTTAGAAAACTATTAACATCAACTGCAACTTCAGACATAATGCCTTTCTTTCAGGTACATGCCTGTTTATATTTTTCTGGCTGTGGGGAGAAATAACAAGGAGTGAATCATGGTCTCTCACTGCACTGCCCAAGTCACAGTAGGTAGAACCAGGGGCTCTGAGAATGGAGAACTGCCCATAGTAGGAGAAGATCAGGTTCGAGACCACCTGAACAACCTGAAAGTGCATAAGTCCATGGGACCTGATGAAATTCATCCACGGGTCCTGAAGGAGCTGGCGGAACAAGTTGCGA